>LPNX010043387.1:805033-823710 GCA_001517045.1 Pseudotsuga menziesii | reverse complement strand
ACTCAGGCACCATTCTCATCATCAGCTTCATACTCCGGTACCCAGTGAGTTTCAGATCCATCAGTGCTCATCCGAAGCAGTTATCAGCCGTTTCGGGGTTGCAAGGGGTGAGTAGCTGCCTCTTTGAAGTGATTCGCTACCCTACCTAGAGATCTCAGAACCTTTGCATGCTCCGGGCATTCTCTCCGACACTGAACCGCTATCAGTCCTGCAAATTCTCAGTTCGATCGGACACCTCCTTCCTTGAGGGCGTCACACTTTCCTACTTGGGCGTCTTGCTGCTGGGGGAATTCACCTGAAGCAGAGGAGCTCAGATCCTCTCCGATCCAGCTTGCAGTACTGGCAGACTTTCTCTGGAGTAGTTCAGACCGGCTTATCAGTGGTAAGTGTTCATTCTATCTCGCAAACCCTAACCCTAATTTTTCCTATAAAATAGGGATTTTTGCATGGCAGTTTGCATGCCCAGTTGTGTCAGCATAATTGTTTAAAAATAGAAAATATCGGGATTTGGGATATTACATTGTTTCATTCTCATTTCTTTTTATGTTGGTCAAAGCAGTTAACTGATGTCGAGGCTCTTTCTTTTCACCAAACTTGTTGGTGAAAGTAGTTTTAAATGTTGCAAGAGTTGCAAAGGAGTTGTTTGGCAAGTTCTTGAACCATTCACCTGCATCTCCTTCTAAAGAAAGAGCAAACAATTTATGAGCAGGATCGTTGATAAAGGCGCTGATACATCTGGAGAATTTCTTAAGATGAAGACTTGCATTGATGGCATCAGTGCAAGTGAACATGGGTAGTTTGTCTTCAACTTTATTTGGTAGATTGTGAGGTTGACCTGCTATCTGAGTGATGTCAAGGGGATTGCAATATTCACCCATTATATCAGACAAACAATTATTATTCTCAACAAAAAGGCTATGGATGTCCGAAATAGACTCAGATCGAAGGTTCTCAAGGATTCTACGAGGAGCTAACCTATTTAGTCTCCTCCTATAAACTTGTTCAGGTTCAGGGATGAAGTTAAGTAGGCCTACAGAGTTTCTTCTTGTTGAATACCTTGGTGTGTTTAATGACAGTGGAGTCGCCAGATGGATTAAGTCTAAAATTAGAGATTTGTTTAAACTAAAAATCTATCAAAAGACAAGGTAAAAACTAAGAAATAACTAAGGAAAAAGTCGTCCAGGAACAAAAGATTTGTCCTCAGCAACGATGCCAAAAATGTTTCTAGTCGATGTGCACACCGTTAGCATAAATATTTCGAAAGCTATTTCCCGAGGGGGAAAAGGTGCGACCTTGGGCACAAGCAAAGAGTCAGGTGATGTCACCTGATCCTGCCTACTCCGGTTAGGCAAACTGCTAACGAAGCTAGGGGGGGTAGACCTTAAAAAGAGTTTCTAAGGATCTTGTGTTTTAAAACGTTTTTTGGGTGTGATACAAATGGGTGTTTTTTAGGAGTTTTTTGAAAGAGGCATACAATAAAAGAACCAAGTAAGCACTCGCAATAAAATTAAAGATACACAACCATTTGACAATTACAATTTCAAAGTAAAGCATCCATGATACGAAAAATAGATGAAAAAAAGCTTTAGATAGATAATAAGCAAATGATAAGACCAGTGCTAGATGGAGTGCTTGAGATCGTTTTGCAAGTGTTCTTGGTAAATTTTAATGTAAATTTTAAAGGTGAAGTTGATTATTAAATGGGAAGGGGATCTCCAAGATATACCTTTCGATACTGGAGATATGTCCGGATAACAATCTAAGTGGTTCCGTACAAGGACACGTGGGATGTCCGGAGTCTCTAAAGTGGTGTTCAACACTACACCAACAGGGTGTAGCCTAACTATGCTTTTAAGGTCTCGGTACAGTGGTTCCCGCGTCCCCAGGCAGAATTTGCCCACTTTCGATTATTCGTTCTTACACCGGATTTCCGTAATGTTTGAGGGTTGTGAGTTTTATTGTGACTTGATTACTTAGATGTGAGGATTTAATAAGTGCACAGTACAGCTTTTGATATCCCCAAGTGTCAGACAAAGCCACGAGGGGTAGAGCATACACGATAAAGGAAAAATGTTTGTTCCGATTTTATTAATTGTGAATGAGAGCCATTGTAACAACCCTTCGACAAGGAGCACTCTTGATCCGCCTTATGGCGAGATTCAAGAGATTTATGAAAATAAAGCAAAAGTTGATAAAGTCAAAGAACTAAAACTAAACAATAAACTCTTTGACAGAGAGCACTCTTGATCCACCTTTCGATGAGATTCAAGAGATTTTATGTTCTTTTTCTTTGAACAATTTATATAACAACAAGAAAACTAATCTAAGACAAAAAAGTAAAACCTCTCCGATAGAGAGTGCTCTTGATCCACTTTTCAGTGAGATTCAAGAGACTTTGGGTTCTTCTCTTTTTTAACAATTTATATGAAATAAGAAAGCTTTAGAAACCGATGAAGCAAAACTATACTAGCAAACTTTTATAAAAGCAATAAGACTAACTTTTCCTATTCTACTCTAAGAAATTATTATGCAGGTATAAAGCAAAGAAAATGGACAATGGACGATACAGGCTTCCCCCAAATGGGGGAAGTGGGGTGTGGGAGACTTTATCCCACTTGCTCTTTATTAATTTTTTACAACGCTTTGATGTTTTTGTCTTCTCTTGAAAGCACAAGGTGAGAAGGGGGGATGAAAGAAGAGAGAATTGCTTTTTGTCTTTTTTGCTCTTTGTTCGCTTCTAGCCTTTGGGATTTCTTGATTCCCCTGAAAATAAGAGCTTTGAACACTAGCTTGTTAAGAGTTAGTCAAAAATAAAATAAATAAAAGAACAAACAAAGATCTAAAACTAATCTCTAAAAGAAACTAAGTTTTTAAAATGAGAACTAGGAGTAAAATAGAAGATGAAAGAGACGAAATAAAACCAAGTGAGAAGCTATGAATTGAGAGAGAAGATGAAAGAAGATCACAAAGAAGAGCAAAAAGAGGGCAGCAAAAGAGTAGAAAGAGGGCAGCAAAGAAGCAAAAAGAGGGCAGCAAAAGAGTAGAAAGAGGGCAGCAAAAGAGAGCAACAAGCGGTGAAAGGAGAGCACAAGGTTTGGAGAAAAGAAAAATGAATTGAGATCCAAACCTTGCCTAACTAACTTAAGAATTTAAAATTTTACTTCAAAGGTGAATAAGAGAGATAGAACCACTTAGATATTTGGATCTTTGAAGCAACCTTGTATCTCACGTAGCAAATAATTATTGAATTATATACATGGCTCCAAGAAAAGGATATGCAAACTAGCTAAACCTTTTACTTGGTAGAATGGAGTGACCTGTAAACAAAAAACTCATACACTTGCCAAAAAGGGGATTAAATGATGTACTATTCACTAATTGAAATAAAAAGCAGCATGAAATACAACTGAATAAGACAATGCTCTTCTAGATCTCTAAGAGTAAATTAGTAAGTAGATAACTTGAAACTACAAATATCTATTCTTATGTGCTTATAAATTTTTTCTAAAGCATTGATTAATAACCCCAAATTGACAAAGCACGAGAAAAATTTAAATTATATCATCTCATTCATCAGGCATATGCATCCAAGAACCACACCACATGAGCCTCTAAAGCCTTTCTTTATTCCAATGGTTGCATGAAAGCAACAAGCATTACAAAAAGTTTCACCAGAGGTTCTTTGCAAAAATTATCCACCCTGAAGAGGGAGAAGGGACCTCTTATTTTAACAAAAAGGAGAGAGCTAATGAAACCCTAGCGAATTGCATGAGGAGAGGTGCAACCACCAAATAGCTGGAGCTCACTGCTTTGATTTGAAGCTGAATTGGACTCTGGTAAGTGTGATTGGGGTGAGGTGGCCTCCACCTAGGCAAGGCGCCCACCCTATCATTTTGGAATCATCTCTCCACCAATAAAAAAGTGCCAAGGAGGGAATTCACCCATGCTAGGTTAGGAAGGTGCAAATCCCAAGGTTCAGTTAGTTGCAGTGCTCCGATATTGACTCAGATTAGGTGGGTGGTGATTGGAACTTCCCAGATGCTATTTGCCATGTCATTTAGCTCTTTACTTTATTCAATTTGGTTTATTTTGGAGAGTTTTTTTATTTATCTCCATTTTTATTTCTCTGACTATTTTAATTAAATATTCCTCATTTATTAATTTTGAGAAAATATTCAAATAAGTGCAAAATAATCATAAAAAACTTAGGATAAGTGGGTCTAGGGGTTAAATGAGTGACTCGGCTTAGAAAATGAGCACGCACTTGCCAAAATTCACCCCAAACCACTTAATTATTACATTTTGAAAATTTTCAATTAAACCATAGGAAGAATGGCTTAATTAATTGAAAAATTTAATTATTTAAAAAATAAAAAATTAAAACTTGAGGACGTCTGCTAAATTTTTTTTCGGACAATGTTTTAACACACCTCAGGACCTAGGAAATGACCATAGGACATACCAATAGTGTCTAGTAGGTTCATATTTCACAGTTGGAGTCTGGACTCTAATAACCCCCCAAGGCCTAGCCGCCAAATTCGGGCATTCCAGCGTTGGAGGTAGCAGGAGAAAAACTCATCGATTATTACTCGGCTAAAGGCAAAGAATAATCGACAAGGAAAAAACTCCTTGGAATACCTTATTTGATTGTTAAGTCTCAGGGAACCGAGCCACTCAAGACCCCACCTACTAACACACTTTATTACAAATCCCATGGGTTATGGTCATTTCGACAAAAGAAATAAAAGACTAGCCAAAACAGGCTAAGTCTGGAACAAACTGAACTTCTGAACTCTGGAAATGAACATGCATCATGTTCAATAACTGCCGGCTCAATAGAAAGTTCAACTATTGTACAAAATAGTTGGTAACACTCCACATCTTGATGGTCCAACATATCAAAATTTTGTTCTTACTTCTCCGAGAAAGTACCGTCTTGTTTTCCCAATACATTTTGGGTCCTTTTTCTTTAGCACTTCATCTTCACCCTCCTTGAGGGTCTTCTTATAAATCACACCTGATAATGCGTAGCATACATGCTGTTTAAACTTTATTTTCTCTTTGTTGACTGACTTGTTTGAGCACCGTCATTTTCTAGGTCTTCATTTCTTGAGCTCTATCTCACCTGACACTTCTCTGGCCTAGGTATTGTTATCACATACATAGTAGCCAAGCTACCATATTCTATTTTTGGGACACAGTACATTTTTCAGCCAAATCTTTGGTGGCTTGGAGCTTGCATATGCCATAGAAATCCCGGGTATCTTTCAGAATTGATCGGGATAGCAAAGATCATCACTGTTAAAGACTTCTACAAGCTTTTCCAGGTAAGATCTAACAGGTAAGTCTCTTCTTTTCAGATCTTATTCCATTGTACCTTGATTTACTTCAAAATTTTCTGAAAACTCCTAAAATACTAAAAACCCTAAAAAGCAATGAATTTGGGAATCGTTCGATCTTTGGCCAAACCATTTATGGGTTTCATAGATCGGGCCTCCCCTTCACCAAATCAATTGCAACGCTAGTCAAACTCCTGCTGGTTTGACTTAGATCTGATTTTTTTGCCAGAAAACTGCATAACCCCCCATTGAAAATTTTACCTGCTAGGGTTTTGACTTTTTCTGAATTCTGACTTCACAAACGGATAGATCGGGTCCCACACAATCCAAATCAACCCCAGCGCTGTCCAAATTCTTGACAGTTTGGCCTAGATCTGAGTTTTTGATTAAAACAGCCCTAGCGCCCTCACTGAAAATTGGACTTTTCCGAGAGTGACTTTTTCTGAAATCTGACAAGATAGGCTGATAGATCAGGGCATAAGAATTCCAGAAGACCCCCAACGTTGAGCTAGTTCTTTCCGGTTTTCCCTAGATCTGAAAAATCAGTTTTCAGCCCCCTTGTCCCCTCATCAAATTTTGACTTTGTTTGGATCTGATTTTTTTGCTGATTTTCTGATTTGGGCTTGTAGATCAGGTCACCCTAACCTCATTTCTCCTTCAACGTGAGCTATTAGCCTCCAGGTGACCCTAGAACTGCAAATCTGTCTTTCCAAGCCCTAGCGCTAGCCTTCCATTGAGCTGGTTTTCCTGTACCTTAGATTTTCCAGACTAACTATTTTCTGGGTTCATAGATCAAGGTGTATCCCAGGTGGGTTCACTAAAATGTTGGGTTGATGCTGACTCCATTGCCGAATGCTCATAAGGCACTGATCTCATAGCTAGCGCTAGCCCTAACTTGACCTCTCTCCCATTTCCTTTGCCAACATTCATTTGCAAATCAAGTTACCTATCTTTCACTGAGTTTGTCTCCTTGGTACTAGACAGTCCCAACTCTGTCCTTGCTTACCCTGTCACAGTTACGTTTCCCAAGACAGTGGTCATCTCCATCAGTTGCTAGTACCTAAACCCTAGAGATAGGGTTTCCATTTACCTTGCACCTTACATACCTTAAAGCCCCATTTGATCTGCTCTGGTGTCTAGGTCTGATCTCTCCTGTCGGGAGCAGATCCGGGTCTTCCCCATTGTTGTCTTGGAATAGGATAACATAAAGTGAAGGCTGCCTTGATTGGCGTGACAACCATCCATTTGGGAGTCTAGGCAGTTGTGGTTCCACCCCTTAGTTGCTTGCCCCTCTACCATCCATCTTGGATCCACCTCACACAGGCAACTACAAGGCGGGTGATAACAGGTATTATGTCTGAGTTTTCGGTGATATTACAACCACCTTTCTGCTGAAACAATCATTCATTTTTGAGTTTTATCAACTGGAATAAACCCTATTCTTCCATACCCATATCAACCATCTTTTTGCTATTTTTATCCACAATAAAACACCTATTGTTGCTGAAATTATATGCAAGTGTGGGCTATGCTTCATTATACTAATTGAAAGTAGATTTTTCTCCAAACAAGGAACATAATAAACATTTAAATCATTACCTTTTTACCTCTTAGCTGAAGTATGACATTTCCCTTTTCTCTTGTCCTGTATTCTTTTCCACCATATAACGCTACAAACTTAGATTGAAATTTATTCTCTATAAAGTTAACAAACCAATCAATAGTTAGCAAAATGTCTAGCTGCTCATGAATCAATGCACCAATCACTCTTACTACTCTCCGAATCCTCATTTTTCTCCATGAACACATTGAACTTTTCCTCCTCTTGTTCAATCACATTATCATTTTTCTTTTTGGATTGGTCATTGGAAGCATGCTCTTGGCGGTGCTTTTTATCGTACAACAACTTCATGCAAAACCTGCTTATATGCCGTAATTTGCCACAATAAAGCATTTAATAGCTTTCTACATTTACCTGACTTGGAAGTTTTACCATCATTCCCTTCACTCTGTTTACTGCTCTTGCTCTTAAACTTCGCTGCAAGTTCTACGTTAGAGCACTCATTCACCCTACTATTCCCAAATTGTTTTTTCCATCTATGTTGCTGCATGAGCTTAATGTTCAAATCTGAGATCTTTATCAGTACTAGTAATGTTCAAGGTCTCTATGAAATTTACTTAGGAAGAAGGAAAACGTTTCAAAGCCATAACCACCATATCATCTTCTTCCATTATCCTTTCAATTGATTTCAATTTTCAAGTGATTTCTAATATCGTTGATTTTTAACAAATGATCTTGCAAGGAATCAAACTCCATTTTATTTGAGAATAACATGTTTTTAAGAAAAAAATCTATCCTTGTTTGTGGTTTCAACTTTCATGCATCTATTATAAATCCCCCCACATGAGACATGCTTCATTACGATCTTGAACTTTGGGAGGTGTTGACCACCAAAACCAACTAGGTGGACAACGATGTACCATGCACATGTTGGATGTGTCTTGAAGATAAGAATGAAGTACTTAATGATTATATCAAGCGAGGCAACTCTTCTCTTCTTCTCTCTATGAAATTTGCGCCACCTGCGAGAGATTTTGTAAGGATATGTCAGCATGAAGGTCTAGTTTTTTGTAACTTGATTACCTAAGACTTAGTCATTAGGAAAGTCCTTTCATTGAGTGTTTTTTCACTTGGATAATTAAAATTTCTCTTTAGAGATTTTAATTATTTGATTTTTTCACTCAAAATTACCTCCGAAGTGGTGAAAGGTGTTCTAGTGATCGAGTCCATGGGGTGATTGGGGCCCAAGAATGTTTTATATTACCATGCTAGACATTTTCCAGAGTCTTGCGGAATTTCATTAAGTTTTGCATAGGTTTTTTTAAATTTTTGGTCATTAAATATTGTCACTCAGGACAATTTGTTGTAATGTAAAAGAGGGTTACTTGGTCCCTTTTAATGTTGTATAGGGGTATGGGTACTCAAGACAAATGACATGAGCACCCCTACACCTTTCGGCCAAGTTTGAAGTCATTCGGACAAGTATTACTATGGTTTTGGTCACCTTTGCCCAGGTCAGTCATGGAAATCAGGAAATTGGGCATTTAATTAGAGAGCCAAATTTTGAGAAAGTGACCATAGTCACTTGGGGTGGCCAAGTAAAGGTTCTGATGTTCATATTATGTTCCTAAGACAAATTTAAGACCCAAAGGGGGGCCCCAAGCAAGCATATAACAAGTTTTGAGTTGCCGAATCTAGGGGGGTGCCCCTTTCTCTCTTTGATTGGTTGGGTGAGCTAAAGTCAATGGAAAGGGCCCCACTATGGTGGTTTCTTCCCCATTTGACATAACAATAAGGTTGGAAGCATTAAATTGGGGGTTTCTCTCCCCATATTTGAGATCTCAAACCTTGGTTTTGCTCTCCTTGAGCAAATTCGCCCCCCCTCTCTTTGGCCCCCTCTCTTCTTTGTGACATTTGGCTAGCATGCAAAGAGCCTCTTTCTTTCATTTTTCCTATTTAAGGAGGCTTCCCCTCCTCATTTAGGTTACACAAAAACACACTCACACCCACTCTCTTGCTCATGCTCTCATTCTTTTCCTTGCTTTTGCTTGGGCGATTGTAATTTTCAGCCATTTGGCTTTGTTAATCAACATCTTTGGAGGAATCTTGTGTGCATTGTTCTCATTGATGATTTGCTTCCATGCTTAAGGAGCTACACAAGTTTGGTTGGCCAAGGAAGCATACTAATTTGCTTTGGTAAGATTCATGATATTTGTATTCCATAAATTTTGTGAGTTTTCATTATTGTAGTAAAGAAGTTCATATATTTTCTAGTTTGAAGTTTATGATTTTTTTGCTCATTATTGGATTCTCACCTTCTAGTAGTTGTGTAGTGAAAATCTTATAAGTTGCAGGTTATTTGGATTGAAGAGTGGGATTCCTCGGTTGGATGCCCCATTGCTTCACTTCTTGAAGAACAAAGGACCAATTTTCTCTTTCCTTACATACAATTTTTTGAATTTTAATTTTAGTTTGTTGAGTGTTTTAAATCTGGTTTTAACTCTTATATACTCAACTTCTTTCAAAATTATTCATTTGGTAACTTTGTATAAATTTTGTATATATATTGCACTAACATACTAACTTTTCCAAAGTGATTTTGGGCATATTTTATCATTTTCTGTTTGTTGGTTTTTAGCAGGTTAGTGACAAAAAAAATGAAAAACTCTACCAAACTTCAGCCATAGAAGAGTTTTAAGGCCACCCCAAAAGAATAACTTCAAGGACATCTCAAGAAAAGAAAAAAACACGGTTTTTCTCACTCCTTTTACCTCTTTCTTTACGCTGAAATTTCAGCCTTTGTAACAAGTCCAAGAGAGTCTCTTGGACTTGATTTCTTGCTTTGCATTTTCAGATTAATCAAGTCTCATTTATTTGCCATCGATTGCTAGCAATAGAAGTTGGGCTTGCCCAGCTTTGCATAAGCAATTGTTGATTGGCGTGGGTTTTAGATTAGTTAGAGTTTCATTTTGTTTTTATTTTATTCTTTATTTTTTGCCCGCACCTTGTAAGTGATTTGGCTTTGCCATCCTTGCAATATCGCGTTGGCTAGCATTTTTATTTAAAGTATTTGTTTATTTCCTTTTGCCCGCACCTCACAATCGGGTAGGCTCTGCCTTTGTTGTGATATCGCGCTTGGCTTGTTTTGTTTGTTTTTTCTTTAAGGATAAAATTTACCACAAGCCTCGTTTTTGCGCTGTATCCTCTCCCCCCACCGGTTCGACCGATCTAGGGTGACAAGAAAGGGCAAAGATTTGTGTTGGCTAGTTTAATAGGCACCTAGATAAGTATCTTCATTAGAAAGGAGAAAAAAAGGTTTGACCTGTGGAGGTAGTGGGGTAGAGGCCGTAGGGGGCTTCGTGGCACTTTGTGTCCTCTTGTTGAGCACACAGCAAGGTTCGAGTTTGACCCGTGGAGCTAGGTGGAAACCTTGTGTTCCCATGTTGAGCACCTGACATTCTCTCTCTAATCGAAGGAGATAGTCTCTTGGGGTAGACATCTCGAATAGTTCATTTCTTTGTAACAAACACCTCAATTAGTCTCTTGGGGTAGACATCTAGAATAGTTCATTTCTATGTAACAAACACCTCAATTCCCTAAGTCAAAGAAAGACATAAAATTTACTAAAACTTTCAGGACCACTTGCATAACATTGTTACAATCATTTACATTTCTCTACTTTGTAATCACTTAATTTTAACTTACTCATTTATTGGAAGTCATCATGTTTTTGTATATTTGTTAAGGTAAATGAGTTGATGCTTTAGGAGAATTATTTGAAGTTGATTATTGTGACTCCATAGCCCGAGTAGAGATGGCACTGGTCATTTTGATTATTTGATTGTTTCTCTCTTTCATACATTACTGGTTGATTGTTAAAGGGTTTGCTTGACATTGAAATTTTTGCATCACTGCACGCTGATTGTCATTTTTTGTAATTTACAACTCCCAGAAAACATTCTTCAAAAAAAAGAAATTAGTAAGTAGGGACTACCCCCCTTGGCCTTTAGGAGTTGTGGTCTAAACGGAGGAGTTTAGAACCGAGGTGACAGTGGGTTCTCAACTCATAAGTTGCCCTTGGGAACACACACAGCGATTAGGAGACTTACCCGTGTCCAAGTGTGTTTTAGGCGACAACATTTTTGGCACCGTTGCCGAGGACAAGTCTTTTGTCCTTGGTCTTGACATTAGTTAAATAATTTTAGATTTAATTCTTTAATTCTTCAATTTAATTCTTTAAGTGATAATAAATTTTTTGAAATAACCTTAATTTTTTTTTCTTTTTTTTCTTTTACCCATATTAGAAGTTTACTTGTTCTCCAAGTGGCGACTCCACTTCAAAATATATAGTAAGGTATTCTACCTGGAGCCCTTTGGTTTGCTTAGCTCCCTCTTAGATTTTGAAAAGGCTTTTAGAGGAAGTTAAACAAACTTGCTCCCTGTAGAATCTTTACAAGTCTTGGAGAAGAAGCCAATTTCTAATATCCTTTTGTTGTTTATCCAAGTAAACCAACCTAAACAATGAATAACTATTATAGACCATGTGATTTCTCTAAAATTGTTGGTTACCCTCATGAAGTTCCAGAAAAAGCTATAGATAAGTTGCCTTCTTTTCAAGGAGACAATGTTACAAGTGCTAAATCCCACATCAGAAATTTCAATTTATGTATTGCAAGATGGTGTATGGCACACAACCATGAGGATGTGAAGATGAAACTCTTTGTTTTGTCCTAAGAGGAAGAGGCCATTGATTGGTTTATGGAACAGGATGATAACAAGTTTAAAGACCTTAAGGGAATCATTGAAGCTTTTAATGTTAAATGGGGAGATAAGAGGGATCACCATTCCTTGTTAATTGCCTTGCACTCTAGCCACAAGGAAGATAATGAAACAGTGGAAGGATTTAACAGAAGATTTAATGAATTGGTTAAGATTCTCCCTCAAGATATTAAGCCTCCTGAAAAGGCCATCTTAATTTTCTACATTCAAGCTTTTGAGGGGGAAATGAGATACCAGCTAAGGGATAAAGAGCCTACAAATGTTAAGGAGGCACAAGACAAAGCTATTAGAATAGATAAGAATATGCAAGCTTCGGGGAAATCAAATGTTCATGGGTTTTTAAAGGGTAGTCCTCCAGAGTCAGATAAAGTCAAGAAAGTTGAAAACCAGGAACAACAAGGTGACTCTATCAAAGAGCTCGCTCGATTGATTAAGCAAATGGAAGAAGTCTATATTAATCAATTATTAGCGATGCATAATAAGATAGTTGCCATGGAAAAAGAGAAAGGTAATAATCATAAGCCAAATGATAGATGGCAAAAGGGTCTCCCTAAAGGACCCCCTTATCACGAACAAGAAAGACCTCCAGAGCCTATGGAAGCAAACAATTGGTTTGATGATCCAGTAATCCCTTACTGTAGGACGTGTGATGATTCACATGAGGAAGGGACTTGTCCCATTTTCTTTCATATTATAAAGGAAAAGTTAGCAGCTAGAGAAAGAATGGAACAGGTTAATATGGTGGGTCATGAATGTGTGTTTGACAATAATGAGGATTTATTGGAATCAGTAGAAGATAGTAAGGACATGGTTTGGATGACTAGAAATATGGACAAAGTAGAAGAAACATGTGACCATGAACTTACCCCTAAACAAAGTGTATTTTCAAGTAATAATTTCAGTATGGATTTAGGGGGTTGGATCAGTAATGTAAAGGTATCAGTTCCTGTAGCAGAAAGTGTAAAGGTTCCATCCCAAAAGGATAAGCCAACCAAGGATTTAGTGAGTTCTCCTCAAGTCAGTAAAGTGTCAGACCATTTTCATAATTTTTTAGAAGAAAAGATAGTCGAGGCATGCCATAATGAATTAGTGTTTTTTCAGAATGTGGACAATTAACATAGTGTAAAGGATCATGTTATTTTTGTTAGCTTCTTGGAAAATATAAAGGATGGAATCAAAATTAAGGAAGTTAACAAAATATGGCATGAGCAGTTTTTTGATAGTGTGGATCTTGAGACTTTGGGGGATCTTGGCATGGAAGGTGAATGTTCAAATTTTCCATATGATTATTCAGAGCCTTGTGATTCAGAACTGTACAAAAATATCAGTAATAAAGACTTGGAGAAAGAGTACAATGAAGATCTAGATTGGGTGCAATTAATGGAAGAACAACCTCAGCTTTCATATTCACGTACAGAGGTTCCTTATGATTTGGCGCGGCTTGGGGCCTATACAGAGAATTATCATTCGATAAGCCTTGTTGAACAGTGCGATGGAGTAGTCGATGTGCCTCATCAGACAAATGTGTACATTAGTCCTATCCAATCTTGGATAGAAGAAGCCTGTGGGAAAACTTGTCAGTTTGGGAAGCAATTTGATCACATTATCCATGCTTACGATTCCCCATCTCGCCTGCCCATTCTGGATCAGCACGCAGGTTTGCATTTCTTAATAAATGTGTTCTTGCTTTGGCTGGTACCCAATGCCAAGACAGATATTTTAAGGTCAATAAAATGCTTAGGTGGTTGCATTGGATATGTACTAAAATATCGCAAGCATCTTTTGTTTCCATTGTTTAAAAGTTGGATCATTAACTTTTTTTTCTTCACCCAACGTTATATAAGCTAAACTAGCCATATTTAATGATTTAAATACACCAAGCAAATCTAATATTACTGCTACAACTCAGCAATTGACCCCCCTACTATTGTCCAAATCAGAAACACACTCTAAATCTGTCTTGAACTTGTTACCAATCAAGTATTAAAAAAATCCTTGTTCTATGCCCCCTTCCCCCCAAAAAAAAAATCACTGTTCTTGATGATCAATCCATTTTTTTGTTTGTTAAAGTTTTAAGTACAAATGCATAAACCTTCTTTAGAATTAATGTCATTATAGGGAATCATAAAACTAACTGTTATTTATTTCCATTCACATATTGTCTCAATTCTTCTAGATAAAACTTAATCTTTGGTGTGTCAATAGGTACGTTTGCACACACAACAAAATACTCTATAATTCTCATAGGCGGGTTCTTAAATCCCCACAAACTGATGTCAACTCCCTCTATTTAGTATTGCATTTACAATGGCAACTTCACTTAAAAAAAATAAATCTTGACAGCTTTAGGCTTCACCACAACTTCACTTTGTTCTCTGATTGCAGCCTCACAAGGAGGCTTATCAAACCATTTTGGTGGCTCATTTAAAAAAAATTCACCTTACTTTTTATTATTATTGACTATACCTTATACTAGATGGAAGTTCTTGTTACAACTTTATTTAGCACTATGGTTGAAAAAGCCCCAATTCACTAGTGCTATCAAAGAGCAGCCTCGAAAGATTGCACCACTCTCACCTTAAAGCAAACTTCCCTTTCTTTTGACCAAATGCTCACTCTTGGAAATTCTTTCCTTCAACTTTTTTTTGCACACTACCCTAGGCTCTCTCTTTTAACTTGAGAGTGGCTTTTCACCTTCCCCATTTCGTAAATCCAAAGGCCAAGATTAAATCTTGCCTTTTCATGATCAAGGGTTGAGAAACTTCCCCCCAAAAGTGGTTATATTTAATTTTAATAAAGTCACATTTACTTTATGAATTTATCTCGTAAAGTCACTTTATAAAATTAAAACAAGGGAATATTTTATAAAAAGTCCCATTTACATAAGAGTCACTTTAAACCTTATAAAACAACATTACAAAGTAAAGTAGCCTAGCTAGTGCATGGTCACTTCCGCATACAAGACAAAAACATGCGGAGTGCCTCCAGAGTTAAATCTCTAACACTCCCTCTTAGCGAGGGAGGTACTTACTGCCATCATCAAGAAGTTTTGTCCTCAAATCCATCACACTGTTCGTTTTAGGAGCTCCCTCTAAACTTGGAGCCAACGCTACCACTTGCACAAAACTCGAATTTGAAGATAACCTTCTGGCAGCCACCCTGAACCCTGAGCTCCACTCTTGAGCATTGGTTCGCTCATGCTGGCTGAGCCTCCTGTCAGTACTCAGAAGCGACTCCATCTCTTCCATCGTAACTCGAGACTGTACCCTTGGCGCCATTGCATCCTCAAGAGCCTCGTGCTCCTCGTCCGATTCATTAACTGTGGGCTGTGCACTAAACTTGTACAACTCACCAAACTGATCACCAATCAATTGTGGATCAATCGCTCCCGCTCTCTCCGAGTATATATAAACATCTCCTAGATCACCTCTATCTGGAAAAATGTAGACATGTCCCCTGCGAAACAATGTCGAATACCCTGCATCTTCCAAGGCTGAGACTGGGAGCAAGTTTACCCTCATCCATGGAACAAAGAGGACCCCATCCTGATCAATGTATCCTCCATGACTAAGTTGGAATCTGACTTTTCCAAATCCACGCACTGCACGTGTATGTCCCCTTTTTGACTGAACGAACCAATCAGAACCAGTCTCAAAAATGATACGAAATATATGCCATATTCCGATCATATGACGTGAGGCTCCACTATCAACATACCAAGTATCATTCTGAACTACTGCATTGCTGTCGACACTAGAAATAAGGGAGAACAACAAGAACTCCTTCTCGAATCTTCTTGCAAAGTCCTCTTCTTCTGTTGTAGCTGCAACAACCGTATCTTCCTCCTCCTCCTCCTCCTTCTTCCCAGGACACTGAGAAGCAAAGTGTCCATATTGGCTGCAAGCAAAACATCGAACTTTGCTCAAGTCCTTCTTGGACTTCTTCTTGCTCTTAGCAGAAAGAGCAACATTCTCTTCATTAGCACCCTCCTTCTGTTCATTGCCTTGAGATCCTTCCCAAATCTCCTCTTACGTGAAAGCATCCCATAATCTGCTCCAATATGGAAGGTTTTCTTGAGCAACCACACACTTCACAAAGACTTCCCATTCCTTAGTGAAGCTTTTCAAGGCTAACCTCACTAACTCATAATCATAAATGACTTCTCCAACTGCAGCTAGCTCATCTTTTATCTGGGCCACCTGGGTAAGAAAAGATGCTACACCCTCACCCTTGACCATCTTGCTTCCCTGCAATTTTTCCTTGAGAGCCATTATCCGGTTCTCATTCTTAGCCTCATACAAGCCTTTCAATGTAGTCCACATTTCATAAGCAGTCTCCTTTTCAGCTACATGTGGAATGAGGTGGTCCCTTATACCATCCAGAATCAACCTTTGGGCTTTGTCCTCTTTTACATCATGAATATCCAAAGCAATAGGATCAGTATTAGCAGGAGGAGTTACCACGATGTTAACAATGGTCCATAGTCTATTTTCCTTGAGAACAACAGTCCTCTTGACTTTCCACTACAAGTAGTTGGACATACCATCCAACCGATCCTCATATCTGATACAAGCAACCATCTCTGCTATCAAAGAAAATAATAGACCACCAAAAGAACAATAGCTTCACTCTTCCCCACCACCTGCAAGTCACATCGAGATAAGGTCTTCCAATATACAAGTTGTTAAAAAAAACAACAAGAACCCTTGCCCAACAACTCAACACTACTGCTGTACCCACAATCAGTTGTTAACATAGAGCCTCAGCTTTGATACCATGTAGAAATATTGACAAAAATTTCAGACTTTTGTCAAACACTTAGTTTACCCAGATTTCAGACTTAAAACTTGTCATTAATAAAAACACCTCTCATGCATTTAAATCAATAACCCAACAAGCTGAAACACTTAAACTAAGTCTGTAGCAGCGGAAAAATCACATAAAAAACAACCCTAGGCTCTCTCTTATAACTTGAGAGTGACTTTTCAGCTTCTCCATTCCCTAAATCCAAAGGCCAAGATTAAATCTTCCCTTTTCAAGATCAAGGGTTGAGAAACTTTTCCCCCAAAAGCGGTTACATTTAATTTTAATAAGGTCACATTTAGTTTATGAAACAAGTGCACTTTATCTCATAAAGTCACTTTATAAAATTAAAACAAGGGAATACTTTATAAAAAGTCCCATTTACATAAGAGTCACTTTAAACTTTAAAAAATAACATTACAAAGTAAAGTAGCCTAGCTAGTGCATGGTCACTTCCGCATACAAGACAAAATCATGCGGAGTGCCTCCAGAGCTAAATCTCTAACAAGGAAAAGCTACAACAAACTTAGAAACACCTAAGAAGATAAAATCAACCCTAAATCATAAAACAAACGCTTATACATGGTTGACTTTCTCATTGTTTATTTGCTTATATTGATTACTTAGTCTATGCATGCTAGCTTAATGATTTTAAATTCATTTTTTTTCAATTTACTAGCATTTAGCTTGCTGCCCTGTTCTTAACAACAACAAATTTCTGGTGTTGTATGGCTTTAGTTCAAGGTTTAAAGCCATAATTAGCTTGCTATGCTGATTTATTTATTGGTGTAATTTATTTCCATCAAGCATATAAAGTGTTGTGTGACATTATTTCACTGTTTAAAGTCATGTTTAGCTTGCTGTTATTTTATTTATTGCTGCAATTTTAATTTCCAGCAAGCTTGTGAAATATTGAATGACTTAAGTTTACCGTTTAAACTTTAAACTTTAAAGGCATTTTAAGCTTCTTGTTCTGATTTATTTACTGTTGTATTTGATTTCCAGCAAGCTTATTAAGTGTTGAATGCTCCTTACATATACTAGCATTTTGTAATTCTGATTTGGGTATTTATTATAGCATTTTCTATTTGATCTCATCCTATTTTACATGTTTACTATTGGTGGTAATTAACTTAAATAACTGAACACTTAAACACTCAATTGCTTCCAACTCTAGAGAAAGAGGAGCTTACTCTTGAGTTTTAGCAAAGGTTTCCTTTGCTCAAGGCCAACACTTGCCTCTTTGCAGGAGAGGAAGCACTAAAGGAGAGATTCTTTGAAAACTCTCCTAATCCCATAGTGATTTGACAGTCATAAGGAAAGCTTATAAGTACCTTAGGCACATCCCAAGGGAGCACCTACAATACGTGTGTTAATGTAATGTTCTTTTCCTTTTAGGCCTTGAGGCCCGAAACCGCTAACCTATGTGATTCCTGTGGGTTCGAGCGGTTACTGATAGCTAGGGAATCAGATCAGGACTGATGCCATCCATAGAAGATCTAGGGCATCCTCACTTGGTCAAGAAGGGCCACCTGGGCCAAAGGCCACCTTCATGCATGCCATCCGAACCATTATTTTATGATGCATGCACTTTTTAAGTCTCCATCCGCATGCATGCAAGTCAATGGAAAATTAGAAGATAAAGTGACCTAATTAGGTCAAATATTAGGTTTTGCGCAGTTGAACTTTATAAATAGAGGATAAAGCAAGAGGAGACCTCACTTAGGTTTATGATTATTTTGGGAAGCTCTTGGATACCAGCACAGCATGCAGCACAGCAGTTCGGGTTGGAGACGGAGTCTTCAGCTAACAGGATTTCGGCAGTGAAACATCTGTCCTAGTCTTATTCTGGGTAAGCCACACTGGTTCACCACTTGTTCTTCATTCATTCATCAGTTATATAGCACATGGTATAGATTGTTGCAGGGGCACGGTGCAGCCGTAAGGGGGGGTTTTCCACCAGAAAGCCCTAATCAGCTGTAGGGCCTCCAGATCTCAGTTTCCTTCCGAAACTCAGGCACCAGTCTTATCATCAGCTACATACTCCGACACTCCTTGATTATCAGCTCCATCTGAGCTCATCCGAAGCCATTATCAGCATTTCCGGACTCTAAGGGGTGTGAGCAGCTGCCTCACTGAACCTAGACGCCTTCCCACTTAGAGGTGTCAGATCTTCAGCATACTCCAGCCAATCC
>LPNX010043387.1:789244-801596 GCA_001517045.1 Pseudotsuga menziesii | reverse complement strand
ACTGACCAAGTTTGCACATTTCTTCTCGATACCATCAGACTACTCGGCAGCTCAAGTAGCGGAGTTATTTTTCAGGGAGGTTTTCAGGCTACACGGGTTGGCTAAGACCATTGTCAGTGATCGGGATAGCAGGTTCACAGGTGCCTTTTGGCAGGAACTGTTCAGATTGGTGGGGACCGAACTGGCTACTAGTACGAGTTATCACCCCCAGAGTGACGGGCAAACAGAAATAGTCAACAAGTGGATCGAAGGATATCTCAGGAACTACGTAGTAGGGCAGCAGCGAACCTGGATCAAATGGCTACACCTAGGAGAGTATTGCTACCACACTACTTATCACATGTCTATTAGGATGACTCCTTTTAAGGCATTATATGGTTATGAGGCCTTGGACTATGCAGATTTGGCATTTGGAGATAGTAGGGCTCCTAAGGCTAAGGATTGGATACAAGACAGTCAGGACATCCTGAAAGTATTGAAAAAGAATTTACGGACAGCCCAGAATCAACAGAAGATGTATGCTGACAAACACAGGATTGAGCGGAGCTTTGAGGTGGGGGATTTAGTCTACTTAAGGCTCTAGCCTTACAGACAGTCTTCACTTAAAAAGAAAGGAGCAGAGAAATTAAAACCCCGCTTCTATGGACCATACAAAATAATTCAGAAGGTGGGAGAAGTGGCATATGAACTAGAGCTGCCCCTAGAAAGCAAGATCCATAATGTGTTCCACGTGTCTAGCCTGAAGAAGACCCTCGGGCAACACATTGCTCCATCTACCGAATTGCCCCCTTTAGATGATGAAGGACTACTGATATTGATTCCTGAACGGATCATACAGACCAGAGAGAGGAAGCTCAGGAACAGAGTGATCAGGGAATATTTGGTTCAATGGAAAGAACTACCGCCAGAGGATGCCACTTGGGAAGGTGAACAGGTATTGCAGCATCCCAGTTTGAAGTTGCTTGAGGACAAGCAATCTCGAGCGGGGAGGACTGTAATGTCCTCTTCCTTTTAGGCCTTGAGGCCCGAAACCGCTAATCTATGTGATTCCTGTGGGTTCGAGTGGTTATTGATAGCTAGGGAATCAGATCAGGACTGATGCCATCCATAGAAGATCTAGGGCATCCTCACTTGGTCAAGAAGGGCCACCTGGGCCAAAGGCCACCTTCATGCATGCCATCCGAACCATTATTTTATGATGCATGCACTTTTTAGGTCTCCATCCGCATGCATGCAAGTCAACGGCAAATTAGAAGATAAAGTGACCTAATTAGGTCAAAGATTAGGTTTTGCGTAGTTGAACTTTATAAATAGAGGATAAAGCAAGAGGAGACCTCACTTAGGTTTATGATTATTTTGGGAAGCTCTTGGATACCAGCACAGCTGTTGGGGTTGGAGACGGAGTCTTCAGCTAACAGGATTTCGGCAGTGAAACATCTGTCCTAGTCTTATTCTGGGTAAGCCACACTGGTTCACCACTTGTTCTTCATTCATTCATCAGTTATATAGCACAGGGTATAGATTGTTGCAGGGGCACGGTGCAGCCGTAAGGGGGGGTTTTCCACCAGAAAGCCCTAATCAACTGTAGGGCCTCCGGATCTCAGTTTCCTTCCGTAACTCAGGCACCAGTCTTATCATCAGCTACATACTCCGACACTCCTTGATTATCAGCTCCATCTGAGCTCATCCGAAGCCATTATCAGCATTTCCGGACTCTAAGGGGTGTGAGCAGCTGCCTCACTGAACCTAGACACCTTCCTACTTAGAGGTGTCAGATCTTCAGCATACTCCAGCCAATCTCTCCGGGACAGTAAGGCTATCAGCCCTGCAAATCGGCGGATCCATCGGACACTTCCTTCCTTGAGGGCGTCACCTTTTTCTCTGATTGGGCGTCTTGTTGCTGGGGCATTCACCGGAGGCAGGAGAGATCAGTTCCTCTCCGATCCAGTTCTCAGTACTTGCAGACTTCATCTGAAGCAGTCCAGCCAGTTATCAGTGGTAAGTGTGCATTCTATCTCACAAACCCTAACCCTAATTTTTCCTATAAAATAGGGATTTTTGCATGGCAGTTTGAATGCCCAGTTGTATCAGCATAATTGTTTAGAAATAGAAAATATCGGGATTTGGGATATTACAGTTAATTTTATCACTTTGGTCTTGGCTATCAACATTTTGTGCTTCATGTTACACTTGGATAACTAAATCATATATTTGAAATCTAAGTGATACTATTTGATTATGCTGATGCTCTTTATCTCGTAACATGTGTTGCACTTGAACTTGTCTTTCATGTGTGATAAAAATCTAATGTTTATGGTGTAATATTCTTAATTCAATGTGTTAAATGGTTCCTTAGTTGATCTGTTTGGTTACTTAGCTAATTGAGTCTCTCTTTCAATCTCCATAAACTTACCATTGGAGCTTTGCTAGGACATTATATCATCTCTATCCTAGCCTAACTAAGGAACTTGACTTTAACTCCTAACATTTCCCCAAGTATCCTTAGTTACCTCATCTCACAAATCAACTTGATTAGTACTTGAGAAAGCTAGCCCACATTGTACTGTCCTCCTTAGGCTTGCATGTGGAACATCTAGTTAATACCCTGCAAAGCCTAGTTGGGGACACTTCCCATGGTTAGTCTAGATTTCCCTTAGAAGATTTAGGAGACCTAAAGAGAGGATTTTCCTTGGTAGTGACGCGTTGGAAGGAAAACCTGAGGTTGTGCAGGTCTAATTGTCGATAGTCCTTGCATCATAGGACTACTAAATCATGCAACAACATGACCATAATTCACCACAAGTCTCCTATATTCCTTGAAAACCAGTAAATTCTAAAGTTTTCATAGAGAACAAAATAAAATTATAATCTGAAAATTGTTCATACATGCATCATAAAAATGTTTAATATTAATTGTCAGGTATGTATGCAATTGTTGGGAAAAGGGTTTTAACTTTTTCCTTATTAAGGATGCCAAGTCTCTAGATGTAGTAGCAAATTCTAATTTTATTTCTGAGTTAGTAGTGCTGAGGAAGAGGATATAAGTTGTATATACCTTTTTCGTTTTTGATTTGCTGATGTCATGGGTAGGTTTACAGTAAGGATCCAACTTGCCTAAGTATTTGATTCATTAGTTCTTCCATCTCGGTATCCTCCAACCATTTTCCAAGTCAAAAATAATGTAACAAAAAGTTTCACAATATTCAGCCCATAGGCTGGCCTACTATAAATGTTTTCGTACTAAAAAAAGATAGTAAAATAATCAAACCCAAATGCAAATATGATAAATAGGGCCAAAGACAAGGGGTATTTGTTGTGTCTTACAGTTTTTGTTTTCTCTCGTAATTACAAGTTTCGTCTTATGCTTTTGTAAAATCCTTTCTGACCTTATCTAAATTGAAATGTTTGTAGGCCATGTCAGCTTCTATTTTCCAGAATCAGGGGCAATATTTACTGGAGACACACTTTTTTGCTTATCTTGTGGCAAACTTTTTGAAGGATCTGCTGAGCAGGTTTCTCTCTCTCTCTCTCTCTCTCTCTCTCTCTCTCTCTCTCCGCATTATGCACATATTATTTACAGTGAAGGTATTTGTGGCCTTAAAATCTATATTACTTAAATTCACATGACTCGAACTCAACAGTACTTGGTAAGTGAAAGTGTAAGAATCAACTCACAACTCAATGAAATTCGACATGCTAATAATTATATAAAATATGCAAAATTCAACAAAAAAATGGCGACAATTTCATTTCATGACAAATTTTATCATTTAGACACCAAACTAGAAATATTCTGATGTTAATGGGCAAGGAAATTGAAAGCACACATGATAGTTTATAAGCATTGAAAGCTAATATAAACCTAAGTTGATAAAAACCTTGAAATGGGTACAAGTTTCCAAAGTACGGGTGTTAAGGAGATGTGCTCCTGCAAAATAGCGATTAGGGGAACAAACAATTTAAAAGAAAAGAAGATATAAATAATTCTGTGTGTCTCTCTATCTATATATCATATTAAATGATCTTGTTACCCGTGCACACATAAGTGGATCAAATCCCACCCCGATGTTTTTTCTTTTAAGAAATCATCCCAAAGGGGTTAGATAAAATGGTGAGGAGTGAAAAGTTTCTTATCATTGAGCAAGGTTCAGTTTCCATGAGGGATTTCCTTGGAGTCATGGAGACACCTTGAGGTAGTGGTCAATAGCATGGTTCCAACCTGAGGGATTGATATTAAATGATCTCATGACTTATGCACACATGAGTGGATCAAAGCCCACCCTCACATTTTTCCTGTCTTAAGTCAGTCGAGCTATGATCCAATTGTATAGTTGGGGAATCACCATGCAAAAGACCTAGGGTTGAACTTCAACAAGCTTAGAGCCCCTGATGGAGCTTGAGCTTGGCAAGCTTAATACCATGTTGATGTTGTCTCCATGTTAAGGACGTTAATAGCTCCTTGTAACTAAAGAGGTGTTTTTCCCAACAATATATATCTATATTTATTTATTTATATTTTTCCCAAGGAAAATATTGCAGGGAAACCAAAGGAATGCTTCCCCATATTTGTGGATGGCATCACTTGTAAACCCACCGACGTAAATGGAGGGGGATTTGAACCGAGCATTTGTCAACACAAAACTAGCCAAATAGGCTTAATACCATGTTGATGCAACCTCTATGTTAATGTGGAAGAGGTTAACAGCTGCTCATAACTAAAAAAATATTTCTCCCAACAATATATATATCCATATTTATTTATTTTTTCCCAAGGAAAATCTCATAGAGAAACCCAATGGATGCTTCCCCACATTTTTGGATGGCATCCTGTAGCAGCGGAAGTTGTAATAACAAAGATAAATTGCAAATATGTATTGAATGATAAAATAACTGATCGAATGAATGATGTATTACAATGAGCGAATGGCCTAAATATATAGGCCTCCATGGTGTCTATTCACGTAAAGCTATGTCTTTATGTGACCGTGGCCTTTGGTAATTACAATTAAATTATTAGTTACAAGTATAATAAATATACATAACATTATTTGTATTTATGTTTGTTACATTGCCACCCCCTTAAGGCATGCTTTGTCCTCAAAGCATAAAAATTGGG
Source organism: Pseudotsuga menziesii (assembly GCA_001517045.1). Classification (NCBI taxonomy): domain Eukaryota; kingdom Viridiplantae; phylum Streptophyta; class Pinopsida; order Pinales; family Pinaceae; genus Pseudotsuga; species Pseudotsuga menziesii. The sequence continues at coordinate 796,480 of LPNX010043387.1, read as the reverse complement.
TTCTCTCTAGTTGAGCATGCTTCTCTGGTGGTGTCATCTTTTACTTTGTCTACTTTTAGAAGTTTGTTGGAGCTTGCAAATTGACTGTTTGCAAGATTCCTTTGCAGTTTGCGCATCATATCTTGAAGTTTTTTGAGTTGGGTTTTTAACTTAGGCTCTTGATGCTTCTTGGATGTAAACTTGTATTGTTGTTCCACATTTCTTAAAGCTTCTTCCCTTTTTTCTTGTTGTTTCGCTTCACCTTCATTGAGGATGGAAACTTCATTTCCATATAGACCATAATGTTTACCATGAAGGTGGAATTCCATGGACTGTTCTTTGAGATTGGTGGAATAAGTGCCCAATTGCATTAGCCATTTAGCACCTAGCACCATGTCCATCCCATCAAGTGGTAGTGTATAAAATCCTGATTTGATTTGTAGGTCTTGCATTTGAATAGAGATTTTATGACATCTTCCTATGTTGTTAACCGGATGTCCATCAACAATCTTAACAATAAGGTCCTTAGTGGGGTACACAAAAAGATTTAATTGCTTAGTGACATTGATGTCAATACAATTATGAGTACTTCTGAAATCTACAAGGATTGTTAATTTTCTATTTTTTACGATTCCCTTGAGCTTAAGTGTCTTAAGATGTGATTTGTTGTTTCTCTTGCCTTTGGTTTTGGAATATTGATCTCATTAATCTTCCTAAGATGAGGTGGAACATTTGTTTAGTTACTTCTTGTATTTTGTTTTTTTGAGTAATATTTCCCCTTTGCGACACATCATCATCACCACTACTGAATAATGTACATGAAATTGATGACAGTGAAACTTTTCGTGGTGTTTCGTCATCGTCCGAATTTGATTTCCTCTGAGATTTCGTTTTCTGGTTTCGACACTTCTACTTGTTTTCCATTCACTATTCTATAGTCACGTAATGACATATCTTCACATCTGTGCCCTGGAGTCCAATGTTTTCCACATTTATGATAAGGGTTTTCCTTCTTTTGTCCTTTTTTGAATATGTATATTTGTTGCTATCTCTTGACGTGCTATAATTGGATGATTTTGTCATAATAGCAGTGTCATGTTGAATATTGAGCTTCTTCGTTTATTTTTGCCATGCTTCTAGCTTCCACCAAATTTCTTGGTCTTGAAAGGTTTAGCTTGCTATGAATAATGGGCTTCAATACTTAAATATACAGTCTTGGGCCTTGGCAACTGATCATTTGCAAGGTCAGGGAATCTTGTAGGTAGGACTTCCCCATTCATGGGTATATTCATTCGCTGCCCCTGTTTGTTGCAAATGTGTAAACCTAGTAAAAGTGTTGTCTTCTTCATCGTCGTGAAATCGCTTAAGGAAGTCTTATGTGAACATTTGCCAATTTACGGATAACAAATTAGTTTTTTTGGACCACCAAGTGAACCAATCATACGCATTGTTACCAACTTTTTTGTACCATAGTTGGGTTACCTGAGGAGCCGCCGGTTGACAGACTTGTTCAAAGTTTGATTCCAGTGTATTAGTTGATCCGTCTGCATGTCTAGCCAATATTGGCTAGCCACTTCTTATTTTAATAATTTTGACCATGGCCCCGCGGGGTTTGTAATAAATGTGCTAGTAGGGTATCTTTTGAGTGGTTCGGTCTATAGAGACGTAGAATCTCAAAAAGGTATTTCAGGGAGTTTTTTGCCCCTGACAATTATGCTTTGCCTTCAGCCGAGTATAATTGACGAGGTTTTCTCCCGCTTCCTCCAAAGCTAAAATGCCCAATGTTGAATTCTGGGCCTTGGGGGGTTATTAGAGCCCAACTGAGTGTTATAGACCTACTAGACATTATTTAGGTAGATCATGGTCATGTCCTAAGTCATCTGGACACATAAAAAAATTTCAAAAAAATCTTTTTCAAACGGGGAAAAAATATTTTTTAATTTTTTAATTTTTAATTACTTTTCCTAAGTTTTTTGGGTTAATTTTTCCATAAATTAAATGGAAAAAACCCGTTCGTGGTAAGTCGGTCATCCGGACTCCGAATTTAGTGATTGAAGGCTCTAACCTTAAGCCAAAAATCATTCTTGATCAGCCAGCCAGTCGGAACCAACTTTTAGATCAACAATCGGACACATAATGCATTTTTTCTCAAAAAGTCAGTTTTGAGTAAAAAAAAGAATTTTTATTTAAAAATGATTATTTTGGAGAAAATTAAAACTCTCCAAATTAATCCAAATTCAGTAAAATAAAAGGCTAAATGACATCTCATGGAGCACTTATGATGATTGGAGTTATCATAACTCAGCTTCAGTCATCATTAAGAGAGCAATTAATTTATTATCAGTTAGCAGACATGTCATCTCCAGCTAAAGAATGAGATGGAGAGCACTCATTGGTCCGGTGATTTGATCGAGGTGAAGACTGAAGCTTACACCATCAGTAGGCTTCCCAAACCTAGCAGAGGCTGCTTCCTTCAACAGCTCACGCCCCTCTCTCTCCTGGTTGCATCTTCCACACGTGTGGCTTCATTTGATGGTTGATTTCAGTGTTAAGGGTTGGATTGGGGGCGCCTTGCCTGGGTGGAGGCCTCCCCTCACTCCCGGTTCTCCGATTTAGGTCTGTCTGGCTTCTCTGTTAGGTGGCCAGGCTGGTTAGGTTATGAGGTTTGGTTTTAGGGTTTTAGCACTCTCTCATTGTATAAATAGAGGCTCTCTCAGCTCTATCAGGATGGATCTTTATGCAAAGAACCTTTGGTGAATTACTGTAATGCTTGTTGCTTTTGCAACCGTATAATAAATTTTAAGGCTTTGGAGGCATACATGGTGTGTGAATGTGGATGAACAATTGGCGAATGAGGTGAAATGTTTCAATTTTTGTCTTTCATTGCTTAGGATTGGATAATAGCTCATGCTTTAGAAGGCTTCTATAAGCACGTAAGATTGATCATTTGATGTTACAATTTGATCTTTTATGGTTTTGTTTCTATGAATTAAAGTAGCATCGATTATTCAATTGTATGACATGCTCTTTATATTTTTATTTACCAAACATACGTGATCTAATCCATTGTTTGCAAGTATTGAGTTGAAATTGTGTAGGTCATCTCATTGAAGCGAGTAGGAGTTTGAACTTAGGTGCATCCTCTCCTCTTGAAGCCAAGGAAACTTCCAAATTTTCAAAATCCAAAAGAATCCAAACTCCATCAAAGTACCACAGAGCTCTTAGTTTCAGGCAGGTGAAGGAGAGTCCAAAGGCCACAAGCAAGCAAGGAGTGCAAAAGAACAAAAAGACTCTCTCCCTAGTTGTTCCTTAGCATAAACACTAATTACTAGATTTATTATTGCATTTTGGTATCTTGTTATATAATTGTCAAATCATAAAAAGAACCAAAATCTCTTGAATCTCACCGTAAGGTGGATCAAGAGTGCTCTCTGTCGGAGAGTTTAATCAACCACTTTCATCTTAATTGTTGTGCTTGTTAAATAAATTAATTATTTAAGACTCTTGAACTTGCAAAAACACAAGTCAAGAGCACTCTCTATCGGAGGGCATCCTAGGTTTGCACAATCCCTGCATTAGCCGCATATAGATTAGCTAAGTCTCTTGAACCATTGTCATAAGACAGGGTCAAGAGCGCTCTTTGTCGAAGAGTCTAATTAATTGTTTTAATAAAATCTTCAACACACATACCCCTTTAATTAATTAACTCCCTTCCCTCCTTGCCGGAGTATGCTATGACCGATTCTAGATCGGAATACCCAGAAATGGCATTGGATCTTTAAACCCTACAAGAGTAATTTAATAACCCTTAAACACTCTTAACCAACGCATCGGCATTGTAGGGATCCTTCCAAAGTACTTCCTATTAGAGGCGCCGGAACCTCCCGCTGTTTTAGATTCTCGGCTAGCTGGTCACTTGACAATATCAGCTTGGGATACTGGGCGGGCCTGGCATGTCTTAAACGGAGGAAACTTAGAAGAGTCTCCCGGCTTTGACAAACCTTCGTTGACACCCTAATCAAGAGCATTTTTTTAAATTCTTAAAATCTACCAAGAGCACTTACAAAACCTAATATTCACTAGCTTAACTCCTAGACTTTATTTCACGCATTTATTTGACTCCATAAGGCACTGGTCCTTCGTTATAATTGAGTAATCTTCTATCTTGATCAACTGTCTGTGGTCTATTTTTGGTGATTATATCTGAATGCTTAAGTTACAAGTCTGGAATATTTGCTTATCTTTCAGTCTCTTGCTAGCATCGTGGATTGCTCTGATTTACATGTCACATTCATAAACTTAATCATTTCTAATCACAAGTAACTTCTAAACAACACCCATCCGCATCCAAAACATCTTAAAACTTAACTTAAACATTGAGCCATAGAAAACTCTTTGTTAGGGACTACTCCCCTTGGCTTCGTTAAGAGTTAGCCTAAACGGAGGAGCTAGGAGTAGGTGACAATACCTAGCTCTGTGCTTGCCTCCAAGGTCACACCTCTCCCACTTTTTCAAGTGAGGAGAGAGCTTTCGGAAGATTTCTGCTGCTAGTGTGCAATCGGCGGACAACACGCATCACCTTCTAGGTATATGGATGCCATTGCTATTTTTTATAGTTCATTTGTGGGCAGGTTCATAGCTAAGATTCCTTCGATTTTATTTACCCACATGATTGCTTTTTGATCATCTAATCCGCCATAGTACTTGCCATAATACTTAAGAAGGTCAATTTTGATTTTATTCCAATAACCCGTGTTATCTTGATGTCTCCTATGACTCCAATTTTTTTCTTCAGGGCTTGGTGATGGTCTTCTATGTACTGACAATTGTGCTGATAACGCATCTACCATTTCATTTATATCAATGATTTTCTGTGTGTTCGTGCATCTCGGCCATTACTTCTTCCTTTTCCTTGATCCTTTTTCTTGACTCCTCTAACTAAGGATCTTTAGATTGTTCTTCTACCTTGTTAATTTTGTCTGTGAAAAAAATGATTCATAGTCTTAATTAATCTATCGATTTTGTCACTTAGTGCTTTTTGTCCGTCCACTAATTCATTTTCATTTTGACTATCCACCAAATCTTTTTGTAAAAGGTCAAAATCAGCATGTAATTTATCGTTGTTAACCATCTTGAGGTTAGGCTTCTTTGTAGACCCACTTTAAATTGATTTTTTAAAAATAAAAAAGTGACTTTAAAAAAACAAGGTTTTATAAACTTTACTTTATAAAGTCTATCTCTTTTTAAAAAAAAATTGTCTTTACAAGTCAAAATAAATAGAAATTAATAGAGTGATTTCTTTAAAATTAAAGTTTAACCTTTAATTTTTTTTCAACATAGCCGATGATTGTATGGACTTGACTTTGGGGAAGGGTAAGGTCTGAATTTAACAGGCGGCTTGTATGGATTAAGCCACAGCATACGGATTGGATAGTCTACCGTAAAATCGAAGTGACTGTTGAGTATGACTCGTACATAAATTGCACGAGCTGCACAGAGTGATGCAGACCATACAGAACACACACTGTACGGATCAGATGTTGCATAAAACACACTGTACATAGACATCGCACATGGAGGTTGAAAGCAGGAGTTAGAGGTTGAAAGCAGGAGTTGGCTAATCTCTAGACCATTTGCACCTTTTCAGGTAAGTTTGGTCGAAAACCGGTGTTATCACCAACCTTGTAGTTGCCTGTGTGAGGTGGCTCCAGGATGGATGGTAGAGGGGCAAGCAACTAAGGAGGTGGAACCAAGACTGCCTAGACTCCCAAATGGATGGTTGTCATGCCAATCAAGGCAGTCTTCGCTTTATGTTATCTAAGTCCAAGACAACAACAGGGGAGACCCAGATCTATTAATCTTGTATATTGATTTAGGAACAAAGCATCAATCTCATCAAAGATTAATCAACAACTAACTTATGAAATGGTGTAATCGGTCTACAGGAATAGTAGCCGCTCTGTATTCACATAAAGAATGAATGATTACAATTACAATGTCATGCTACAGGCATGAATGAATGAGCAATTCGAATCCTCAAGGAGGTCATTCGAATTGAATGAGTGAGTCTAGCTTAACTGACTGTAAGCCATAGTCCACACTCAGTTAACCACTGATCAAAACCCTAATTGACTCAACTGAACCGTAACTGAAGCCAAAGTGCAATAAATGACTGAGTCTCAACTGAAAGAGATCAGACACATGTCATAGCAAGCCAACCATCAAGTGCTAGCGCTTCAATGACTCCAATGAACCCCGATGAGGTTAACTAAAGTTGAATTGAACATTAGAAGTTGGTGGAGGTGCCCCTGTTGACCTTAGTTCATTAATTAATCATTAAATAATCAATTAAATGAAAGGAGGCGCCTTCACTGACCTGTTTAACTGATTGTAACCACCAGTTAGCAATTAGGTGCATTAATATCACTCAGATCACCTCCGGAGTGCTCCAGTTAGCCTCCCCGAATGTAGGAGAAGGCTAAGTTAGCCTCCTTGACTGAAGGTAGGCATGGGTGTGACTGGATGATGACATTTAATGCTCCACTGATGTCAATTAATGTCAATAATACTTAGGATAGTGGTTTAACTAGGCCAATTTGACCAAAAAAAGTGTGTATGGTGGTAAGTGTCTCCAATACCCCCCCTTAAGCTATACTCAGGAGGAGTTAGAAAACAATGCATAAAAATGCTAGGGCCCCGACAACAAAGGCCATAGGTCACCCTGTACAATAAAGTAACTGCTTAATATAACCAAGCAAACAGGGAAAACCTCATGGAAAAAATACCCCCCCTCAAACTAAGCAGTAAATCAAGAATTGGTTCTTCTATTCAGCAGTATCCTGAGACTGTGCATGTGAACCTATGAATCCAAACTAAATGAATATGTCTGGAGGAATCTTCCACTTTGGAAGAAAAACAATGCACTCAACTAAATCAGAAATATAAACAGCTGCACGGTGAAAACTGGACCCATGTAGAGTAGCTGAAATCATCTGAAGAGAGAGCAAAGGTTCTTGAGGATTTGAACCATGTGTGGAACACTCAAGAAACTGATATGTTGCAGCCTTGAACAACAAACCATTAGTGGTAAAATCAGCCCCAAATCTTAGGTGCAAGTGTTCAAGCGGATGCAGAACGTCTTCCTCTTTATTAGTTATGTGAGGAGTGTTGCCCACCTATTTCGACTAGGTGGCAACTCCATGTACATATGGATATACATGAGTGTACCTTGGAAAATCTGAGGATTTCTTCACCTCT
>LPNX010043387.1:764472-774577 GCA_001517045.1 Pseudotsuga menziesii | reverse complement strand
AATTATGCGGGTACAACTGGGCTTACAAACTGCCAGGAAAAAATCCCTATTTTATAGGAAAAATTAGGGTTAGGGTTTGTGAGACAGAATGCACACTTAGCACTGATAACTGGCTGAACTGCTGCAGATAAAGTCTGCAAGTACTGAGATCTGGATCGGAGAGGAACTGATTTCTGTTGTCTCCGGTGAATGCTCCAGCAATAAGACGCCCAATTAGAGAAAAAGGTGACGCCCTCAAGGAAGGAGGTGCCCGATGGATCCGCCGATTTGCAGGGCTGATAGCCTTGCTGTGCCGGAGAGATTGGCTGGAATATACTCCAGTTCTGAACCCTCTAAGTATAAAAACGTTTTGGTTCTCTGAGGCAGCTGCTCACACCCCTGGTGGTCTGGAAATGCTGATAACTCCTTCAGATGAGCTCAGATGGAGCTGATAGTCACTGGGTACCGGAGTATGAAGCTGCTGGTGAGAATGATGCCTGAGTTTCGAAAGGAAACTGAGATCTGAAGGCCCAATAGCTGATTAGGGCTTTCTGGTGGAAAACCCCCTCTTGCGGCTGCACCGTGCCTCTGCAACAATCTCTACCTTGTGCGATATAACTGATGAATGAAATAAAGAACAAGTGGTGAACCAGTATGGCTTACCCGGAATAAGACTAGGACAGATGTTTCACTGCCGAAATCCTGTTAGCTGAAGACTCCGTCTCCAACCCCAACTGCTGTGCTGCTATCCAAGTGCTCCCAAAATAATCAATAATCATAAGTGAGGTCTCCTCTTGCATTACCTTCTATTTATAAAGTTCAACTGCGCAAAACCTAATCTTTGACCTAATTAGGTCACTTTATCTTCTAATTTTCCGTTGACTTGCATGCAAAGAGCATGGTCATGCATGGAGCATGGAAAAGAGCATGGTCATGCATGAAGGTGGCCTTTGGCCCAGGTGGCCCTTCTTGACCAATTGAGGATGTCGTAGATCTTCTAGGAATGGCATCAGTCCTGATTTGATTCCCTAGTTATCAGTAACCGCTCGAACCCACAGGAATCACATAGGTTAGCGGTATGGGCCTTAGGGCCTAAAAGGAAGAGGACATTACAGAGCAAGAACAGAGTTGGGACTATCTAGTACCTAGAAATCAGACTCAGTAAAAGGTGTTTGAGCTATCAGTGAATGTTGGTAGATGGCAAAGGCTAAGAGCCTAAGGGCAACGCTAGCTTGGAGATTAGTGCTTTGTATGCATTGGGCAATGGAGTCAGCAGTAAGACAACGTTTCAGGAAACCCACTTGGTAAACACCTTGATCTACGAAACCAGAAAGCAATTGGTCCAGAAAAGCCAAGGTATAGGAAACCCAGCTCAGTAGATAGCTAGCGCTAGGGCCTAGGAAGACAAATCTGAAGCTTTAGGGGGTACCAAAAGGCTGATGGCTCAGTGTTGAGGATGAGAAGAGATCAGGGAGACCTGATCTACAAGCCCAAATAAGGAAAATAGCAGGAAAATCAGATCTATAAAAGTCAAAATCTAATGATGGGGCTAGGACGTTGAAAACTGAGTTTTTCAGATCTAGGGCAAACCAGGATGAATTAGCATAGCGTTGAGGGTGTTCTAGGATGCTTGGGACCCGATCTATCAGCCTATCATGTCAGATTTTAGAAAAACCTACTTTCGGAAAAGGCCAATTTTTAGTGAGGGCGCTAGGGCAGTTTCAGTCTATTTTTCAGATCCCGGTCAAACTGTTGAGCCTCTTGAAAGCGTTGGGGTTGATTTGGACTGCCCAAGACCCAATCTATCCATCTGTGAAGTCAGAAATCAGAAAAACTCAAAACCTTTGCAGGTCAATTTTTTCAGTGGGGGGTTATGTAGTTTTTTGCTGAAAAATCAGATCTAGGTCAATCTATGAGGAATTTGACCAGCGTTCCAGTTGATTTAGTTAGGGGGAGGCCCGATCTATGAAGCCCAGAAATGGTTTGGCAAAAGATCGGACGGTTCCCTGATTATTTGATTTTTTAGGTTTTTATGGTTTAGGAGTTTTTAGAAAAATAGTTAAATTTCAGCAAGGTACAATGGAATAAGATCAAAAAAGAAGAACTTACCTGTGGATCTTAACTAGATAAGCTTGTAGAAGTCGGTAACAATGACGATCTTAGCTATCTCGATCAATCCTGGAAGATCCCCGTGATTTCTATGGCATATGCAAGCTCCAAGCCATCAAAGCGCCCCCAACCCTACATGAGCAAACGTCAACCATATCAGATTTGCACATACAAAATAAAGAAACTGAATGCTATAAAACAATAAAATGGAGTAATCATAGATCGCAATGAAACTAATGAAAACCCCCTGATCCAAGACGAAGAGAATTGAGCGAGTTGAGGTTCCCCTACAAAAACGCTTCAGCCAAAACGCCCTCCTGTAGACAAAACAATGATAGCCACGAAAAAAATAGATCTCATGAGAACTTCCATGATGTTAGTAAGCTGAAGACAAGCTAATCACCATTTCAGCACATCAGATGCAAAGCAAATCCAGAAAATTTCCATAGAAAAAGTCTTTCTATTATTCTGATCCAAGAGCCAAAGACCCCTCACAAATGAGAAGCTCTTTCCTTTAAATAGAAATGAGAGAACCTCAATCATAACCAAATCCTAACCACTTTCAAAACGAGTGGCTAAGATTAAAAGATGAAATGTTCTAATCAATGGTTGAGATGAGCTCACAATACAATACATGGATCAATATAACCATAATTTATCAAAGTGGACTAACCCACCCAAAAAAGGTAACCCACTCAACAAGAAATAAATGAAAGCACATGGTGGGTCCAAGGAGTGTTTGACTAACTCCTTTTGGGTGTCCCCATGGCACAATAAATAATATAACAATTTAATTCTTTGACTTTTGTGCCTCCTTGAGGAAATTGTGAGCCTCCAAAAAGAGTTCCAGAAAATAATAAAAAATGCCCAAAAAATAGGTGTGGGCCCAATCAGGAGCTGCAACTATTGGAGAAGGTGTGGAGAACATCACTCTCATCAGCATGACTCATCCCATGTCATTTCCTTGCCTCAGTAGCCCAAATCGATTTCTTCAATAACCATTTAATCATTGTTTAATTTGCCTTTAGAAACGTGAACCTGCCAAAACAGCCTCCTAGAGTGCCTGTGTTGCCAAACTGAGCTCACCAAGCTCTCTGGGATGGGGGTGCTATGGTACAAACAAGTGGTTACACCCCTATGTTCCATACAACGCCCTAGGAGATCCAACTAAAACATCTCCCTACTCAAACATATCAACCTGTGAAGAAAAACTGCATCAGAAAGACAGAATGAGCCTGATCATATCTGCAAGTGCCTGGAACTGGAAATAAACTATCTCATTAGACTCAGAGAGTCCAAATCCATCTAAGGTGTATACTCATACCCCTCATAGGTCTCTATCCGATCATCAACCATATCCAATAAACAATATAACCCTCTGTAAATGATCAGACACCAATAATAACTCAGACTATCATCCATCTGCTGCAAGTGTTAAAAGGCTAAGACATGCTCTACAACTCATTCAAGCAACAATCACAACAAGTAGCAATCATTTCATTGGCGGTACATCAACAAATACATATATAAGGCTTTATTTATTATTACTCAGACTTAGACTTTCAGGACTATACTCACTTCATAGCTGTAGTCATTTTGCTAGTGAAGGGTGAAGGATGAAATTGACAAGGCTAAGGAAAATGATGACTTCCTACTCAACATCATGACACTTTGGATATGGAAAGGGAATACTCACTATAGCCAATATCGGACAAACAACAACACAAGGAATGGCAATGCCTCAGAAATGGGTGAGTTGTTTAGAGAGTGCTTATTCAACTTAGGCATCATGACTACATCAAGCTTGATTCAAGTTCATTAGGATCATCATTTTATTCCATGGCCTTTTTGGCCTATATGACCCATTTGGGACTTCACCAGTGCTTAAAAGCACAGCTAATCGTAGCTTTCATCCGGGACATATTTATTTTAATAAGGTCAACAATTTTTGGATAGAGCATATTTTAAACCATTGCTTTTTTAGACCTTTTCTTATACTCTTCAAGGAGTATTTTAGCATTTCATTGCTCTTGCCTTTTTTACATATGTTAAGAAACACAGTGTTATAATTTTCATTTTTCATGGGCGCATATTCAATATTTCCAATACAAGCAGTACATGAGCTTTCAGTTTTAGCCAACAACATCTCAAGTGACTAGGGGGCGTTCTGCACAATGCCAAACATCGGGACAACTGACCTGAATGATTTAGGCATACAATCCAACTTACCAAAGGCAAGTTCTGTCACCAACTTAGAGCCGAGACACAATATAAGCAGGGAGGCTTGTCCAACAAAAGTTCTAGCAGGGAAAAAGGTCCTCCATGCCATAAGTCAAGAAGTCAGTCGGGTTGAAACCAAAATTGAAGGTAATGGATGGGTGAAGACAATGAATGATGGAGCCAACACTAGCAAGCTAAAACAATGGCGGGAACAACTACCTCTATTGTCCCTATGGACGGTAAAACCAATGAGTATAGATCAAGAACTTCCAAGTCTAAGTAGGGACATCGATACATAGTACAATATACAACCAAGTCCATATAAATACAACCGCCAGATCATGATACCATAACACAATATAAAATGCTGAGTCATAACCATGCAATATAATCCATCTGAGACACCATCTGTCCAATGAGAAAGAACTGACATAAAACTGGGCATCAATGACTGCTCTGAAAATGACATAAATGGCTACATCGGTCCTCAAATCTGAGTGTCCTGAGACTCAGTCCTGACATGGGAGAGTACAATAGTCCACTAGTATAATCATGATCCATAAAAATGCTCATCTCAGCATCTCATATGTAAGAGATCTGGCTGAAAAATGTACTGTGTCTGAAAAATAGAATATGGTAGCTTGGCTACTATATATGTGATAACACTACCTTGTGACCTTTTTTCTGAAGAAGATGACTATGATCATGAGGAGGGATATAGCCAGGGATGTGATACAAGTGAGGAAGAATCCCTTGCATATGAGATGGATGATAACTTCGAGACTTTAATTAAAATTCCAATCTTAGAAGTTTCATGTGATGAGATTCCTCCATGCACTCCACTGGATGACAAATATTTGGAAAGTTGGGTCCTCTGTGATATCTTTGAAACCCAACTTTTTGAAGAAGATTGTTTTGAGCAAAATGAGAAGTGTAGACAGGGACTTAATACCAGTGATAAGGCATCTCTCATATCCGACACAGATCGCGATGATGACTATTGGACTTTTATTGAAAATACAACCTATGATACCTTTGAAAATATTTTTGAGAATCTCATCTATGATATGTCCAGCAAGGGGAGTTGTTATTCTGAGACTGATGAAAGTTGTAAGGAAGAGCAGTCAGAGTTTTCATATGATCAAGCAAAATTGTATCTAAGTATCGGTAATACGGATTTGAAAAAGCAGTGCAGTGACGAATCAGATGGGATACAACTAGTTGAAGTTTTTTCCCAGCCATTGTTTTCACATACAGATGTTCCTTATGTTTTGTAGCAGCTTGGGGCTTATACAATGAGTTATTATTTGATAAGCCTTGATGATTAGCATGATGGAGTAGTCGACCTGCCGTGTTATCCCGATTTGTATATCAGCACTATCCAGTCATGGATAGAAGCAGCCTGCGCAAGCATCTACCAGTTTGGGAAGACGTTTGACGACATTATTCATGCCTATGATTCCCCATCTAGCCCGCCCATTCTGGATTATCACGCAGGTTTGCATTTTCTAAATAAAATATTATTGTTTTGGCTAGTAACCAAAGACAAGGAAAAACCTTTTTACATCAATAAAATGCTTAGGTGGTTGCATTGGATTTATGATTACACATAACCGTTTTTATTTTCATGTTTAGAGTAGGAAAATAGGCTCCTTAAAGTGAGCGTTTACTTTAGCATTTTCTTTGTATACTTAGGAATAAATAAATTTTTCAGTTAGGTTTTGTCATTCCTTTTAATAAAACAACTTTTGGATCATTGGCTCTTTTTCATAAAACTTGTGCTATTGAGGTTTTTCTTGTCAAGTTGAGATGTTTTTACAGGATATGGAAACTAGAGATTCTGGTGTTCTCATATGCTCTCCTTGCATAAGAGACTAGATTGAGCACACGTCCCGTAGTTGGAGCCAGATGTTGCCAACTTATTTGTACCATAGCTGGATTAGCGAGGGAGCCGCCATTTCACAAACATGATAAATGTTTGTTTCCAGTGTATCAGATGATCTGCCTTTGTGTCTAGCCAGTTTTGGTTAGTTAGTTTTTTGTTTGAATAATTATGACCATGGCCCCGTGGGGTTTGTAATAAAATGTGCTAGTAGGGTGTTTTGAGTGGTTCGGTCTCCTAAGACGTAGAATTTCAACGAAGGTATTCCAGGGAGTTTTTTGCCCTTGACAATTATGCTTTGCCTATAGCCGAGTATAATTGATGAGGTTTTCTCCTGCTTCCTCCAAAGCTGGAATGCTCGATTTTGAATTCTGCGCCTTGGGAGGTTATTAGAGCCCAACTGAGTATATATAAACCTACTAGACATTATTAGAATAGAGCATGGTCATGTCGTAAGTCACTAGAACCCTCAGAAAAAATTTGAAAAACTTTTACCGGATGCGTCAAAATTTTTATTTTTAATTATTTTTAATTTTTTAATTTTCTCTAAGTTTTTAATTAAATTTTTTCATAATTTAAATGGAAAAATTCAATTTGTAATAAGTTAGTCATCCAGAACTTGAATTCAGTGATTGAAGGCTCTAACCTTAAGCCAAAAATCATTCATGATCAGCCGGCCAGCTATCTCCAAGTTTCAGAAGTTCATTCAGCTTCATAATTAATAATTTCTCAAAAAAGTCATTTACGAAGAAATTATTAATTAAAATATTAAAAATGAATATTTTGGAGAAAATAAAAAGCTTTCCAAAATAAACCAAATTGAATAAAATAGAAGGCTAAATGACATGGCACAGAGCATTTAGGATGATTCCAATAAATATCAGTAAGTTTCAGATCAAGTATCGGAGTGTAGCAGTTGAACTATCAGTAAGAAATTTGCCCTCTTTGGTCAAATCCGTTTTTGGTTGAAGTGTGGGTTATCTATTTGTTGGGTGATCATTACGAGGGAGGATGAGCCACCTCGCCCCCGGTCATTACTCCATCACTCAGTTGCAGCTCAGTTCAACTCCAAATCATCATGCCGAGCTCATTCAATTACTTCGATGTTACTCTTAGTCCGGATTTAGGGATTTGAGCCCTATTTTCTTTCCTTTTTGTATAAGTAGAGGCTCTTTTGAGCTTTACAAGATGGACTTTTGGGCATAGAAACTCTGCAAAAATTGTAATCATTATTTATTTGAATAAAGCTTTTCGACTTTGGAGGTCTATGGGATTGTTTTTTCATTGGTGGATGTCTATCTTATGAGGTGATTTCTTTCCTTGTTTTAAATTTGTTACCCATATGGTGAATCAAATAACTAGCTTTAGAAGTCTATTGTTAGAACATAAGATCTTCCATTTGCAGCTGTCAATTTGGATTATTATGCAAAGTTTATCTTAACCTAGATGAGTACAAGTATTCAGTTATATGAAGTATTGATTATGGTTTAATATTCATAGCATACTAGTTATTTTGTTTGATCTCACCGGAATTCGAGTTTGATTGTCTTAGCAGATCTTGCCATTTGGAGAAGGGTGCGAGCTCAGTTGCATCAATCTCATCTCCATCATCATAAGAACTTTTCTAACACTATTGTCTTTCAGGATCTACAAAGTTGGGTTTTGTCCAAGAGAAAAAAACATAAGGAGATCTTACTCCAAAGCTCCATCTTCAAACTTCTACCTCTATCTTTCCTTTCTTTAAATTTTTTGCATTTGCTCATAAAATAGATCCAAGTTTCAATATTCATTATTCAGATATGTTTTTAGGGCTTTTGCTAGATCTAGTTTCCTTCATTAGATCTAGGAAAAAATTTATGCTTTGCATGTGAATGTTAAAAAAAATTTCCAAGTATAAAACTTTTTCCAAATTTTTTTAATTTTTTTTAATTTTTGCATTGTCTTTCCTACCATCTTTGAACAATATATGCTTGCTGATTTTTTACTTCTGTGATAGGTACAACGGAAATGCTGGCGAAATTCGGAAGAATCAAGCCCTAATAAACCATAATTTCCCTCTTCTTCTTTCCCCTTCTGCAGATTGCTCCAAAGGCCTTCCAGAAATAAGAAAAGAAGCAAAAAAGGCAGCAAAGGAAAACATTGTAAACAAATTAATAAAGGGTGTTTCCCACCTATCTCGACTAGGTGGCAACTCCATGTACATGTGGATGTACATAATTGTACCTTAGAAAAATCTGAGGATTTTTTCACTTCTGCAGGGCTATTGCCCCTTTGTAAAACGAAATGTCCGCTCCCCTGCGTGGGAAAATTAATGTAATTTTATGTGCTAGTATGGGTCATATGATACGGATGCCACACCATGGAACGGGTTGTTAGGGAAGTCCCCTCATCGAGTGTTTTTCCCTTTCCAATTGACCTTGTTGTACAAACGAGTTTAATCGGTTTGGTTTTCACTCAAAATCCTCCAAAGTGGTGACGGGCGTTCTACCAGTCAATTCCATGAGGTGGCTAAGGCTTCAAAGTGTGATTCATGACCATGCTAGGCATTTGTTTAGAGTCTTGCGGAGTTTCGTTGTGTTGTTGTATTTTTAATTATTTTTTCGAGTTAATTAATGACACCCCTTGGTGGTTAATTAACTCAGTTTTGATGTAATAATGTAATTGCTCAAGCATGGCATTTTGTAATAGGGGCTATGAATGCAAAGTTAATTGCTATGAAACCCCCTAAGCCACTGCTTCGAGTCCCACGTCATTCTGATGAGTGGTTGAGGAGATAGACCATTTTTGTCTAAGCAAGGTCTATTTTTCCTAGGGAATTAATTAATTTGCCTAAGTCAAAAATTCACATTTTTGATTTTGAAGTAAAAAATAAAAAAATTGCCATGGTAAGTTGGTTTGGGGGTTCCTAAGCCTAGGAAAACTTATTCCAAAGTTGTTCACCCCCCCATGGCCTAGATATTAATTTTTCAAATTTATTTTTTTTAATTTTTCCTAAGTCAATGTTGGGAAAATTTTAAAAAATTAAATTTAAAAATTAAATCTAAGGAAAATTATTTTAGCCTAAGTCTAAAGGTTAAAGTTTTATTATGGAACAAATGGCTATGGTCAAAGCCAAGTCTAAAGGTGGACAAACCCCTACCATATATAGTGGGGCGCTAATTACTAAAGAGGAACCAAGTTAAAATGAAGGCTTTCACTAAAACGTGGGTTAAAACCACCATAAAGGAGGGCGTCACTTAAAAAAGAGCCAAAATAGAGGGGGACGGCCAGGTTTAGTAGTTTGAAACCTCACTAAAGGGAAGCGCTAGCCATTTAAATGAAGACTCCACCAAATTTTGAAGAAGGGCGGCCAAGTCTAGAGGACGTTTTAGAGGAGGCGCTTGCTATTTTAGTGAGGCGTCACTTGTTGGTGGAAGCGCTACCATGAAGGGCCCACGCTAAAATAAAAAAGGGCCCATGTTCAATTTAGAGGAGCGCTCACCAAATTGGAGGAGGCGCTATATTAAGAGGACGCCCATGCATTTAGAAGGGACCCACGTTTTAATAGAGGGGCGCATGCTAATTAAAGTGGAGCCGCCATATATGGAGGCGCCCTAATTTAAGGAGGGCGCTACATGGTTTAAAGGAGGGCGCTAACCAAATAGAGGCGCCACTATAATAAGAGGAGCGCTAGTGCTTTTAAGTGGACGCTAAGGTATTTGGAGAGCGCTACATTTAGAGGAAAGCGCCCATCTTAGAGGACGTCCAGCCAAAGTGGAGGGGGGCGCCTAGTTGGGCCCACTCTATTTTTATCTTTATCTTTGATTAACCTAAAAGCTTATCCAAGGGAGGATATTGGGTCAAAGACCTAGATCCAAAGGTTATTATTGTTAATACATGGATTAAGCTTCTAAGCCCTTGATTAAAAAACAATCT
>LPNX010043387.1:571017-761583 GCA_001517045.1 Pseudotsuga menziesii | reverse complement strand
AATAAAAGATTTAATGACTTAGTAAAAAGTTTACCTACAGACATCAAGCCCAAAGAAGCATCTCTCTTGATTTATTACATCCAAGCATTTGAAGGGGAAGGAGTTTGTGACTCTTGTGTTTCTGCGTCTCTTTGGGCACTGGATGTTTATCTTTTATATTCTTGGCATATCTTTTGTGTGATCTTATTTTGGCAGGAAGGCGTACTTGATAGAGGGCGATTTAGAGGGGCGTCTCTCTTTCTCTCTCTTTGGGACCTCTCAAGAGGGTTTTCTTATCGATTTTTCTTAGCATTCAATTCGTCTCTCCTTTTGATTTCTTTTGCAAACATTTATTTCTTGTTGAATTCAAATCAAGCACGATTTTAGTTTTACTTATTGTGTTTGTTTGTCTTTGGCAGGAGGGGCGCACTGGGCAAACTAGATCTTCAACCAAGGATAAAAATAATCATCCAAGTTGACAATGTTGGACAAAGGGCAACATCTCATGGTATATCTCATTTCTTGTTAAGTTAAAATTTCTCCTATCTTTTATTTTTCAGTAATTCTTGTCTCGGTCATAATTAAAACAATAAAAACTCCAACTTTAAAACCCTAATTTCTTAGATCTATAGGTTCTAGTTTGCGAATAGCTTTGATATTTAAAACCCACTTTAGAAATATTATAAAACCCTTAGATCTAAATTTTCACGGCTATCGGAGTCCATTTGCCCACTCAACGCACTGGCCTATCCTCTAGAGGAGGACACCCTCTTTGGGAGAAGTGGGTATCTCTCAATCTGTGAATTGGCTATTGCTAGAATCACTTCCATTTGACTCATCTTGCATCTAGCAATTAATTCTTGTGTCCATTTTCACTTAATTTCACCTAACCACCCTTAGATCTAATTTGTCATGCTTAAAAGTTAAAACCCTAGGGTAATTTAGGGTTTTCATGTGGACACTCATTTCCTCTTAGTAACTATCTAGATCTTTAAATAACGATATTACGAAGAGATTCAATCAAGATCCCTACGATTATTCATTTCACTTCACATTTTATAGGGTCATCTTGGTTATAGGGGCGCCTCCTAGGCTTGGTCACTCACCTAGTCTAAAGTGTTGGTAGCTTTCGCCGGCGTGACAACTAATTAATTCAGAGCCCTGAACTTCCATAGGTCACAACTTTAGTTGCCTTTCCTCTCTACCATCCTGGATAGGCTCACCTTACGGGGCAACTACAAGAATTGTGATAACAGGTCTTTGTGCTTACTACAACAGATATGTAAAAGGGTTTTCATAGATGATAAAACCCCTCACGGATCTCATGAAGAAAGGGGAATCTAGTTGGTTAGAGGAGGTGCAACAGACTTCAGAAAATGAAGAAGGTAATAAGCTCATGTCTCGTTCTTGCATTACTCGATTTCAATTGGCCATTCGTATTAGAATGTGATGCATCAAAAAAGGGCATAGGAGCAGTGTTGATGAAGAACCACCATCCTCTCACATTTGAGAGAAGAAAGATCAAAGACTATGATCGCCACTATTCAATATACGACAAAGAGAAGCTTACAATTCTACATGCCTTAACAAAATTCAGACAGTACTTGGTGGGTAGCATATTTAAAATCAAGACAAATCATAACATCCTCAGGTACTTCTTGGAACATAAAGAGTTGAATGAAAGACAACAGAAATGGGTCAACAAGGTCTAATCCTATGATTTCGAGATTGAGTATGTGAAAGGGAAGAACAACATGGTAGCTAATGCCCTTTCTAGACGACCAACCACCTTATCTCTTATGAGAATTTTTTATAGACTGGAAATCTCATCTTTTGGTCAAATACTCAAAAAACAAGTTTGCTTGTGAGTTGCTGGACGGACAGGTATAGGACGATAGATACAGGGTGATAGATGAGATTATATATGAAAAGAACTAAATTTGTTTGGTTCATGAGTCTGCATTGAAGAAAAGGGTCCTACAAGCTTTCCATGATTCACCATTGGCAGGGCCTCAGGGATTCCTAAAGACATATAAACAGATTAGAGAGAGGTTCTCATGGAAGGGCCTCAAGGACGATGGCATACAACATGTAAGGGAATGTAGTACTTGCCAGCAGAATAAGGTAGAGCACACTCATCCAGTAGGGCTGCTTTGACCATTACCCATTCTTGAGCAAAAATGGGAAAGTATCTTAATGGATTTCGTTACAGGATTACCCAAGGTACAGGGAAGAGACTACTTATACGTGTTTGTGGACATACTTACTAAATTTGCCCATTTCTTTGCCATTCTTTCTGGCTATTCCGCAGCACAAGTAGCAAAGTTGTTCTTCAAAGAAATACTTAGATTGCACGGGTTTCCCAAGACCATTGTCAGTGACAGAAATAACAAGTTCACAGGTGTCTTTTGTCAAGAGCTTTCCAGGTTGGTTGGGACAGATCTATCTACAAGTACTAGTTTTCATCAGAGCGACGAACACACATAGATAGTCAACAAGAGGATTGAGGTGTATTTGAGGAACTATGTAGCAAGGCCTTAGGCAACAAAGGACGTGGATCAAATGGCTACATCTCAAAGAATATTGCTACAACACTACATATCACATGTCTATTGGGATGACTTCTTTCAGAGCATTCTATGGTTATGATGCCTTAACTTTTGTAGACATGGTATTCGGAGACAACAGGGCACCTAAAGCAAAGGATTGGATCCAGGATAGCTAAGACATTTTCAAGGTACTCGAAGAAAATCTACAGACAACATAAAACGAACAAAAATTGTATGAAGATAGGAATAGGATCGAATGTAGTTTCGAGGTAGGAGATTTGGTATACTTGTGACGATAGCCTTACAGACAATCCTCCCTTAAGAAGAAAGGAGCGGAGAAATTGAAGCCTCACTTCTATGGTGCTTACAAAATAATCCGGAAAATAGGAGAGGTGGCCTATAAGCTTGAGTTGCCGGAGGAGAGTGTTATCCACTAATTTTGCACTTAGTTGGATTAGCTGAGGAGCTTCCATTTTACAAACATGATAAATGTTTGTTTCCAGTGTATCAGATGATCTGCCTTTGTGCCTAGCTAGTTTTGGCTAGTCAGTTTTTGTTTTGAATAATTATGACCATGGCCCCATGGGGTTTGTAATAAAATGTGCTAATAGGGTGTTTTTGAGTGGTTTGGTCTCCTAAGACGTAGAATTTCAACTAAGGTATTCCAAGGAGTTTTTTTCCCTTGACAATTATACTTTGCCTATAGCCGAGTATAATTGACGAGGTTTTCTCCCGCTTCCTCCAAAGCTGGAATGCCCAATTTTGAATTCTGGGCCTTGGGGGGTTATTAGAGCCCAACTGAGTATCTATAAATCTACTAGACATTGTTAGAATAGACTATGGTCATGTCCTAAGTCACTAGGACCCTCAGAAAAAAATTGAAATTTTTTTACCAGATGCGTCAAAATTTTTATTTTTTAATTTTTTAATTTTCCTTAAGTTTTTAATTAAATTTTTCCATAATTTAAATGGAAAAACTCAATTTGTAAAAAGTTAGTCATCTGGAACCCGAATTCAGTGATTGAAGGCTCTAACCTTAAGCCAAAAATCATTCATGATCAACCTACCAACTATCTCCAAGTTTCAGAAGTTCATTCAGCCTCATAATTAATAATTTCTCAAAAAAGTCATTTACGGAGAAATTATTAATTAAAATATTAAAAATGAATATTTTGGAGAAAATAAAAAACTCTCCAAAATAAACCAAATTGAATAAAATAAAAGGCTAAATGACATGACACGGAGCATTTATAATGATTCCAATCAATATCGGTCAGTTTCAGATCAAGTATCGAAGTGTAGTAGTTGAACTATCAGTCAGAAATTTGCCCTCTTTGGTCAAATCCGTTTTTGGTTGAAGTGTGGGTTATCTATTGGTTGGGTGATCATTACAAGGGAGGATGAGCCACCTCACCCCCCCTCATTACTCCAGCACTCAGTTGCAGCTCAGTCCAACTCCAAATCATCATGCCGAGCTCATTCAATTACTTCGGTGTTACTCTTAGTCAGAATTTAGAGATTTGAGCCCTATTTTCTTTCCTTTCTGTATAAGTAGAGGCTCTTTTGAGCTCTACAACATGGAACTTGGTAGGAGTTACTCTGAGAAAATTGTATCAAGCATTTGCTTTGAATTGTTAATAAACATTCGACTTTGGAGGTCTATGAGCTTTTGCATGTGGTAGCTTTCTAATGGTTGAGGTGATATTGTCTCTAACCCTTATTTCTTTAATACTTGCATGAGATCAATTGTTTTGTTGGCTCAGGAAGGCCATTGTTGGCACGGTAGAACAATCATTTGTAGTTTCAATTTGATTGTTTATGCAAAGTAGATTAGTATCTTGATGAACATGAGTAGTCAGTAATACGTAATGTTGATCTTGATTAAATTTTCTTAGCATACTAGCATGTTATTTTGATCTCACTTTTGTATTGAGTTGTGGTGTGTTATCAGGCTTCACAGGTTGAAGAAGGGTGTGAGCTCAGCTGCTTCTATCCCAGGCTTCAAGCAACCTTATTTTTTGTTTAACACTGTGATTGCAGGACCTACACGGATCGTCTTCTTTTAATGCAAAAAAAGAAAGCCAGAGTCTTCTTCCATCTCTTGTGTTCCATCCACAAGAAACTCTTCTTTCTCTACCCTTCTTCTTTAATTCTTGTACTTGCTCATAAAATAGATCTAAGTTTCAAATCTTTATTATTTCAGATCTGTTTTTAGGGCCTTTGCTAGATCTAGTTTACTTCTTTAGATCTAGGGAAAAGTTTTTATGCTTTGCATGTAAAAATTCAAAAAAATTTCCAAGTATAAAAAATATTTCCAAAATTTTTTCAATTTTTTTTTTTTGCATTGTCTTTCCTATCATATTTTAAACAATACATGCTTGCTGATTTTTCTTTTTTGTGACAGGTACAGTGGAAATGTTGGCGAAATTTTGAAAAATCAAGGCCCTAAAAAACCATAAGATTCCCTCTTCTTCTTTTCCCCTTCTACAGATTGCTCCAAAGACCTTTTAGGATTAAAGAAAAGAAGCAAAAGAGGTAGCAAAAGGAAAGAATTGTAACAAATTAATAAAGAGCAAGTGGGATTACGGCTCCCACACTCCTCTTCCCCCATTTGGGGGAAGCTTGTATCGTCTCTCCATTTTCATGCTTTGCTTCATGTTTTGCTAAAAGTAGGATAGAATAGTTCACAATCTTTGGAAGTTTATCATTTCATTAAAGTTAGATAGTTTAATTGCTGATTAGTTTATCATTCATGAAAAGTGAAGTAAAAATGTTTCTTTGATTATTTACTTAGCTAATACATAGTTTCTTTATTGTTTTACTTACCCCCTTGCCCTTGCTTTCTCGACTAGGGCCCTAAAAAGCCTGAAAGAGACTCTTGGGTAGTTTAGATCTTTATGTTTCTGTTTCTTTTAATTTTAACGAATTAATTAAGTCTCTTGAACTTGCAGTAACACAAGTCAAGAGCACTCTCTATCGGAGAGCATTGTTAGAATTGCATATCCTTGCATTAGGCATTTAGATTAGATAAGTCTCTTGAACCTTTGTTATAAGACAAGGTCAAGAGCGCTCTCTGTCGGAGAGTCTTAATTAATTAACTTAATAAAATTTGCAACTCACACCCCCATAATAATTAATTAACTTCGTTTTCTCCTTGCTGGAGTATGCTCTGATCGACTTCAAAATCGGAGTACCTAGAAACGGCATTGGATTTCTAATCTTGCAAGAGAAACGTAATAAAATTTAAACCCAATAACCAACGCACCGGCTTTGTAGGGAATTTTTCTAAGTTCTTAGTAGAGGCGCTGGAACCCCCGCTGTCTAAGCTTCTCAGCTAGCTGGTTAATCTTCGCGATACTAGCCTGGGATACTGGGCGGGCCGTCATGCTTTCAACAGATTAGACTTGGAATATTCTCCCGGCTTTTGACAAACCTTCGTTGACACCATAAGCAAGATCACTTAAAATCTTTAAAAATATTCCAAGAGCACTTGCACAACCTAATATTCACTAGTTTTATTTCAAGACTTGCTGTTAATTTCAATACGCATTTTCAGTATTTTGACTCCATAAGGCACTGGTCTTTTAATCTGCATAATTGTTATATTTGGATCAATTGTCTTTGGCCTTTTTAATTTCTATCTGTGAATGCATATTTTTGAAGTCTGGAATCATTACTTATCTTTCAATCTCTTGCTAGCAACGTGGATTGCTTTGTTTTATGTGTCGAACTCATAATAAACAAACACACTTAATTATAAATAACTCCTAAACAACACCCATCCGCATCGGTAACCATTAAAACACTTTAACAACTTAAGAGCCATAGAAACTCTTTTGTAGGGACTACCCCCCTTGGCTTCGTTAGGAGTTAGCCTAAACGGAGGAGCTAGGAGTAGGTGACAGTACCTAGCTCTGTGCTTGCCCCCAAGGTCACACCTCTCCCACTTTCCTAAGTGAGGAGACAACTTTCAGAAAGTTTCTGTTGCTGGTGTGCAATCGGCGGGCAACAGACAGTAAAATCCATAATGTGTTCCATGTGTCTAGCTTTAAGAAGGCCTTGGGTTGGTAGATTACTCCATCAATCGAGCTACCTCCACTTGGTGACGGGGGGCATCTAGTATTGGCTCCAGAGAAGATTTTGTAGGTTCGAGAAAGAAAATTGAGGAACAGAGTCATTTGTGAATACTTAGTTCAATACAGGAAGGAATTGCCCATTGAAGATGCCACATTGGGAGGGAGAACAAGTTCTATAGCATTCATGCTTGCAGTTGCTTGAGGACAACCAATTTCGAGCATGGAGGACTATAATGTCCTCTTCTGCTTAAGCACCAAGAACCATCCCTCTAACCTATTTAATTCCCATAGGTTCGAGCGGGTACTGACAAGTAAGGGATTGATTGAGGACTGATGCCACTTGGAATAAAATAATATCTTAAGAAGTGATATTAAGTCATTAGTAGATAAAAGAGGGCCACTGGAGCAAGTATCAACTGACATGCAGAACATGCGGGCCATAACTCAAATTGCATGTGGCATGCGTCATTTAAGTTGCATGCATGCAAAAGTAAGTACATGCTATTTTAACTCAATAAAAGAAGGCAAATCGAATCCTTATTCATGCATATGTTATTATTCACTTTTGAGAAACATGTTCGAGAGCTTCGAGAGCAAAGTTGGGGTTGAGGGCACAGTCCTTGTCTAACAAGTGCATCTCGGTAGTGAAATCCATCTGCCCTAATCACTTTCGAGGATAGATCATCCTTATCTATCACAGTACTTCACAGGTTGCACATAATTCATTATAGAAGTTATTTTATCAAGGGCGCAAGGGTGATCATACCATTGAGGGAGAAATAGTCTCCATCAGATCTATCTAAAGACCTACGTCACCTGACACAAGGACACATGACACAGAGGACACAGGAATACGAGTGTCCGACACGGACATGGCTATCCCCGAAATTAGGACACGTAGGACATGTTATATATATATATAGATAGATATAGATATTCTGATCCAAATTTTTGTAAAAACTAGAACATTTACAAATATTCAATAGAAATTACAATCAATGCACATTACACATTCACAAATCACAATGCATATGTCAACGATAGACCTAACTGAAACCCCCATTAGCAGAAAGGGATAGGCCTCACTCCATTATTGAAAGAAGGGAAAAAGGTTGGTGATTGACTTCCCCCGCCCCCACTTTTGGATGCCAATGGGAGGCATAATAAAGCCAACCAAAATAGGACTATTTATATTTGATTAGATTGCATGGATGGGGGCCACACCCTATTATTATCTTTTCCCATTACTAAACAACATTTATATTTTAGTTTATGCCACTTACAATGATGATGCCACTTAGATTGAATGTCATGGGTCGGAATAGAAATAAGGGGTAACCTCCCCTATGTGAAATGAATCCCCTTGTGATGTTGTTTGTGGAATATGCTCCCACATAATACTATTGGTATGCTCCTTGACTTGATTTGAGAGGCTAAGAGCCAAACAATGCAATATGTAAATCTACATAGAAGAATAATGAAAATACATCACAACTAAGAGCCAAACAATGTAAAATGTAAATGTATATGGAAGAATATTAAAAATACGTCACAAACTGCAGATAGAGAAAGAGAAGGATGACAAACATGGGGGGATATAATTCCATCGGTGCAATGGGTTCTCATAGACTCATTAAAGTTCTCATTAAGTCATCAAAATCAAAAGGTTCTACTACATAGATGTCAGAATCATATTTCTCATTAAGTCCTCAAAATCAAAATGTATTACATAGATGTTGGAATGCCACTGGAAAATACAAAAAGGGGTAGATCAAGGTGGAAAACCTTCCAATGCTCCTTAACTGCAAAAAAAAACAATCCTCACTGAAAAATGTGAATGAATGAGGATAAAATTGTCTTTTTAATAGTTTTTCTGGGTTTGAAGTGTCTTGTTTTAGGGACATGGTGTCTTGATTTTGGGACACGTCTTGACATGGTGTTGCACACATGTTTTGGACATATCCTAAAACAGGACACGCCCAAAACAAGTGTCGGGCATCGTGTCAAGCCATGTCCATGTCTGACACGATGACACGGGACATAATGGCCTATTTGGTATTGATTTTTCTGAGCAACATCGAGAGCCGGACACCTGGTCCGAGACCACGGTGTGGACTCAACCCAGTGTTGAGTGACCATTCTATTGAATGGTAGATATCTGGTCCTTGACCATGATATGGACCCAACTCTGCCTTGGGTAGACTCAACCCAATGTTGAGTGACCATTCTGTTGAATGGTAGACATTTGGTTCGAGACCACGATGTGGACCAGTCTAGTACTGGTAGACTCAACTTAGTTCTGAGTAGCCATTCTCTTGGAGAATGGAGGCGCTTGGTCTATTAACAAGTATTTGACCTAGGGTCAAATTATGCAGGCCATGGCTGAGGTACTTGGTCTGTTACCAGGAAGGCACTATAAGCCCTAGACTTGGTCTAGGCATGTGTGACACTCTGACCCTTGATCTATGGGCTTTGTGTACTTCTCCAAGGTTTAGCTACCCTTGGTTAAGTTACCCTAGTACCTGATCTTGGTGTCACACAGAGTGTGAGATAAAAGCATTAGTAACTCTTTTGGTTTATGATGATGTTCTTTGAATGGAATAAAAAAGACCACAGGTGATGACCACAGGGGCACTTGGAAAAAGGCTAAAAGCAAAAGTAAAAAATACATAAGGACTTTTGGACCACAAGTGAAAGTCAACAATACTTAAGGACTTTTGGTAAAAGTAAAAAATACACACAAAGGACCTTTTTTACTACAGAAAGGTAAAAAGGTACAAGTGAAAATTAGAAAAGAATAAAATATTATTATTTTGTTCTTTCTAATTTTGGTCCACTTACATGTGACTCAAGGCTATAAAAGAAGATCAAGTCAATTCATTATTACATATTCACTTGCTCACAAGTACTGCTTCTTTTGAAGATCTCTCAGCAAAACCCTCAGCTAGGGTTTCTTCATTTTTTGTCTTAAGGTTTGCCAAGCCCTCTTCTTCAGCAGTCTCATTCTTTTCCAGATCTCGGGCAGCCTTCCCTTTCATCTCATGCAGTTGTCTTCTTCATCTTTGGCAGGCTGGGCATCTTTCTTTCCTCCCACATCTTACTTCTTCCATCTCGGGCAAGGCTCAGTAAGTTCAGCAGAGACACAGGCAGGCCCTGGCCGTGCTTGGGTTGCCCCCTCCAACTTACAACCACCCACAGAAACCCCTAGTAAGGCCCCAGGAAGGCTACTGAGGGTTTCCAGGCACCCTAGCTTAGCCCTAGAGGGATCAGGTTGGCCCTGTTCTGCTACGACCAATAGACAGAGGGTTGCTAACAGCAGCCATGAGCTCTCTCCTAGCTCCAGGCTGCCCATAACAGACTTCGAGCAGTGGATATCTGCCATTCGGGAAGATAAGGAAGTGAACAACAGTCTTGGGCAAGACATAAAAACAATCACGGGCAGTGACAGGAAAATTCTGGGCAGGGTGTAAAATTTCGAGTAGCCTGTAATAAATTTCGGGGAGCCTGTCATGAAAATTTCGGGCAGCCTGTCATAATTTTCGGGCAGTCATTTCTGGACTTCGGCAGGCCTGATCAGTTCGGGCAGACTGTACTTGGGTAGTCTTGATCATTTCTGGGCAGATCTGGAATTTTGGTTAACTAGGGTTTGCAACCCTTAGTTTGTTTTTGCTGAGAAAATTTTATTTGACCAATTGTAAACTCTGGTTTGACCCTGATTAGGGTTTGAGGAACTTTTTGAAGAATTTCCTAAGTCATCTCATTTACGAGATGAGCTACTAATGCTTTTTTGGGTTTTTGTGCTTTGAAGGTTTCCCCTGTGAAAAACTCTTGTGTCCATTGTGTTGATGTGATGAATGTTATTTTCATTAGAGGAATTTTGGGGTCTAAAATGGGCCTCCTAAGGAAAATAATAAAATAATAGTTAAAATAATAAAATAATATTGATTAATTTTGGAGGAAGAAAGAAAAAAACTACTTTTTGTGTTTGTATTTTCGACATATCTCCCTGTGTTTTTACTCAAATTTCGATCGGGAGAGCTCGTTGGATGCGGAATTTGATTCCGCATCCAACGAGTACCCACACTGCATACGTTTGACGAACCCCTCTACCCCAAAAACAAGAAATACCTGAAAAAACGTGATGATGATATTTCTTGTTTTTGGGGTAGAGGGGTCCGTCAAACGTATGCAGTGTGGGTACTCATTGGATGCGGAATCAAATTCCGCATCCAACGAGCTCTCCCGATCGAAATTTGAGTAAAAACACAATGAGATATGTCGAAAATACGAACAAAAAAAGTAGTTTTTTTTAATGACAAATATGTCGATTCAACCATTATGGTTGACTTATTTTATTGAAATTCTATTGGTTCTTGAATTCCAACTCAAAAAAACTTATTTTGGCACGTTTTCTTATAAGGCCCATTTTAGACCCCAAATTTCCTCTAATGACTGCACTTGTATTTTGTTTAAGTTAATCTGCAATTTTTTTAAGTATTCATGCTAGTGCTAAAATTCAACATGGTATCAGAGCTTAGCATGTGAAAACATAGTAAAGGGACATTGTTGTTTCTTTCCTAGATATTGGGATAAGATTTGTAGATCTAACATTTGACTAAGTTGCAGAGATGGCTGTCAATATTTTCAGACTGCAAGAGAAGCTCTCTAGTTCAACCAACTACAACTCCTAGAAGGCTAGATTAACAACCATTCTAGAAGAGGACTTGGATGACATTGTTTTTAATGTCATTGAAGAGCCAACATCAAATGCTGGAAGGCTTGCTTACAAAAGGAAGCAAGGTAAGGCTAGAATGATCATTTATGATTCTGTCAAAGAATCAGTGATGCCCAACATCACAGCCTTGATGATTGCTAAAGAATGCTATGATGCTTTGACAAACCTATATAAGAAGAAGGCTCCCAATCAGAAGAGAGTCTTGAAGAAAAGGCTATGGACCTTGAAGCTGAACAAGGATGAAAGTGTCGGTTCCTTCTTCACAAAGATTGCACAGGTAAGAGATCAACTCATTGCTATTGGTATTACTGTTGATGATGATGACCTTGTGCAAACAATGGTTGATGGTCTCCTAAGATCTTGGGAAACCTTCATGGCATCCGTTAGTGGACGAGAGAATCAACCAACCTTTGAAAGGCTTTGGCATGATTGCATAGAAGAAGAAGGAAGGACATCTGGCAAGGTAATAAAGGAAGAAAACCTTGCACTTGCAACAAAGACAAAGAAGTTCAAGAATCCTTTCCCTCAGCAAAAGAAGGGAAAGAAGCCTCAAGGTAAGTTTTCTGACATGTCAAAAGTGGAATGTTATAGTTTCCACGAGTTTGGACATTTTGCTAAAGACTGCAGGTAGAACAAGAAGAAACCCAAGCGAAGGTTTCAAGCATCTGCTGCAGAAGCAGAGGAAGAAGAAGATGAAGAACCAAAGAAGAAGAAGAAAACCAAGGCTAACAAAACTGAAGAACCTAAAAGAGAGTACTACTTGATTTCTGCTCTTACTGGTTCTTTCTCAAATTGTTCCACTTCTTGGTTGGTGGACAGTGGTGCCTCCATGCACATGATAGGTAACCATGGAGCTCTCACCAGTTACAGAAAGAAGTTCACCACACAGGTAGAACTTGGAGATGATTCCACTTACAATATTGAAGGAGTTGGCTCAACTTCACTACAAGTACGGTTCTTCATATTGATGATATTCTTTATGTTCCTGGTTTAAAGAAGAATATTTTATCTATTGTTGGTTTAGAAGACAAGGGTTACAGAGTCCTCTTCATGGACAAGAAGGTATTTTTATGGGCAAAAGACACAAATCTAGACTCAGCAGTACAGATTGGGGTTCGAGAGAGAGGCCTCTATAAGGCTTCCAAAGATTCCTCTCATGCTTTGGTACATCACACAGTTGATCCATGTGAACTCTGGCATAGAAGGTTTGGACACCTTCACTACACAGCTCTCCCAGGATTGCAGAAGATGGTCACAGGTATGCCAGAAGTTTCTCCAAAACATGAAGGAATCTACAAAGGATGTGCTCTAGGTAAGAACACTAAGAAATCCTTTCCCAGAAGCAAGAATAGATCTAAAGGCTTTTTGGATTTGATTCATTCTGACATTTGTGGGCCTATGTCTTCACCCTCCTTGAGTGGGTGCTTATATTATGTCTTGTTTATTGATGATTACTCTCGGAAGTCATGGATTTACTTCCTCAAGGCCAAGAGTGAAACCTTTGACAGGTTCAAAGAGTTCAAGACACTGATTGAAAAATCAAACTAACAGACACATCCGTATCTTGAGATTAGATAACGGAGGTGAGTATGAATCTAATGAGTTTGATGATTTTTGTCAAGAAGCAGGAATCAAGAAAGAGCTCATAGTGCCTTACAACCCTCAGCAGAATGGGGTTGCATAAAGGAAGATGAGAACGATCTGTGAGGTTGCTAAAGCCATGATCACTGATCTAAATCTTCCTGTCTTTGTGGGTTGAAGCTACAAGAACTGATGTGTACATCAAGAACAGAAGCCCACATGCGATCTTGGGGGAGAAGACTCCAGAAGAAGTCTTCACCAAGAAGAAACTTGCAGTTGACCACATGAGGATTTTTGGCACTCTTCTGTATGTTCATGTACCAAAAGAGAAGAGGGCCAAGCTAGAGCCCTCCGGTAAGAAAGGTATATGTGTTTGGTACAGTGATTGCTCGAAAGTTTATCGAGTATATATACCTGGACAAAGGCACATTGAGGTCAGCAGAGATGTGATCTTCCATGAGGAAGCTGTGTTTCATAAAACACTAGAACTTTCATCGAAAGATGCAGTTGCTCCACTTGAGTTTCCAAACTCAGAAATTCAGAGGGAGGAAGAGGAATTTGAAGATCAAATTCCAGATGTACCTCAGAACACTGAAAGTCCACTAGAAGAACTATTTGAAGTTCCTCATTCCAAAAGGAGACCTGCTTGGTACCAAGAGACGGTGCAAGAAGGTGACAAACATAAAGCTCCTCCCAGGACTTTCAGAGAAAGCATAAGACCACGAAAGTACTCTGGTCTTATGAGTCAGCTTATCAGTCAAAACCTTCATCATACGAAGAAGCAGCAAGTAAACAGGTATGGGTTGATGCCATGATTGAAGAGTACAAGTCGATCATGAAGAATGATGTTTGGGAAATTGTTCCTAGACCAACAGGAAAGTCAATTGTGACTTCCAGATGGTTGTATAAGATCAAGCATGCTGCAGATGGGAGTGTGGAGAAGTATGAAGTCAGAATCGTAGCTTGTGGCTTCACTCAGAAAGAAGGCATTGACTATGACGAGACATTTTCTCCTGTTGCCAGGTAGACTACCATTAGAACCATCATTTCACTTGTTGCAATATTCAAATGGAAGTTACATCAGATGGATGTAAAGACAACCTTTCTGAATGGTAAGATTGAGGAAGAAGTTTATATTGAACAACCTGAAGGCTTTGTGACTCATGGGAAGAAGACCCATGTATGTAAACTGAAGAAAGACTTGTATGGACTGAAACAGGCTCCGAGAGTCTGGTATGCCAGGATGGATGGATTTCTCCATAACTTGGGGATTTCCAAAAGTACGGATCATTCTAACTTGTACTTTAAGGTTGTTCATAATCATGTCTTGATACTTGTTCTATATGTAGATGACTTGTTTCTTACAGGTGATGAACAGTTGATAGACCAGTGTAAGAGGGAGCTTACCTCTGAATTCAAGTTGAAAGATCTCGGATTGATGCATTACTTCCTTGGCTTAGAAGTTTGGCAAAAGCTAGGTGAGATCTTCCTGACACAAGGAAAGTATGTAGTGGATATGTTGCAGAGATTCAGGATGCACGACTGCAAGTCCATGAGCGTACCAATGACTACCAACTTGAAAAAGTTGCGGGACTCAGATACCAGTTCACAAAGTGTGGACTCTACATTGTACAGACAACTTATTGGATCCCTGATGTATCTCGTGCATACGAGACTAGACATTTGTTACAGTGAATGCACTGAGTCAGTTCATGTCAGATCCTAAGCACATACACTTGGTAGCCGCCAAACATGTACTCAGATATGTGCAAGGTACTATCAATTATGGGCTCAAGTATACATCTAGTAGTGGAGTATTGTTATCTGGATATTTAGATTCAGATTGGGTTGGCAGTGCAGTTGACCAAAAAAGTACCTCTGGTTATTGCTTCAGGATGGGATCAACAATGATCTCTTGGTCCAGCAGGAAGCAGGGTTCCATAGCTTAGAGTACAGTTGAGGCAGAATATATTGCTGCAAGTGATGCCTACAAGGAAGTAGTTTGGCTCAGAAAACTGATATCTGATATGTTCGGGGGAAAGCTTGACTCAACGATCATCCATTGCGATAATCAGAGTTGCATAAAGCTTTTGGAGAACCCAGTGTTTCATGGTAGATCAAAATACATCGAAATGAGGTATCATTTCATAAGAGACCTAGTGCAGAGAGGTGCTCTGAAGTTGCAGTACATTCATACGGATGAACAGAGTGCAGATATCTTGACCAAGCCTCTGTCAGCATCAAAGTTCGTGTACTTACGTGACAAGCTTGGTATCGCATAGAATGCCTCTCTCGTAGAGAGGGAGTGTTGTTTTTATGAGCAGCATCGAGAGCCATTCTCTTAGGAGAATGGGGACACCTGGTCCGGGACCACGGTGTGGACTCAACCTAGTGTTGAGTGACCATTCTGTTGAATGGTAGATATCTGGTCCTTGACCATGATATGGACCTAGCTCTGCCCTAGGTAGACTCAACCCAGTGTTGAGTGACCATTATGTTGATTGGTAGACATCTGGTCAGGGACCACGATGTGGACCAATCTAGTACTGGTAGACTCAGCTTAGTTCTGAGTAGCCATTCTATTGGAGAATGGAGGCGCTTGGTTTGTTACCAAGTATTTGACCTAGGGTCAAATTATGCACCCCATGGCTGAGGCACATGGTCTGTTACCAGGAAGGAACTGTAAGCCCTAGAGTTGGTCTAGGCATGTGTGACACTCTGACCCTTAATCTATGGGCTTTGTGTACTTCTTCAAGGCTTAGCTGCCCTTGGTTAAGTTACCCTAGTACCTGATCTTGGTGTCACACAGAGTGTGAGATAAAAGCATTCATAACTCTCTTGGTTTATGATGATGTACTTTGAATGGAATCAAAAAGACCACAGGGGCACTTGGAAAAAGGCTAAAAGTAAAAGCAAAAGTCAAAAATACATAAGGACTTTTGGACCACAGGTAAAAGTAAAAAATACATAAGGACTTTTGGTACAAGTCAAAAATACGCAAAGGACCTTTTTGACTACAGAAAGGTAAAAAGGTACAAGTGAAAATTAGAAAAGAATAAAATATTATTATTTTGTTCTTTCTATGTTTGGTCTAGTTACAAGTGACTCAAGGCTATAAAAGAAGATCGAGTCAATTCATTATTACATATTCACTTGCTCTCACATGTACTGCTGCTTTTGAAGATCTCTTAGCAAAACCCTCATCTAGGGTTTCTTCATTTTTTGTCTTAGGGTTTGCCAAACCCTCATCTTTAGCAGTCTCATTCTTTTCCATATCTCGGGCAGCCTTCCCTTTCATCTCGGGCAGTTGTCTTCTTCATCTCGGGCAGGTTGGGCATCTTTCTTTTCTCCCACATCTGCCTTCTTCCATCTTGGGCAAGGCTCGGTCAGTTCAACAGAGATACGGGCAAGCCCTAACCGTGCTTGGGCTGCCCCCTCCAGCTTACGACCACCCACAGAAAGCCCTAGCAGGGCCCCGAGTAGGCTGCCGAGGGTTTCCATGCACCCTAGCTCAGCCCTAGAGGGCTCGGGCTGGCCCTGTTCTGCTATGACCAACAGACAGAAGGCTGCTAACAGCAACCGTGAGCTTTGCCCTAGCTCTGGGCTGCCCATAACAGACTCCGGGCAGTCTGGGCAGTGGAGATTTGCCATTCGGGCAGACAAGGAAGTGAACAACACAGTCTTGGGAAGGACATAAAAACAGTCACTGGCAGTGACAAGAAAATTCCGGGCAACCTCTAAAATTCCGGGTAGCCTGTAACAAATTTTGGGTAGCCTGTCATGAAAATTTTGGGGAAGCCTATCATAATTTCCAAGCAGTCATTTCTGGACTTCAGGAAGACTGTAATTGGGTAGTCTTGATCATTTCTGGGTAGATCTGGAAATTTGGTTAACTAGGGTTTGCAACCCTTAGTTTGTTTTTGCTGAGAAAAAATTATTTCACCAACTGTAAACTGTGGTTTGACCCTGATTAGGGTTTGAGGAACTTTTTGAAGAATTTCCTAAGTCATCTCATTTACGAGATGAGCTTGTATGCTTTTTGGGGTTTTTGTCCTTTGAAGGTTTCCCCAGTGAAAAACTCGTCTACATTGTGCTGATGTTATGAATGTTATTTTACTGCACTTGTAATTTGTTTAAGTTAATCTGCAAATTTTTTAAGTATTCATGCTAATGCTAAAATTCAACATTTGGACGTGTCTGGTATCATAGCTAAAGACGAATTATCAAGCCACTCTGAGGACCAAACATGTATCTATCTCCTTGAGCGAGCTATTGGTGATCTTACTGCTTCTTATTGATCACAGTACCATTCTTCTGGACCTAGTATTCTGGATCTATCGCCAGAAGAAGACGTCTTTATTGCATGGGTGAATTGTACACAGAGGGTGAATTCCATATCTTGACCTACAGCTTCTGCATGCCCCATATGTCTCTTCCATTCTATTGAGAGGGCTACTATAAGCCTTATTGCTGATTATTGGATCCAACATCATCTTTCCGGAGCAGATATCATTGATTTGAAGACCAGGGAGGGCGCTTTTCCTTGCATGGGCTAATTGATCAAAGGAAGCAACACATTTTCGGACTTACACCTCTTGCATGGCATGCATGTCTTCACCATATCATTCCACTGCTCAAGTATAGCTCATTGGTATGTTCATGCTTGAATTTTGAGTTTGTTTACATTGTATATCTGAGTTACTTATTTCTGGGTGTTCATGCAATAGCATGCAACATTGTTCATGAACATGCAAATCTATTTTATAAACTGAAAGTGCCAAAAACCCTGAGCAAACAATAACTACATCAACAAGCCAATACAATAGTAGAATATATCAGTTTGAGATATTACATAGCCACTGAGGTGACATGGGTGGTACTACTAAGTTGCCTCAGTGTTTGTACTTGGATTATTGGACTTATATTTTCTGCAGATCCAGCAGGTAACACATTCTTTGATCGGTCTCACTTGCTTAAGTGATCTGATTTGAAAGTTTTGGTTAGTAAGATTCAGTGTTTTTACTGCCTTTTTGACTTTCTTTAATTAAAGCTGTTCCCTAAGGATTGGAGGCACCAGTCAATAAAAAACAGATTTGGTTGAAGTATTTTTTTCACTGGTTTTGAAATTTTTATCTCCCGTTAGAGAGAATTTATTGCAATCTGCCAATAGTAGTTGCAGATCTGAACGTTACTTGCTGATTTGAAATAATTAGCATGCTGATTTAACAGAATATGTTGCAGATCAACAAGCCATTTTACACATGTAAAGTATTCTTGTGCAGATTTTCAAGACTGGAAATCAGATCTGATAGGGATACCCCTCTAGATTTGGCAAGCACCAACTCTGAAACAAGAGGGATTATGCCAATGACAAAAGACACCTACCCTGATTTGTTTGTTTGAAACCCATTGCGACTAATTCGTCAAAGGACAATTTCGAGTGACAGCAAGGGGGAAGGAGACCAATCAAGACTTGAGAATCGAGATGCTCCCTATCCTCTTTGATGATAATATATTCAAATAAGAAAACAAGATTACAGTATATTTTGAATGAACGTCATCCACCACAGAGTTGCGATTAATGATAATCTTATGTTTGGGGTCTCAACGGTTAGTGTAAGGAAACTAAAAGAACAAACGACCTTCAGGACAATATTGATTGAACTTTTTAAATTTTAAGTAATCAACATTAATGAATCATTTCTCCTAATATGCCCCCAAATGAAATGTATGTAGGACATTAGGCTTATCTGTATATGGTCAAAAGCCTTTTATGTGAGATCTGGTGTTTAATTTGTTTGCATTCCTATTCTCTCAAGATTTAGGTATGGATATTTACTTCTCTTGTCCAATTCAGCCAGCAATCCTGAAGTGTAATTGGTGAAAAGGTAGTTTAAAATTAAAAAATAGTGGTCAACTGAATCCCTATCACCGAGTGATCTTGATTATAACTAAAGTTCCCAATTTAAATTATGCATATTGTTTGGCAGCTTGCTGAATCAAAATCTAGTCACAATGCACATGGTCTCAATCTCAGTAAAATGCCTGTATTGAGCACATGCCAAAGAGCATTGTGCCAAAAACGGAAGTAACAAATTGAACAGGAGAGATCAGATTTCTGTGAGATTTTAACTGTGAAGCACCTGGAGAGGACTATGACAAGCTAAGCATAGATAGTGAAAAATCTTTGTTACAAATTGAATTGATGTGGCCTTTGTTTCTCTTCTTGAACAGATGTGGTCTTCACTCTCGAAAATTGCATCATTGTCAGATAATGTTCGTATCTTTTGTGGCCATGAATACACTCTGGTAAGAATTTCTTTTCTGAAAATACCAAATTATTTTCTATATCAATATAACTATCAGTTTCTTCTACCATACGCACATTAACATGCTAAGTAATGGTCTACTGTTTTTAGTACTAAGAGTATAATGATAGTTGTAACTTGTAAGATTCAATATTTTTTACAATACATATATACATGTATATATTTGTACATGAAGAGCTTGAGTTTCCAACATTTTAGTATGAATCAATTACGCTGAATATCAGACCTCCGCTTCAAATGTTATGCATCAACAGAAGGCCTCCTTCAGAAACCTTTCTTAGAGAAATCCTTTTCGAGTATGTTATCTGCTGTCTTCTGTATGATAGTAAGAATTAGACCATGCTATCCCTAAAGATTTCTAAAATTCCCGAGCATGTTACTAGGAAACATCCACCAAGGAAAACTTAACAAGGTACTTGCACTAGAGATGTTCCATGAAATTTATTATAGAATTTGAATAATATTTTAAAAGATGAACTAATCTTATTATAACATTTCCATCTTTTTGGTTGCCAACAGAGCAATGCAAAATTTGCATTGTCCATAGAGCCAGGCAATGATGCACTTCGTTCTTACGCAGCACGTGCATCTGAACTTCGCAGCAAAGGCTTACCAACGGTATGGTCATTATATGATATACAGTATGTGAGTCTTGAATGCCAATTAGGTGTTGTAGATTTCTTTTATATTTATTATGAATAAAGGAGTGCAGGATAATATATTGTCTCTCTGATCAGGTACCATCAACCCTAGCCGAGGAAAAATCATGTAATCCATTTTTGCGTACTTCCAGTTCTGAGATCAGGAAGTCTTTAAATATTCCAGACACTGCAAGTGAGGCAGAAGTTTTAGGCAGAGTTCGCAAGGCAAAGGATATGTTTTGAACAATCAAATCTATTGCAATTGTCAGGCTTACTAAGAATCAGTTCCAAGCGAGTATGGCTGATATTGATGATAAAGGAAGAGAGTATGGCCCATTGCTAAATATTTTTTCTTCTCACTGTTAGAGATGACAAGTGGAAATGAGGTATCTACTATCTACAATTAGCCCTGGATATTGTTTGGATTTGAGTTTCATCATGGCAACAATGTCTGAAGGTAATATCAGTAACTGGTTACTAACAGTGTGCAGACTTATTTCTACATTGTTTTAGCATATGAGAGCTTATAAATACCACCCACAATTTAATTTTAAGCATTATTGAGAGACAAAATTATGTGGTCTCATGTTGATTCTATATTTTTGATATTGTTCAGAAAATCAGAAGAATATTTTGTGTTCAATAGCATTTATATAATCCAGTGAAAGTGTATTATTTGATATTCAGTACATTGCATCGAAAACATGAATAATGCATGGTGGCATGCATGCAAAAGAAATTGTAGAAGTGTACCCCAGGATACTCTTGATAGCGCCAAGTTAGTCACTTTTATATTCTGGAATCTGTATTGTAGTATATTTTGCCTATTAATTACCATACATGTGATCTGTGTATGCATTATGATCTAATCACTTCATTATTTTGTGGGCTGAGTTTTATCATGACAGTCATCATTCTGAAGATGTTATTGGGAAGTCTTTGTTACATTGCCCTAATTAGTTTGGTTTGAATAGTTGCCTCCCCAGTTGTCATGTATGTAGGACTTCAATGTGTTGATTTCTGGGCAGCATCGAGAGCCATTCTCCAGGAGATTGGCATCAGCCTGGGGCTGAGGACCTAGTCAGGGACTAGGATGTTGATGTTATTTGATCTCCTCCAGGAGGAGACTACATCAACATGAGAAGACCTTTCTTATGAAGATCCAGGAAGAAAAGTTGACCATATAGGATCCAGTGTAAAGTACTTAATGAAAGACCCTAAGGACACATGCGGACCATGAAGACCAAGAGGGGCTAGAGTCTAAGCCTTCATGAGAAATTAGGAGAGGAGCTTGAATATTCTTCTCTATATATGATGATGTATTTTGAGTTGGCACGTGTGGACCATAGAGACCAAGAGAAGGAACTAGATCTGCTTAAGATGACTTGTTTAAGAAGTTATGGTCACAAGGCACCTAATGAAGGATTAAAAGCTCACTAATGAAGGGCTAAAAGCCCAAGATAAAATGCCAAGACCCCTAATGAAGGATTAAAAGTGAAAAATAAAACAATGGAAGCCCTAACCATGTATCTAATTATTTGTTGACTCCTAAATCTATGGAATGGACTCGCAATGATGAATTTTAAATAAGGAGCACTCTCAAGAGTCAATTCAACTTATTCATCAATCATTCTTCATCTCTGTCCAAGATTTTGTTTGGGGTCAATTTCAGCTGCAGCTCATCTCCTTCATTTCAGCTTTATATTTTTTGGTTTTTTTGGATCCGCAAAGGGTCTCAGCATGACTGTCAAAGGTCTGCCCTAACTTCAATAGGGTTGTCATCGTTCCATCAAGGCTGTCGTCTTCTCCTATAGGATTGTTTTCTCTCTTTTGAGGCTGCCGAGAGTTTCAGGAAGGGTTGCCAAGGTTAATACTGAAGCCCAATAAGGATTCTGTGGAAAGTTCCAACCCAACTGGGCTGTCGTGGTCAGGTAAGGTCCTAAGCAGGGCTGCCATATCCTGAGGAAGCTGCCGAGGGTTTCTAGGAGGTTGTCGAGAGCTTCAAGAAGGCTTCCAAGGGTAATCGAGGGTTTAAGGAAGGATGTTGAGGCTCTTCCCTTGCCCAACAAGGCTGTCGAGGGTATGCCCTTGCCAAACAGGGCTGCCAAGGGTCTCAAGGTGGAACTTTGTTGAAAGTTCCTCAAAGGGTCCCTAGAAGGGCTCAGATTAGATACAGTAGGTTCAAAGGGGGTTGCTACAGGTTTTATGGAGACTACTACAGGTCGACAGCAGGCATAAATAGGCCCTTAGCCTAGATAAGGGCTGACATCATGAAGATTAGGGCTTCCATCAACGATTAGAGTGGGTTCCTTTTTAGTCTCTCTTGTTGGTAAGCCTAGGGTTTACATTAGCAAAGACCCTATCATCTTCTGAGATTTATATCAGCATGACTGAGATGAGCAAGACAATGACAGAGATTTATATCAGCAGTCAAAGAGCTTACACTATTCGATTATGACCTTGCTTAGGGTGAAGTTGTACGGGATGACTTGCTACAGTCATGATTTCTTAGCTGATCTCAGAACAACAATTGAAGCAGTGCTTGCTTCTTCAGCCTCACTTGAAAGATAAGTACGTGAGGCCTTTCTGAGGCCTCTTACTTTATTTGGAAGTCCCGTCTGGAGCACTATACTTCTCTGCATCTTGATGATCTCTCGTGCCCAAGCTTGTATTCTCTTGTCGGTGTTGCTTCTCGCGGTGGGTCTACAGGACTCTATGGCTCTGTCATATCATGGTCATTATGTTCTTTTGAAGTCCCCGTTTCTATAACTGCACCTCTGAATTTGGGAGCTTCAGGTTCTTGATGTGTTTCATATGAGTAAATTAGCTTTCAGTGTCATGGTTGAACCGTCATCACCTGTTCTTCGGAACAAGTGATTTCACTTGATCTTTCCTACAAGTCAAGTTTAGTTGTATGATTAGAAACTTTTCGTAATTTTTTGAAACATATTACTAATGACCAATTCTTATGCATAAAGACATATGTCACACAGTCATGCAACTATTTTAGGCAATGCTTCAACACAACATTCTTCCATATCTTGTATACATATAGTAACTTTCTAGATTCCATCCATCTCTACCATAACATAATTAAGAGTGTGCACTACTCTCAACATGTCAGCAAAGGGGTTTCATTCTAGATAAGTAGCAATGGAATTTTCTACAGCACCATAGGCTACTTACCCATTACATGCATATTAGTAGTATATTGTTCATGAATGCAAACCTTTTGACATGCATAATACATTTCATAAATCGAGGAGTATAAATATGTACAGAACTGAACACTATCATTTAAATAACTAGATATATAGGAAATGACAATTAAAATACTTATCTTTGTTTGTTTGGTAGAGTTCCTCTTGATCTCTGTCTCCTTGCAGGAATTATTGGAGTCTTTGATGGTGTGCTCTACTCCATCGGCTGATTCTGAGGTCTTGTGTTTATCTTGCTCATGATCGGAAATGTTGAGCAAGTCTTCTACTTTGTACTGGTGTCGAATCCATGTGTCCCTTCTTCATTCATGGCCGCATCCCTTGTCCAATGCTAAAATGGATAAGAGGTTCTTCTTATTCATGGTTTGAATCCTTCTGGATCATGGTACATATTCCTCGTCGCTTGAGGAATCTTCCCTTGTTCTCTTCTTAGTTGGTTCATCATCTTCGACGATGTGAGCATGGTGTCTCTTCTTTCCTTTCTTTGTAGGGCCTTTACCTTTGGGGCAATCTTTTGCAAAATGCCCTTATTGTCACAAGTGAAACATCTGAGTTGTGAGTGAAACATGAAACACTCAGAGAGCTCTACTCTCTTCGCATGCTTTACGATATGAACTCTGATGGCCTTCTTACTACACTGATGACTTAATAATACTGAATCGATGTACCTTTCTACTCCTAGTGCTATTAGTCCTCAGTTATTTGATTTTTATCAAAACGGAACATTACAGTCCTCCCTCGCCAAAGATTACTTGTCCTCAAGCAATGCCAATGCAAATCCACAAATCAATCAACTGAACCAACTGAATCCGGGGATGATCCCAGGGTCCCAAATTATCCTAGGAGATCTATAGCACCCTCTGCTCAAAGCACTGCACTGCATGGTACCATCACAAAATGTCCCATGGAAGCCTCCTATAAGTAGAGTGACTAGCCACGGTGTAAACAAGGAACCATCAAAAGAGACCGCTTAAAAGCATCCTTTAGCAATCACTAAACTGCCAGTCACTGTAATCCCAGGGTCCCAAATCAATCTGAGAATTGCAGAGGTCAAAATGCATCCACCACTACCCTGGGTAGTATCGAAACAAGGAGCATCCTGTAGACTCCCAAGTAACCCCATCAGTAAACATTGTATCCATTCCTCGTAAGGTTTCCCGCCTAGATCCCAATGCAAACTTGTGCATCTTTCATCCCAAATATTCCAAGGCTCTTGTGGGATTATACCTCTGCCTGGGAATGTCTTCCCAAGAATCGCCCACTCAATATGACACCAACCCTTAATCTCATCCAACCCCCAAAAAGGACCTTGTCCATAAACACCATCACAAGGAATAATCCTACCAAGCTGACATTATGCCCTTCTAATTTCAACTGGAATGCTCATATACTGCTGCCCAATTTCTCGATCCTGGCCAACCTGTAAAAACCATCCGCCATTATGCAAATGTGGACTCAAGCTACCGCAAGCCTTATCTATGTACTCCTGAAGAAGACTATTTTGAAATGCAATAGTATGTTTTTTCTGTTGCCCCATCAAGTAATCCAACTGCTCTTCAATACTAGAAATCCTAACCGCAAACTCGACACATACAACTCGAAGAGCTGTAAGCTCAACATCTCGTTGTAATATGGTGTTCCGAAGTATCTTGGTCCTCTCTTTCATTGCTAGAATGCTTTCTTTAACACGTTCAATCTTCTTTCGGTGACTATCATCTGGAAGCTCTATCTCGTGACTGTATAAACTCTCCCTAACCTCCATGTGTGACTGCTCACTGTCTCGACTGCTGTGCTCATTGCCTTGTACCTCATGTATTTCGCCTGTCATAACTGTCTCGGCCCCTGCTATAGGTGACGAAGAGTGTACCAACTCCAACTCATCACACAGCTTGTCCACAATCCGACTAGCGAATGTTCTTGTGTCGCTAGACTCACAAGATGGCTCTAATGCTATCTCCTCATGCACATCCTCATCATGTACTGCTATCCTCTGAAACTCTGAAATAAATGCATCTGCACTACCTGTCTACTTGAGCTGTGCCAGCTCTCTAAAGTGTAACTCAGGATCCTTCCGATCAAACTGCTCAATGAGCCTCTATGTAAAACCTGGGTACGATGTGATGGTATCGTGACCTAGTGTCACTAACCCGTGGTACCACCACTCATGGGCTTCTCCATCCAAATGCAAAGTAGCCAATTTAATGGCATCTGTCTTAATCATGGGGTTGAGATGGAAGTATGTATCCAACTTCTGCACCCAATTCCGAGCTGGGCCACCCCGGGTACCCTCAAAGGTAGGGATAGTCAGTTTCCCTACGGTGCGTTGTAACTCATAGTTCTAGGTGAATGGCCTATTGTAAGCTCTGGGTTTGTTCTTACTTTTAAAGTGGCAGAAGTCAGTGAAGGTCATGGCTGAATGGAAGTCATCTCCTAAAGCTCTATACTCTCTCAGATAGGCACTCATGGACTCTTCTGGTTCTACTTGTACTAGAGGCACTGCAGCTGGATTATAGGCATGGTAGGTCAGGAAGGCTTGTTGTATATATGGGGATGGCTCTGCATGTTGGTATGTAAGTGCTCCCCACTACTACTGGTGGATACCCTATCACTATTGGGAAACAAGGGACTGTGGGGTGGGCCCATTTTTCTTTGTCATTTGCCTGAAGGTACTCATCATTTCTTTTTGCCCAGTAGTGAGTTCTTTTATGGCTGATATGAGACTGTTGAAAGTTGTTTTCTGATCATCGACCATTGTTTCTTTGCCCTTTCCGAACTGATACTCTTTGTCCCCCAACTCTATGTCCTCTAACTCCTCTTCTCCTCTATCACTGTTTCTAAACCTCTGTCTCCAGTAAGTAATGTTGTATGGGTTTTCTGAATTCATTTACACTTTTTCATGCCCACAGCTGGCCAGGAACATGCTCTGATACCATTGTCATATCCCAAATACTGATATTCTCTAATGTTCTATGATAGTGCTGACTTGCACACTCAATCTCATACAAATTTGCAAAATAACTGTGCATGCAAACTCGCCATGCAAAAATGCCCTAAAAGATAGTTGAATTAGGGTTAGGGTTTTGCAAAGAGAAATTAACACTTACCACTGATATTCTGGCTAATAATGATTCCAGAGATAGCTGCATGCATAAGGATCCGGATGGGTGGACTAATAATGCTCTTTTCCTCCAGTGTTACCATCCCGCAGTGCCGTAAAAACCCTCCAAACTGAAGGTGACGTTTTTGTAGGAGGAGAGGTCCGTTCAGGATGAAACTTTCTGAGCTTGTCTGTCTGCTAATGTTGGAGAGATGGCTTGGCACATGCAGAGTTTTGGCTGCCTCTAAGTGCCCTAGCGAATTGATTAGCAGTTCTGTTGCCTCTAAGTGCCTTCGTGAATTGATTAGCAGTTTGGCTGATAGTTGCTCGAGGTGAGCAAATTGATGGCTGATAATCACTGCATAATGTAGGATAGGCCTGCTGAGAAAGAGGAAGCTGACATGCGGAGGAAAGACTAGGTTTTGTGGTCCTAGCGAATCCTTCTGTGTTTTCCCTGCTACTTCCAGCTGCAAAACGTGGATTTGCTAATAACCCTTCGGAATGTGTTGGATCTTTGAATACTGTAGTATATGATGGATGCAATGGATAAACCTGGATGATCTATCCCAATAAGAGACTAGGGAAAATATCTCATTGCCGAACCCTTGCTAGTTGAAGACACTGTCTCCAACCCCAACTGTCGTGGTTGCACGCTGTGTTGCTGCTCGAAACTCCAAAATCAATCAACAATAACAATAGATAATCTCTTTGGTCCAATAACCCTTCTTAAATAGAATAGCATGTACTTTTAGGGTTTGCATCTCACTTTTAGGGTTTGCGCTTCACTTTTGCATGCATGCAATTCTAATTTCATGTTGACTTTAACACTGAAGAAATAAGGCTTACATGCTCCGCATGCTTTACGATATGAACTCTGATGGCCATCTTACTACACTGATGACTTAATAATATTGAATTGATGTACCTTTCTGCTCCTAGTGCTATTAGTCCTCAATTATTCCATTTTTATCAAAACGGAACATTACAGATCTGTATGAGATATCACGGATAATTAGGGATCACCTGAGTTGTGATAGGAGTTACAGTAGAGACAATTGGTTCCTCCAATGTAGAGATGGACTTATCTGTACTTTGCAAAGTCTCAAAGTATGATATTTGAAGATACCTGGTGAATTCACCAAGAAGTAATACCTTGGTGTTGACTTGTTCTTCTTTGGAAAAAATTAAAGGGAGGTAGTCTCTGCTTATGGGATGGAGGACCATTGCCTATTGGATCACTTATTGAGCACCACACATGAAAGTCATTCTTTGGGAGAATGGAGGCACTTGGCCAGTTACCAGGTAGTTGATCATCTTTGATTCAGTTTGGGACTATTGATCAACTTGATGCTATCTAAGGACTGAGGCACTTGGTCTGTTACCAAGTTGTTG
Organism: Pseudotsuga menziesii; assembly: GCA_001517045.1. NCBI lineage: Eukaryota > Viridiplantae > Streptophyta > Pinopsida > Pinales > Pinaceae > Pseudotsuga > Pseudotsuga menziesii. The sequence goes on along the minus strand of LPNX010043387.1, from coordinate 733,986 downwards.
ACTTTGGTCAACTTGATGCAGTTTGAGGACTAAGGCACTTGGTCAATTACCAAGATATTGACATATGCCAACTTCAACTTGGAGCTGAAGAACCTGGTCAGGGACCAGGATTTGGTTAGGAACTAGGACGTTGATACATATCAATGTGAAAAGTCCTAGACCGGGTCTAGTCAGATGATGTGTGGCGTACTCCTCTCCTTGGTCATTTCATATGGTTGAGCTATGGGACCTCCTCAAGGGACTGACCACCCCTTGTTGGAGTAAGTAGCATAGACCTTGGTGTTAGTGGGGAGACCGAGATGATCACATTGTCTAGAGATGATTATATCATCAAGTACCATTCTCTGGGAGAATGGATGCAAACTAGAGTTGAGGTACCTAGATTGTTACCAAGACATCGATGACTCATGAGATGCATCAATGTGTGTGTGATGACTCGAGCTACTTCTTTGAGTTGTCTCTGATGAAAGCGTTTGCATGACAGAGAATGCCTCTCTCGTTGAGAGGGAGTGTTGATTTATGGGCAGCATCAAGAGCCATTCTCTAGGAGATTGGCATCAACGTGGCGCTGAGGACCTAGTCCGGGACTAGGATGTTGATGTTCCTTGATCTCCTCCAGGAGGAGACTACATAAACATGCAAAGACCTTTCTTATGATGATTCAGGAAGACAATTTGACCATAGAGAACCCAATGTAAACTACTTAATGAAAGACCCTAAGGACACATGAGGAGCATGAAGACCAAGAGGAGCTAGAGTCTAAGCCTTCATGAGAAATTAGAAGAGGAGCTTGAATAATCTTCTCTATATATGATGATGTACTTTGAGTTGGCATGTGTGGACCATAGAGAACAAGAGAAGGAACTGTTGAAATTTTACCTAGGAAGTGTTTGTCCATTCAAGCCTTGGGGTGGACAAGGACACTTTGACTTTGGTCCCTAGCTTATTTAAAAGGTGAGAATGAATTTATTTAAAAAAGTGACATTTTCATTTTCATTTGAGTTTAATTATTTTAAAAGTGGCTTTATGAGAATAAAAGGTGGGTGTGCAATAAATTCTCATTTAATATTTAAAAACTGAATTTTTAATGAGGAAATGAGATGAGCCCTAGATCTCATTAAGTTGGTTTTTAATCTAATCCATTGATTTGGAGATGGAAGTTACTCAAACAAATAGGCTTGGGAAAGGTAGACCTATTTCATTATTCACATTCCAAAGAGAGAATTTTTGGAGAGGAGAGAGTAAGAGAGAAGTGAGAGTGAGAAACCCTTGCACAAATTCCAAGGAAGGAAAATTCAGAGGAGGGCACATTTTCCTAGAGAAGAAAACCAACATAAGGCACAAATTCCAAGGCTTTCATACAACTGCATTTATTTGCATAGGAATCGAGGAGCAACCCGTACAGTTTAGATCCGTACAACACAAAAATCGAGGAAAGAGGGCATGAGTTTTGAGGAAGGTACAACACCCGTATAACACGAATATTGAGGCAGTTAATGCACATAAATCGAGGCCGCACGTGTGGGATTTACTGTTGTCAGTGGGCATGAATTTCGAGGTGTTAAATTCCGGAATTTTTGCAGAACGTACAGTGATTGTTTGACACGCATTTTGAGGATGAAATGATGAGATAAGTACTGCTACTTTAAATTTGTAAAATTTGCCTGAAAATAAAATCTCTCTATAAAGAATAGGTTTTTCCTGGACCGATTTTGGTCAAAATATGAGTCTTTAATTTTCATGTGTGTTGACTGAAATAATTTTCTTAGTAAGAAAACTAGGGCTGTCATAAAAAATTTTGAGTTGAAAAATACCTCATGTGTTTCAAGGTTACAGTAAAATTTTAATTTTTTTGATGTACATGCATGATGGGGTTTGGGCATTAAACCATATGCAATGATTGAAACTAAAACCGGGTTTGGGTAACCAAAACTTTTCATGGTATCTGAGTTGTGTTGAAGGCTGAAAATTACACTCGGAAATATAATTTCAGACTTGGAGAAATAAGGGAAACAAGGTTTTGAGAAGAAACAGGTTCTTGGACATATTTGTAGTGATGGCTACCAGACTTGGGCTACAGGATAGGTTGGATGGGGCAGTTAATTTTAGCCCATGAAAAGCTAGGATTGTATTGATATTGCAGGAGAACGAACTATGGGAAATAATGAATAGTACTGCTGCACATCCTGTCACAGTTCCTAAAGTTGCAGCTGATAAGGCTGCATTTGACAAACATGACATTAAAGAAAAAAGAATCATACTTGATGCCATTAAAGACCATGTCATACCACACATTTCTGGAAAAAAATATGCTCATCAGATGTGGACTACTTTGACCAACCTTTACCAAGGTTCCAATGAAAATCGGAAAATGGTGTTAAGGGAAAAACTGAAGAGCATTAGGATGAACAAGGGGGAGAACATGGTCTCCTATCTTACCGGGATTACATAGGTTTGAGACGAACTTGGTGTAGTGGGAGAGAAGGTGGTGGATGCATACTTGGTTGGTGCAACACTGAATGGCATGACAAAGCCATGGTTTGTTTTTGTTGACTCTGTTGTTGCTCGTGAGCACATGCCTACATGGGATCGTCTTTGGGATGATTTCATACAGGACGAGACCCGCAGGGGGTATGTACAGAAGAGTACATCTCACAACAAGGAGGATGAGGAGAATGTGGCTTTAGAAGCGAAGGGGAAGAAGAAGTCTAAGAAGGGTTCCAAGGGTGGAACCAAACATCATGATGGCTAGAAGAAGGACATGAGCAAAGTTAAATGGTTTGCTTGTCAAAAGTTTGGGCATTATGTTGGACAATGCCCAAACAAGAAGAAAAAGAAACAACAAACAACAGCTTCAACAGAGATTGATGAGTATGCTGCTAGATTCGAGAGAGAGTTTTCTCTCTTTGTTGGTGGTTGTAGAGAAAGAGCATCATCCATCACCAGCGGGGATATTGAGGACCAGACGAAGCATTCTATGATCGTTGGGCATTCACTGAGTGCTTCCACTACTTCCTCCACATGGTACATTGATAGTGGAGCTTTGAGTCATATTACAGGTGTTCGAGACATGTTCACAGAGATGTCAGAGACAGACTTGGAGTTGGAGGTTGTATTGGGTGATGATATAGTCGTGAGAGCAGTTGGGCCTGGGACAACCCGCTTTGACAGGGAGTCCATGGAGCCCATGTTACTGAGGGATGTCTTGTATGTCCTTGGGATGAAGAAGAATATTGTTTCAGTTTCCAGGATTCAGGATAGAGGCCTTGGGGTATATGTCCTAGATAGGAAAGTTTACATCTTTCCCAAAGCAGAGGGTCCATTTACTTCATATGCGATTGGAGTTAGATGCAGGAAGTTGTACAAGATTCTCTTCCTGCCACATCATGCACTAGCACACACTCAAAGTAGCAGTGAGTTGTGTGAGTTATGGCACAGGAGGATGGCCCACCTTCATCATTCAGCTTTGAGGATGTTGAGAGATATGACCATAGGATTACTAGATTTCATTACACAATAGAGTGATGTATGTAGAGGGTGTGCTTTGGGAATGTACACTTGTCATCACCAACCTTGTAGTTGCCTGTGTGAGGTGGATCCAGGATGGATGGTAGAGGGGCAAGCAACTAAGGGGTGGAACCACGACTGCCTAGACTCCCAAATGGATGGTTGTCACGCTAATCAAGGCAGCCTTCACTTTATGTTATCCTAGTCCAAAACAACAACAGGGGAGACCTGGTTCTGCTCCCGACAGGAGAGATCAGACCTAGACACCAGAATAGATCAAATGGGGCTTCAAGCTACGTAAGGTGCAAGGTAAATGGAAACCCTAGCTCTAGGGTTTAGGTACTAGCAACTGATGGGGATAACCACTGTCTTGGGAAACGTAACTGAGACAGGGCGAGCAAATATAGAGTTGGGACTGTCTAGTGCCAAGGAAAAAGACTTAGTGAAAGATAGGTAACTTGACTTATCAATAAATGTTGGTAAAGAGAATGGGAGTAAGCTCAAGTCAGGGATAGCTCTAGAAATAGAGATCAGTGCCTTTAATGCATTGGGCAATGGAGTCGGCATCAACACAACATTTCAGTGAACCCACCTGGGATATACCCTGATCTATGGACCCAAAAAGGATTTGGCCCGAAAAATTTAGGTTACAGGAAAACCAACTCAATGGAGGGCTAGCGCTAGGGCTTGGAGAAGCATATCTGCAGTTCTAGGGTCATCAGGAGGCTATCAACTCAGCGTTGGAGGGGAAATGAGATTAGGATGGCCCGATCTACAAACCCAAATCAGAAAATCGCAAGAAAAATCAGATCTAGAAAAGTCAAAATTTAATGAGGGGGGCTAGGAGGCTAAAAACCAAATTTTCAGATCTAGGGCAACCTGGAAGGAACTAGCTCAGCGTTCGGGGTGTTCTGGAGTGCTTAAGCCCTGATGTATTAGCCTATCTTGTTAGATTTCAGAAAAAATCAATTCCGAAAAAGTCCAGTTTTCAGTGAGGGCGCTAGGGTTGTTTCCGTCAAAAACTCAGATCTAGGTCAAACTGCCAAGAATTTGGAATTTGGACAGTGTTGAGGGTGATTTGGACTGTGTGGGACCCGATCTATCTGTCTGTGAAGTCAGAATTCAGGAAAAGTCAAAACCCTAGCAAGTCAAATTTTCAGTGGGGGTTTATGCAGTTTTTTGGCTAAAAATCAGATCTAGGTCAAACTAGCAGAAGTTTGACCAGCGTTGCAGTAGATTTGGTGAAGGGGAGGCCCGATCTATGAAACCCAGAAATGGTTTGGGCAAAGATCGAACGATTCCTAGATTTAGTGCTTTTTAAGGTTTTTAGTATTTTAGGAGTTTTAAGAAAAATTGAAGTAAAGCAAGGTACAATGGAATAAGTTTTGAAGAGAAGAGACTTACCTGTTAGATCTTACCTAGAAATGCTTGTAGAAGTCTTTAACAGTGATGATCTTTGTTATCCCAATCAATTCTGGAAGATCCCAATGATTTCTATGAAGGATGTAAGCCACAAGCCGCCAATGCGCCCCCTATCTTGCATGAGCAAACGTCAACAATATCAGATTTTCCAATACGAGATAAAGAAACCAAATGCTACAAGAAAGTAAAACGAAGTAATCTTAGATCACAATGAAACTAATGAAAACCCCCTGATCCAAGACGAAGAAAACTAAGTGAGTTGAGGTTCCCCTGCAAAAATGCTCCATCCAAAATGCCCTCCTGTAGACAAAACAATGATAGCAGAAAAATATAGATCTCACAAGAATTTCCACAATGCTAGGAAGCAGAAGACTATCCAATCACCATTTGAGAACATCAGATGCAAAGCAAATCCCGAAAATATCCACAAAAAAATATTTCTATTATTCAGATCCAAGAGCCAAAGACCCTTTACAAACGAGAAGCTCTCTCCTTTAAATAGAAATGAGAGAACCTCAATCATAATCGAATCTTAACCACTTTCAAAACGAGTGGCTAAGATTAAAAGATGAAATGTTCTAATCAATGGTTGAGATGAGCTCAACATACAGTACATGGATCAATATAACCATAAATTACCAAAGTGGACGAAATCACCCATAAAAAAGGTAACCCACTCAACAAGAAATAAATGAAGCACATGGTGGGTCCATGGAGTGTTAACTAACTCCCTATGGGTGCCCCATGCCACAATAAATAATAAAACATTTTAATTCTTTGACTTTGTGCCTCCTTGAGGAAATCGTGAGCCTCCCAAAAGCTCCAGAAAATAATATAAAATGCCCAAAAAATAGGTGTGGGCCCAATCAGGTGCTACAACTGCTGGAGAAGATGTGGAGGACATCACTCTCATCATCATGACTCATACCATATCATTTCCTTACCTCAGTAGCCCAAATCGATTTCTTCAATAGCCATTTAATCATTTTTTAATCTGCCATGGGAAACGTGATCCTTCCAAACATCCTCCTAGGGTGCCTGCGTTGTCAAACTAAGCCCACAAGGCTCTCTGGGATGGGGGTACTATGGTACAAACAAGTGGCTGCACCCCCTATGTCCATACAACGCCCTAGGAGATCCAAATAAAACATCTCCCTGCTTAGACACATCATCCTGTGAAGCAAAACTGCATCAGAAAGGTAAAAATGAGCCTGATCATTTCTGCAAGTGCCCGGAACTAAAAATAAACTGTTTCATTAGACTCAGAGAGTCCAAATCCATCTAGGGTGTATACTCATACCCCTCACAGTTCTCTATCTGATCATCAACCATATCCAATAAACAATATAACCATCTGTAAGTGATCAGACACCAATAATAACTCAGACTATCATCCATCTGTTGCAAGAGTTAAAAGGCTAAGACATGCTCTACAACTCATTCAAGCAACAATCACAACGAGTAGCAGTCATTTCACTGGCGGTACATCAACCAATACATATATAAGGATTTATTTATTATTGCTCAGACTAGACTTTCAGGACTATACTCACTTCATAATTGTAGTCAATTTGCTAGTGAAGGGTGAAGGATGAAATTGACAAGGCTAAGGCAAAGGATGACTTCCTACTCAACATCATGACACTTTGGATATGGAAGGGGAATACTCACTATAACCAATGCCGGACAAACAACACAGGGAATGGCAGTGCCTCACAGATGGTTGAGTTGTTTAGAGAGTGCTTATTCAACTTAGGCATCATGACTACATCAAGCTTGATCCAATTTCATTAGGATCATCAATTTTATTTCCATGGCCTTTTTTTGGCCTAAATGACCCTTTGGGACTTCACCAGTGCTTAAAAGCACAGCGAATCGCAGCTTTTATTTGGGACATATTTATTTTATAAGGTCAACAATATTTGGATATAGCATATTTTTAACCATTGATTTTTTGGACCTTTTCTTATACCCTTCAAGGGGTATTTTAGCATTTCATTGCTCTTGCCCTCTTTACATATGTTAAGAAACATAGTTTTAGCATTTTCATTTTACATGGGCGCATATATAATATTTCCAATACAGGTAGTACATGAGCTTTCAGTTTTAGCCAACAACATCTCAAGTGACCAAGGGGAGTTCTGCACAGTGCCAAACATCGGGACAACCGACCAGAATGATTTAGGCATACAATCCAACTCACCAAAGGCAAGTTTTGTCACCAACTCAGAGCCGAGACACAATATAAACAGGGAAGCTTGTCCAACAAAGGTTCTAGCGGGGGAAAAGGTCCTCCATGCCATAAGTCAAGAAGTCAGTCAGGTTGAAAACTAAACTGGAAGGTAATGGATGGGTGGAGATAGTGAATGATGAAGCCAACACTAGCAAGCCAAAACAATGGTGGGAATGACTACCTCTATTCTCCCTAAGGAGGGTAAAACCAATGAGTATAGATTAGGAACTTCCAAGTCTAAGTAGGGACATCAATACATAATACAAAATACATTCAAGTCCATATAATTATGACCGCCAGATCATGACACCACATGTTAATACATGTCACAAAAATGAGTATAAGAGCAATGATAAGCATAACACAATATAAAAAGTTGAGTCATAACCATGCATATAATCCATCTGAAACATCATCTGTCCAATGAGAAAGCACCGATATAAAACTAGGCATCAATAACTGCTCTATAATGACTAAATGGCTACATCAGTCCTCAAATCTGAGTGTCCTGAGACTCAGTCCTGACATGGGAGAGTACAATAGTCCACTAATACCATAATGATCCGTCAAAACTGCTCATCTCAGCATCTCATATGTAGGAGATCTGGCTGAAAAATGTACTATGTCTGAAAAATAGAATATGGTAGCCTGGCTACTATATATGAGATAACAACACTAAGACTATTTTTTCGAGTAGTGACAACAGATCAAAGGGGGTGCTAGATTTGATTCTTTCAGACTTGTGTGGTCCCATGTCTTTTGCCTCATTGACAGGTTTTGAGTACTACATTACATCCATCGATGAGTTTTCCAAGACGACATGGATCTACTTTTTGAGAAGCAAGAAGTCAGAGGAGGTCTTGCTTCGGTTCCAAGAGTTCAAAGCTCTTGTGGAGGACCAGACAGGAAAGAAGATCAAGGTGCTCAGATCAGACAATGGGGGTGATTATACTTCCCATGCATTCGATGAGCTGTGTAGGCAGGAGGGCATCAAGAGTTAGTTGACAGTTCCCTATACTCCACAAAAGAATGGAGTGGCTGAAAGGAAGGATCGTGCGATAGTGGGTGCAACTAGAGCTGTGCTGCATGATTAGAGTCTTCCTTTCTTCCTATGGGTAGAGGCGTGTAACACAATTGCTTTTGTACAGAACAGGAGTCATCACTATGCCTTGGGGTGCAAAACTCCTGAGAAGATGTTCACCAGGAAGAAGCCTAATATAGGCCACCTCCGCATTTTTGGATGCCCTACATATTCCCATGTCCCTTATGAGAAGAGGACAAAGTTGGAGGCTACTGGAGAGAGGGGCATTTTTGTTGGCTATGATGAGACCTCGAAGGCTTTCCGCATATACCTTCCTACACAGAGGAAAGTTGTGGTGAGGGAGGTGAGATTTGAGGAGTGGGCCTTTCGAAAGTCTCGAGAGTCAGATGTAATATCCCAAACTGGTATTTTTCTTTTTATGTGTGTACTGTAGATGGCTTATAGACTTATGCCTCAATAAAATAGGAAAGCAAACCCCGATCTTTGTATGCATGCAGTTGCATGCAAATCTGTGCCCTAGAAAATGTTGAGATGCTATAAAATAGGAGAAGTCAATGTATGTACGTACCCGTATATAGATCTGCTGATGGTGAAGAGGATGGTCACCGCATGCAAGGATTCTGACAGAGGAATAGGGAGATAAACCAAATCGTCCTCCACGGGTGAATGCGCCCTCCTCTCAAGCTGTAGATGCTCCGAAATAAGAAATAAGCCGCTGCTGAAGGCCCAGATGAGGTGCAATAGGGTTATAGTACCCCTCTAACCATGATGGAAGCAGCATGCAGAAGAAACGGTGGCTCAATAGTCCAAAACATGAATGTCCTCAAATCAATTCGCCCATGCAAAACTACGTCTTCCAGAAAGGGGGCACTGTTGATAACTTGCTTGATACTCAAGTTGAACGACCCTTCTTCCAGGGGAAGGGTAATGAAGGTGCTCTGAGATGAATAGAAGTAGCATGCGGAAGTTCTGACCCCTGTAGATAAGAAAACGAATTGCTTTGTCTCTGACCACAGTAACACGGTATGATGGTGGAACTCTCCGGCTGGATGAATAATCAACCTCCCGACATAACTGCTGAATGTAACTAGATGATGAACTAGAGTTGAACCTGGATTATCCAACCTGATGATGAACTAGGGAAGATAGATTTCGCTGTCGAAATACACCAGTTAGCTGAGCATGCACTCAACCCCAACTTAGCTCGTCGAGCTCTCCAATTCGACTCCACAAATCAATAATCACATAAGTGTCTTCTCCATTCACTTTATCTTTCTTTTATAACTTTCAAGTACGAAAACCCTAACTTTTGACTTAATTAGGTCACTTTAACTTCTAATTTGTAGTTGACTTGCATGCATGCGCATGGAGACTTAATCAGGTGCATGCATCATTAAATAATGCTCAGATGTCATGCATGCAAGTGGCCTTTGGCTTTGGTGGCCCTCTTCGACCCAATGGTGATATAATATTGATGCCCTAGATCTTCTATATATGGCATCAGTCTTTGGCTGATTCCTTAAATGTCAGTACCTGCTCGAACCTACAGGAATCACATAGGTTAGCGGGTTGGTCCTCAATGCCTAAGCAGAAGAGGACATTACAGTCCTCCCTGCTCGAATTTGCTTGTCCTCAAGCAACTGTAAAGCTGTGTGCTGTAATTGGGGCATGGTAGGTCGGAAAGGCTTGTATATATGGGGATGGCTCTGCATGTTGGTATGTAAGTGCTCCCTACTACTGCTGGTGGATACCCTATCACTGTTGGGAAATAAGGGACTGTGTGGGGTGGACCCATTCTTCTTAGTCATTTGCTTGAAGGTGCTCGTCATTTCTTTTTTCCCAGTAGTGAGTTCTTTTATGGCCGATATGAGACTATTGAAAGCTATTTTATCATCATCGGCCATTCTTTCTTTGCCTTTTTCGAACTGATACTCTCTGCTCGCCAAATCTATGTCCTCTAACTCCTCTTCTCTGTCTCTATCCCTCTGTCTCTTGTGAGTAATGTTGTATGGGTCTCCTGAATTCATTTATAATTTTTGCATGCCCACTGCTGGCAAGAAAAATAGCTCGGATACCACTGTAATATCCCAAACTGGTATTTTTCTTTTTATGTGTGTACTGTAGATGGCTAATAGACTTATGCCTCAATAAAATAGGAAAGCAAACCCTGATCTTTGCATGCATGCAGTTGCATGCAAATATGTGCCCTAGAAAATGTTGAGATGCTATAAAATAGGAGAAGTCAATGCATGTACGTACCAGTATATAGATCTGCTGATGGTGAAGAGGATTGTCCCCACATGCAAGGATTCTGACAGAGAAATAGGGAGATAAACCAAATGGTCCTCCACAGGTGAATGTGCCCTCCTCTCAAGCTGTAGATGCTTCGAAATAATAAATAAGCTGCTACTGAAGGCCCAGATGAGGTGCAATAGGGTTATAGTACCCCTTTGACTGTGATGGAAGCAGCATGCAGAAGAAACAGTGGCTCAATAGCCCAAAACGTGAATGCCCTCAAATCAATTTGCGCATGTAGAACAACGTCTTCCAGAAAGGGGGCACTGCTGATAACTTGCTTGATACTCAAGCTAAACGATCCTTCTTCTAGGGGAAGGGTAATGAAGGTGCTCTAAGATGAATAGAAGTAGCATGCGGAAGTTCTGACCCCTGTAGATAAGAAAACGAATTGCTTTGTCTCTGACCATGGTAACATGGTATGATAGTGGAACTCTCTAGTTGGATGAATAATCAACCTCTCGAGATAACTATTGAATGTAACTAGATGATGAACTAGAGCTAAACCTAGATGATCCAACCTGATGATGAACTAAGGTAGATAGATTTCGCTGCCGAAATACACCAGTTAGCTAAGCATGCACTCAACCCCAATTTAGCTCGCTGAGCTCTCCAATTCGACTCCACAAATCAATAATCACATAAGTGTCTTCTCCATTCACTTTATCTTTCTTTTATAACTTTCAACTACGAAAACCCTAACTTTTGACCTAATTAGGTCACTTTAACTTCTAATTTGCAGTTGACTTGCATGCATGCGCATGGAGACTTAATTGGGTGCATGCATCATTAAATAATGCTCAAATGTCATGCATGCAGATGGCCTTTGGCTCTGGTGGCTCTCTTCGACCCAATGCTGATATAATATTGATGCCCTAGATCTTCTATATATGGCATCAGTCTTCGGCTGATTCCTTAACTGTCAGTACCCGCTCGAACCTACAGGAATCACATAGGGTAGCGGGTCGGTCCTCAATGCCTAAGCAGAAGAGGACATTACATCAGAGGAGGAGCAGCATCAGATGACTACTCCACATGTGATAGCATCTCAGAGTTCAGTGAGTCAGGGCACAGGGTCACAGGTCTCAGGGGTGATTGGGTCACAAGTTACATGTTCATCAATTTCAGGGACACAATCTACAAGGACTTCTGGTAATAGGATTGGATCATAGGTTACACCCTCATGTGATTCGAGTACACATGGTTCAGGTTCAGGTTCATCAGGTACAAGATCTAAGACCATAGGTACTTCTTCAGGGAGACATTCGTCTGATGAGGATGTACAGGAGGGTCTGCCACAGGATGCTATTTCTAAGAAGAGAAAGCCAAGTTGGTTTAAAGAGCTTGTGAAGGAAGAAGAGGAGTCTGTGGGGCCACCCAAGAGGGAGGTCAAAGAGAGTAGGGCACCAAAGAGATTTTCTAGCTATTTTTGGCACAGGTGACCAACTTGCGTAAGTCTGAGCCTGCTACTTATGAGGAGGCATCCACACATCAGGTTTGGAGAGATGCCATGATGGAAGAGTACAATTCCATCATGAAGAATGACGTGTGGGAGGTGGTTCCAAGACCAGAGGGGAAGTCGGTTGTGACTTTGAAGTGGCTCTATAAAATCAAGCATGTTGTAGATGGCAGCATCAAGAAGTACAAAGCTCGATTTGTAGCGTGTGGGTTCTCACAGGTAGAGGGAGTTGATTATGATGAGACCTTTGCATCGGTTACTAGATTTTCTTTGATCAGAGCAGTGATCTACATTGTCGCAGAGATGGGCTAGAGGATTCATCAGATGGATGTGAAGACCGCTTTCCTCAACGGTCTTCTACATGAAGAGGTATATCAAGAGCATCCACAGGTCTTTGAAATTCATGAGAGAGAGTCTCATGTATGTAGGATAAATAAGGCCTTGTATGGTCTGAAGAAAGCCCCCTTGGGCTTGGTACTCGAGGATTGATTCATATCTGCTTTCGATTGGGTTTCAGAAGAGTGAGGTTGATCCGAACTTATACTTCATTATGGTTGGAGTTGTTCCGCTCATTCTTCTGCTATATGTTGATGACGTATTCATTATATGAGGAGAGCACCTGGTTGAGGCATGCAAGAAAGATCTTGCTTCAAAGTTTGAGATGACATACCTTGGGTTCATGCATTACTATTTAGGCATGGAGGTGTGGCAAGAGGATGGACATGTTTTCCTAGGGAAAGGAAAATATATTGCAGATATTTTGAAGAGATTTCAGATGGAGGAGTGCAGGTCCATGTTCACATCGATGATCACCAACTGGAAGAAGCTTCATGCTTATGAGGGAGAGTTGGTGGATCCTACTTTGTATTGTCATTTTATTGGTTTGTTGATGTATCTGGTCAGCACTAAACCATAAATGAGTTTTGCGGTGAACACTCTTAGTCAGTTCATGGTGGAGCCCAAGAGAGTGCGTTGGACAGCCACAAAACACATTTTGAGATACCTTGTTGGGACTGTAGACTATGGTCTAGACTATAGGAGGTCAGGTGGAGTGGGATTGGTTGGTTTCACGGATTGAGATTGGGCAAGAAGAGCTTCAGACCGGAAGAGCACTTTTGGTTGTTGTTTTAGTTTGGGCTCGACAGTTGTGTCATGGTTCAATCAAAAACAAAAGTCCGTTGCTATGAGTTCTGCAGAGGCTGAGTACATGGTAGCCATTCAGGCTAGTTGCAAGGCATTGTGGCTTCGCAAGTTGATGGTAGACTTATTTGGTCAAGAGATGAGGCCTACTATTATTCGTTGTGACAATCAGAGCTGCATCAGGCTCTCTGAGAATCCAGTGTTTCATGACAGGTCAAAGCACCTTGAGATCAAATACCACTTCATTAGAGACTATGTCCAGAGAAGAGCTGTAGAGTTGCAATGCATTTCTACTGATGAATAGGTAGCAGACATTCTCACGAAGTCTTTGGGAAGAGGGAAGCATATTCATTTCAGAGACAAGATGGGAGTGGTGAAAAACACCTTCCTAGGTAAGAGGGAGTGTTGAAATTTTACCTAGGAAGTGTTTGTCCATTCATGCCTTGGGGTGGACAAAGACACTTTAAATGTGGTCCCTAGCTTATTTAAAAGGTGAGAATGACTTTATTACTAAAGTGGCCTTTTAATGTGAGTTTGAGTTTAATTATTTTAAAAGTGACTTTATGAGAATAAAAGGTGGGTGTGCATTAAATTCTCATTTAATATTTAAAAAGAGAATTTTTAATGACGAAATGAGATGCGCCCTAGATCTCATTTAGTTGGCTTTTAATCTAAGCCATTGATTTGGAGATGGAAGTTACTCAAACAAAAAGGCTTGGGAAAGGCAAACCTATTTCATTGTTCACATTCCAAAGAGAGAATTTTTGGAGAGAGAGAAAGAGAGAAGTGAGAGTGAGAAACCCTTGTACAAATTTCAAGGAAAATTCAGAGGAGGGCACATTTTCCAAGAGAAGAAAACCAGCAGAAGGAAGAAATTCCAAGGCAGTCGTACAACTGCATTTATTTGCACAGAAATCGAGGAGCAATCCGTACAGTCCATACAGTATGGATCCATACAACACATAAATCGAGGTAAGAGGGCATGGATTTTGAGGTGTTAAATTCTGGAATTTATGTAGACCGTACAATGATTGTTTGGCACACATTTCGAGGATGAAATGTTGAGATAAGTACTGTTGTTTTAAATTTGTAAAATTTTCCTAAAAATAAAATCTCTCTCTAAAAAACAGGTTTTTCCTTCGGGTTTTTTCCTAGACAATTTTTGGTCAAAATCTGAGCCTTTAATTTTCATGTCTGTTGACTGAAATAATTTTCTGAGCAAGAAAACCAGGGCTGTCATAAAAATTTCTGAGTTGAAAAATATCTCATGTGTTTCAAGTTTACAGTAAAATTTTAATTTTTTTATGTACATGCATGATGGGGTTTGGGCATTAAACCGTATGCAATGACTGAAACTGAAACCGGGTTGGGGTAACCGAAAATTTTCAGGAACAAGATTTGCTTAAGATGACTTGTTTAAGAAGTTACAGTCATAAGACACCTAATGAAGGATTAAAAGCCCACTAATGAAGGGCTAAAGGCCCAAGATAAAAAGTCAATACCCCTAATGAATGATTAAAAGTGAAAAATAAAATAATGAAAGCCCTAACTATGTATTTAATTATTTGTTGACTCCTAAATCTATGGAATGGACTCTCAATGATGAATTATAAATAAGGAGCACTCTCAAGAGTCAATTGAACTTATTCATCAATCATTCTTCATCTTTGTCCAAGATTTCGTTCGGGGTAATTTCAGCTGCAACTCATCTCCTTCATATCAGCTTTGTATTTTTTGTTTTTTTTTTAATCCGCAAAGGGTCTTAACATGACTGTCAAAGGTCTTCCCTAACTTCAATAGTGCTGTCATCATTCCATTCAAGGATGTTGTCTTCCCATACAAGACTGTTTTCTCTCTTCTAAGGTTGCCAAGAGTTTCGGGAAGGGTTTCCAAGGTTAATGTTGAAGCCCAATAAGGTTGTCGTGGAAATTTCAAGCCCAATAGAGTTGTCGTGGTGAGATAAGGCGCTAAACAAATTGCTGTGAGAAAGATCGAGACCTAAATAGGGATGCCATCTCCTAAGGTGGCTGTCGAGGGTTTCTAGGAGGCTGCTGAGAGCTCCAGGAAGGTTTCCAAGGGCAGATAAAGTTTTAAGGAAGGTTGTTGAGGGTTTTCCCTTGCTCAACAATACTGTCAAGGGTCTCAAGGAGCCTACCAAGGGTCAGATATGGCCCTAGAATGGCTAGGATCAAAGACAACATATTCAAAGGGGGATGCTACAGGTACTAAGGAGACTACTACAGGATGACAACAGGCATAAATAGGTCCTAAGTCTAGTGAAGGGCTGGCGTCATCAAGATTAGGGCTGCTATCACCAACAATAGACGTCAGTGATCACAATGGGTTACTTTTTAGTCTCTCTTGTTGGTAAGCCTAGGGCTTACATCAACAAAGACCTTATCATCTTCTGATATTTATATCAGCATGGCCGAGATCAACATGACAGAGATAAAGATTTATATCGGCAGTCAAAGAGCTTACATTATTCAGTTATGACCTTGCTTAGGTGAAGTTGTACCAGGATGACTTGCAACAATCATGCTTCCTTGGGTGATCTCAGAACAACAATTGAAGCAGTGGTTGCTTCTTCAACCTCACATGAAAGATAAATATTTGGTCTCTTTGTTTGTGTACCCTAATCTGAGAAGGGTTTAATGTTCATGGTCATGATTTATACTTGTTCTTCTATTAATGAATCTATCATAAGAAAGGTTGCTGGGATTTTTCCCTTTGAAGGAGAGAAGGTTTTCCCAGATTACAATATGGTGTCTATTGTGCATACCTATTTATGCAATGTATTGTGATGTGATGCTTTTCTTCCTGCTATAACTGGTTAATAAAATACTGCTCATATGATTGATACTTTCAATGTGTAATTATAAAAATTTTAAAATGTGCATATATAATTACCTACTGTTGAAAGTAGTTAAAAATTCAACACAATTTGTAGAAGAGCTCCCGGATTTTATTCTGAACTGCCATCCCTAGTTGATGGAAGGTCATTGTACACAATGTGTGTCATACTTCCATCTATGTTGGTCTCATATAAAGATGTACATAGATTGTCGAATTGAATAAGAGAACCATAACATTTTGTGTTCTCGTAAATGGATGTGTTCTATTCTCATATTCATAGTTACATACTCATGAGTACTCGCTAGTATGTTGAGCACTTGGCTCCATACTTGACATACTCATGGTGATCAAGTATTGTGCAATGCAAACTCAGTGTATTTGTGAGTTTTGGTGAGTACTTGCTATTATGAGCTCCGTCCTCTCCCTACTTACATTCATAGAGTATTGGGTGTGTTAAAATTTCTTATAATTAAGAATTTAGAAATTTCACTTTTTGACTAGTGGTTTCCTGGATCTTAACCCTGTGAATTAAGCCTTAGGGCTGTTATGAAATACGGAACAAAACAGCGTCTGAAGTGGAAAATATTTCAATCCTTAACAGCCCAAACTTCTAATCAATTCAAGGAGAAAATATACCAAAGCATTCCAATAAGTTTTAGCCCTTTAGGCAATCTTGTCTTGCATAAACCATATCTGAAAACTCTTATTTACAGCAGTAAAACAACCGTTATTTTATTCAATTACAATGTTAAATCACTTAACATGATTTCGCTTTACTTACGTCAAATCAGCAAGACATATAACTATAATTTACAAACCATGAAGATCATAGATGCCTGAGAATCAAATCTGTAATTTACACCAGTATTGAGCATTTGAAACTTTATTAATGTGCATAAGATGAATTTGTTGTACATACCATTGCTACAAAAACTAGCACCCGTAAAGTTCAAGGTTCTCACTAGGGTATAGCTATGTGCAGTTATGGAAGTAATCTTACTATCACCTCTACAATTACTTCCTTTCTCTTTAGTTCCTAAAAAATATCAAGAACAAGGAGGCAATCCCTATAAGCGATTAAGGTCAAAAGATATGGGGAATAAGTTGAATTATGGATGGAGTTAGAAAGACCAAATGAGTTAGAAAATCTAAAGTGGTATCAAGGTCTCCAGTGATTAAACTAACTCAAATGTTGATTCAAAGATCCATGAGCCAATGACCATTGCTTGCATATGGGATATGACCATTAAATGTAAACAACCAAACCCTTAAGAAAATTTGAGAAGAGAAAAAGAAATTATTGCAACCAACTTGATCAATGACTATGAAATGAGTAGTGAAATGTAACAATTGAAGTGTATCCCATTAAGAGCATTGATCAAAATAACATTTCTGCTATAGTGTAGGATAAGTGATGAATTAAATGTGCATAACCAACAATGAAAGTGAATTTATTAAAGCATACAAATTGGCAATTGAACAAGATTTTAAACTTCAAGGAAAATGGTTAATTAATTCTACAAAATCAATCCCTTAAAGTATTTAACTTAGGAAACCATAGATCATTATTCTATTGTTGGTTTTGCCAATAGAAAAAATGCCATTTATAGTAGAAATAAATCAACAATTAAAAAGGTGTTTACTAACCAAAAGAAAAATGTTTGCAAATGAGATTATATGGTTAAAACAATATACAATTTTCCACCTTAAAAAATAAAGTTAGTGCAATCAGGTTAGAAAAGACGACAAGTAACCATTTATTAAAGTACAAAAGATTAAGATGTGTTTAGTTACTTGAATATGCCTTTAATATGAGAGAAAAGTGCATCTACGCTAGCAACAATAGCTATTTTTCATATCCGTTAGGTGTGTTGTATGTTATGAACCATGTAGAAATAACCTAAGATCTGAAAATGTATTAGATTGAACTGTTTATGAGTGCTGAAAATAATAAAGTGAAGATAACTCAATAACAATTAAATTGTTTAGCCCATCCAAGGTATATGAAGTAAATTTAATCAAGAGCTAAATTAAATATGAAAAAACAACATTCATCTCCAGTTAGTTGTGTTTGTGACCAATAAACAAAAGATTATGATAAAATGAAATTTATACATGAAATTAGCATAAACTTTGAATAAAATGAAGTGCAACCCTCTAGTGATTTGATCTTGATGTCTTTTTCTTATTCTTATGTATGAGATAGAAATTAAATTCCACATTTAATTTTAAAATACCAAAAGACTTAAAAAGAACGAAATAAATTTGTTGAGGTGGTTAAAAGAAAGAGTAAAATTTCTTGACTGGTGCCTTGGATGTTTTAGGAAAGGGAAATAGGGTCATAGAGGAGCCCAGTGAAGGCTTGATATTCAAAGAGTAGGTGATATTAGAAGAGGTCAAATGATTGTCCTAGTCTTTGATGGCCAAAAAATAGTTCTCTTCTAATCAAATGGAAAGATCAAGAGCTGAAAACTTTTAAGTAAACTTGCCTGCAAAGACGACACATTCTATTACAAGTAACATATACCAAGTGATAAAACATGTAAAACTTTGGGAAATAATTACCTCAATCATATAAGACAATGTCTACCGTTCGAATAAAAAATTCCATTAAAGACATGAAACACATATAACTTCAACTTACTCTACACTATTATCCCAATACATTTAACATAAAAGAAAATAGCTGCAAGAGTAGCAGGAGCAAGTTTTATTCTCCAGGTTCTAACAAAAATTACAATGAGGAGGGTCTCTTATATAGGATGGTAAACTAAATAACTCCTCTATAGAAAATAATAAATTATCTCATGACATGGTAAAAAAAACAATCTTAAATTCTAAATCCTAACTAATTTAACCATGTTAGGAGGGCACACCTCTAAAATATGTGCAAATAATAAATGAAAAGAGATATGGTGAAAATGAGTAAATCTTAGGCCTGTTGGTTGTGGAGCTTGATCTTCCAGATCCAAAGATATTATTCAGTCGTGTTTGTAACCTAGGTGTACTGTACCGTAGTATTTTCCCATGGTATTTTTCCCCTATAAAAGAAAGCATTGTAACATGGCTTTGTATTGTATTATTGCATTGTAAACAATCTCTGTGATTGTGTGAGAGAGACTGAGAAAGCGTGAAGAGGAAGTGCAGTGGTTTTGCTGCAGGTTGTATCCCTTCATCTTTCTGGACTGTAATAAAAAGATTGGCAATTTCTTTGTGGACGTAGCCCATCGTTTGGGTAAACCACATTATATCTGTGTCTCTCTGTAATGTGTTTAATGTGTTTTGCATTTTGTTTAATGATTTAACTGTATATCTGTTATTGATCTACGGTCCTGTTTGCTAACAATTGGTATTCAGAACCAAAAGGTCTATTTGGTTGGTAAACTTGCAGGAAAGAAGGGTTCTTGGTTCGAGTGGGAGCAATGGCGGAAGAAGGAAAGTTTAGGGTCGAGAAATTTAATGGCCAAAACTATCGGTTATGGAAGATGCAAATCTCTGACTGTTTTACCAGAAGGATCTGTACCTGCCGTTGGGCAGAAAAGCAAAATAGTCGGCGGCTATGAAAGATGAAGAATGGGAGGTTCTTGACAGAATGGCACTGGGAACAATACAGCTATGCCTGGCTCCGTCGGTGGCCTTCAATATTTTGAAAGAAAAAACAACAGAGGGTGTGATGAGCGCATTGAGTAAGCTCTACGAAAAACCCTCGGCTTCTAACAAGATATTTTTAATGAAGCGTTTATTTAATATGAAGATGTCGGAAGGTGGATTTGTTGCTTGAGTTTAATACACTTACCAGTCAATTAAGTTCTGTAAAAGTGAACTTTGATGATGAGATTAGGGCTCTTCTAATCTTGTGCTCATTGCTAGAAAGCTGGAATAGCTTGGTCATGGCTGTAAGTAACTATGTTCCTAGTTCAAACACTTTTAAGTTTGATTATGTTGTTGGTGTTATTTTTAGCGAGGAAATGCGAAGAAAAAGCACAGGTGAGACATCAGGTAATGCGTTGACCATGGAGAGCAGAGAAAGACAAAATGAGAGAGGAAGGAGCTGTTATCACCCGCCTTGTAGTTTCCTGCTTGAGGTGGATCCAAAATGGATGGTAGAGGGGCAAGCAACTAAGGGGTGGAACCACGACTGCCTAGACTCCCAAATGGATGGTTGTCACGCCAATCAAGGCAGTCTTCACTTTAGGTTATCCTAGTCCAGGACAGCAATGGGGGAGACCCAGATCTGCTCTCGACAGGAGAGATCAAACCTAGAAACCAGAAGAAGATCAGATGGGGCTTCAGGGTACTTAAGGTGTAAGGTGAATGGGAACCCTAGCTCTAGGGTTTATGTACTAGCAACTATCTTGGGACACGTAACTATAACAGGGAAAGCACGAACAGAGTTGGGACTATCCAGTACCTAGAAATCAGACTCAGTAGAAGGTGTTTGAGCTATCAGTGAATGTTGGTAGATGGCAAAGGCTAAGACCCTAAGGGCAGCGCTAGCTTGGAGATCAGTTCTTTGTATGCATTGGACAATGGAGTCAGCAGTAAGACAACGTTTCAGGAAACCCACTTGGGAAACACCTTGATCTACAAACCCAGAAAGCAATTGGTTCGGAAAAGCTAAGGTACAGGAAAACCCGCTCAGAAGATGGCTAGCGCTAGGGCCTAGGAAGACAAATCTGAAGTTTTAGGGGGTACCGAAAGGCTGATGGCTCAACGTTGAGGATGAGAAGAGATCAGGGAGACCTGATCTACAAGCCCAAATCAGGAAAATAGCAGAAAAATTAGATCTAGAAAAGTCAAAATCTGATGATGGGGCTAGGAGACTGAAAACTGATTTTTTTAGATCTAGGGAAAACTAGGAGGAATAAACTCAATGTTGAGGGTGATTTGGGATTCTTGGGACTCGATCTATCAGCCTATCATGTCAGATTTTAGAAAAACCAACTTTTGGAAAAGGCCAATTTTCAGTGAGGGCGCTAGGGCAGTTTCAGTCTATTTTTCAGATCCCGGTCAAACTGTTGAGCCTCTTGACAGCTTTGGGGTTGATTTGGACTGCCCAATACCCGATCTATCCGTCTATGAAGTCAGAAATCAGAAAAACTCAAAACCCTAGCAGGTCAATTTTTTCAGTGGGGGGTTATGTAGTTTTCTGCTGAAAAAACAGATCTAGGTCAATCTATGAGGAATCTGACTAGATTTCTAGTTGATTTAGTTAGAGGGAGGCCCGATCTATGAAACCCAGAAATGGTTTGGAAAAAGATCGGATGGTTCCCTGATTATTTGATTTTTTAGGTTTTTATGGTTTATGAATTTTTAGAAAAATTGTTAAATTTCAGCAAGGTACAATGGAATAAGATCAGAAAAGAAGAACTTACCTGTGGATCCTACCTGGATAAGCTTGTAGAAGTCTGTAACAGTGACGATCCTAGATATCCTGATTAATCCTGGAAGATCCCCGTGATTTCTATGGCATATGCAAGCTCCAAGCCATTAAAGCGCCCCCTACCCTGCATGAGCAAACGTCAACCATATTAGATTTGCACATGCAAAATAAAGAAATTGAATGCTACTAGAGAGTAAAATGAAGTAATCATAGATCGCAATGAAACTAATTAAAACCTTGTGATCCAAGATAGAGAGAACTGAGCGAGTTGAGGTCCCCCTACAAAAACGCTCCGACCAAAACGCCCTCCTGTAGACAAAACAATGATAGCCACGAAAAAAAATAGATCTCACGAGAATTTCCATGATGCTAGTAAGCTGAAGACAAGTTAATCACCATTTGAGCACATCAGATGCAAGGCAACTGAAGACAAGTTAATCACCATTTGAGCACATCAGATGCAAGGCAAATCCAGAAAAATTTTCACAGAAAAAGTCTTTCTATTATTCAGATCCAAGAGCCAAAGACCCCATTACAAATGAGAAGCTCTCTCCTTTAAATAGAAATGAGAGAACCTCAATCATAACCAAATCCTAACCATTTTCAAAACGAGTGGCTAAGATTAAAAGATGAAATGTTCTAATCAATGGTTGATATGAGCTCAACATACAACACATGGACCAATATAACCATAATTTACCAAAGTGGACTAAACCACCCAAATAAAGGTAACCCACTCAACAAGAAATAAATGAAAGCACATGGTGGGTCCAAGGAGTGTTTGACTAACTCCCTTTGGGTGTCCCCATGGCACAATAAATAATATAACAATTTAATTCTTTGACTTTTGTGCCTCCTTGAGGAAATCGTGAGCCTCCAAAAGAGCTCCAGAAAATAATAAAAAATGCCCCCAAAAAAATAGGTGTGGGCCCAATCAAATGCTGAAACTGCTGGAGAAGGTGTGGAAGACATCACTCTCATCATTGTGACTTGCCCCATGCCATTTCTTTGCTTCAGTAGCCCAAATCGATTTCTTCAATAGTCATTTAATCATTTTTTAATCTGCCTCGAGAAACGTGATCTTGCCAAAACAGCCTCCTAGGGTGCCTGCGTTGTCAAACTGAGCCCACGAGGCTCTCTAGGATGGGGGTACAATGGTACAAAAAAGTGGCTACGCCCTCCTATTCCCATACAATGCCCTAGGAGATCCAACTGAAACATCTCCCTGCTCAAACATATCAATCTGTGAAGAAAAACTGCATCAGAAAGGCAGAATAAGCTTGATCACATCTGTAAGTGCTCGGAACTGGAAATAAATTGTCTCATTGGACTCAGAGAGTCCCAATCCATCTAAGGTGTATACTCATACCCCTCATAGGTCTCTATCTGATCATCAACCCTATCCAATAAACAATATAACCCTCTGTATATGATTAGACACCAATAATAACTCAGACTATCATCCATCTGCTGCAAGTGTTAAAAGGCGAAGACATGCTCTACAACTCATTCAAGCAACAATCACAACAAGTAGCAATCATTTCACTGGCGGTACATCAACAAATACATATATAAGGCTTTATTTATTATTACTCAGACTTAGACTTTCAGGACTATACTCACTTCATAGTTGTAGTCATTTTGCTAGTGAAGGGTGAAGGATGAAATTGACGCAGCTAAGGCAAAGGATGACTTCCTACTCAACATCATGACACTTTGGACAAGGAAAGGGAAAACTCACTATAACCAATGTTGGACAAGCAACAACATAAGGAATGGTAGTGTCTCACAGATGAATGAGTTGTTTAGAGAGTGCTTATTCAACTTAGGCATCATGTCTACATCAATCTTGATCCAAGTTCATTAGGATCACATTTTATTCCATGTCCTTTTTGGCCTATATGACCCCTTTGGGACTTCACCAGTGCTTAAAAGCACAGCTAAACGCAACTTTCATTCGTGACATATTTATTTTTAATAAGGTCAACAATTTTTTGATATAGCATTTTTAACCATTGCTTGTTAGACCTTTTCTTATACTCTTCAAGGAGTATTTTAGCACTTCATTTCTCTTGCCTTTTTTTACATATGTTAAGAAACACAGTTTTACAATTTTCATTTTCCATGGGCGCATATTTAATATTTCAATACAAGTAGTACATGAGCTTTCAGTTTTAGCCAACAACATCTCAAGTGACTAGGGGGAGTTCTACACAGTGCCAAACATTGAGACAACCGACCAGAATGATTTAGGCATACTATCCAACTTACCAAAGGCAAGTTCTGTCACCAACTCAGAGCCGAGACACAATATAAATAGGGAGGTTTGTCCAACAAAGGTTCTAGCGGGGAAAAAGGTCCTCCATGCCATAAGTCAAGAAGTCAGTCGGGTTAAAAATTAAATTGGAAGGTAATGGATGGATGAAGACAATGAAATGATGGAGCCAACACTAGCAAGCCAAAACAATGGTGGGAATGACTACCTCTATTCTCCCTAAGGAGGGTAAAACCAATGAGTATAGATCAAGAACTTCAAGGCCAGAGTAAGGACATCAATGCATAGTATAAGATACAACCAAGTCCATATAAATATGACCGCCAGATCATGACTCCACAAGTCAATATATGTCACAAGAATCAGTGTAAGAGCAATAATAATCATAACGCCATATAAAATACTGAGTCATATCCATGCAATATAATCCATCTGAAACACCATCTATCCAATGAGAAAGTACTGATATAACACTGGGCATCCACTACTGCTCTAAAATAACATAAATGGCTATATCGGTCCTCAAATCTGAGTGTCCTAAGACTCAGTCCTGACATGGGAGAGTACAATAGTCCACTAATACAAAAATGATCCATCAAAATTGCTCATCTCAACATCTCATATGTAAGAGATCTGGATAAAAAATGTACTGTGTCTGAAAAATAGAATATGGTAGCTTGGCTACTATATATGTGATAACAGGAGCCCAGGAAATCGTGGCAAGTCTAAAAAAGGAAAGATCCAAGTCCAGATTCAGAAAAATAGAGTGCTGGAACTGTGGTAAGAAAGGACACCTGAAGAAAGACTACAGAGCACCAAAGAAGAAAGGTGAAAGGCAGGAAGAGACTACCCAGGAAGCTAATGTAGCAGGTGATGTGTTACAAGATGCTTTGATTCTTGCATTAGATAATACTAGTGATTATTGGGTAGTAGATTCGGGGGCTTCATGTCATGCTACGCCCTATAGGAAATTCTTTCATGATTATGTTCAAGGTGATTTTGGGCATGTGTTATTGGGGGATGATGAACCATGTAACATTATTGGAAAGGGTAAGATACAAATTAAGTTAAATAATGGAAATGACTGGCTGCTAAAGAATGTAAGGCACATTCCTGCTATGAAAAGAAATTTGATCTCAACAGGGTAGTTGGGAGATGGTAGCTGTTTGTCTACGTTTGGAGAAATGTGGTGGAATGTCACTAAATGATCAATGGTAATTGCAAAAGGAGATATGATATGTACGTTATATTTATGTCCTCATAATACCGATTATTATATCTATGTAGTTTCCACAGAAACAGGTGTAGCGTTGTGGAATCATAGGCTTTGCCACGAGTGAGAAGGGGATGTAGATTCTCCACTGAAGGAAACTGCTTCCAGATCTAAAGCAGGTAAGTTTGGAATTCTGTGAGCACTGTGTTTATGGAAAACAGAAGAGAGTTAGATTTCTCAGGGTTGGGAAACAAAATAAGAGTGAAAAGTTAGAGTTTGTCCATACAGATGTATGGGGACCAGCTCAGGTACAATCTCTTGGTGGCTCTCGTTATTATGTTACTTTTATTGATGATGCAACTAGAAAAACTTGGGTTTATTGCATTAGACAGAAATCTGATGTGTTTGATACTTTTAAGAAGTGGAAAGCTTTGGCTAAGAATGAGACAGAAAAAATGTTGAAATGTCTCAGATCTGATAATGGAGGCGAGTACTGCAGCAAGGAGTTTGACAGTTACTGTTCACACAATGAGATTCATAGAGAGAATACAGTCCCTGGAACACCACAAGAAAATGGCGTGTCAAAAAGGATGAACAGAACAATCATGGAGCGTACAAGGTGTATGAGATTGCATGCAGGGTTTCCCTTACAGTTTTGGGTTGATGTTGTAAGCACTGCTGTTTATTTAATAAACAGAGGGCCTTCAAGCGCTTTGGATGGTGGCATTCTAGAGGAGGCATGGATAGGTAAACATGTAAAATACTCATTTTTGAGAACTTTTGGTTGTGAAGCATTTGTCCATATTGATAAAGATGATAGAACAAAGCTTGAGGCTAAATCCAAGAAATGCACATTTATTGGATACGGGGTTGATGATTTTGGTTATCGCTTATGGGATCTTAAAAATTGCAAAATCATTAGGAGTAGAGATGTAGTATTCAATTAAAAGGTCATGTACAAAGATCAGTTGCGGGGAAAGAAAGAAGAAAAGGAAAACACAGAGTACACAGTGCTTGATGAAATCAAAGAAAATGAAGTTCCAAAGGCACTAGAAAATCAAGAGTAGCAACAGGTACATGAAACTCCTGCAAATGTAAGAAAATCTACCAGATTAAGTAGACCCTCTGAACGATTCTCTCCTTCACTGTATTATTTATTGATGACTGATTCTAGTGAACCAGAATGTTTTGAAGAAGCAATGCAGGTAGAAACTAGAAAGAAGTGGGAGCAAGGCATGGATGAGGAGATGGACTCATTGGTAAGAAATCAGACTTGGGATCTGGTTAAGTTGCCTGCAGAAAAAAGGGCATTGCAGAATAAATGGGTTTACAGGTTGAAGAAAGAATATGGAGGAAAGAAGCGATACAAGGCTAGACTTGTTGTAAAGGGGTTTGCACAAAAGAAAGGTATAGACTTTGATGAAATATTTTCTCCTATTGTTAAAATGACTTGAATTAGAACTATTTTAAGTCTAGTGGTGGTAGAAGATTTGCAGCTTGAATAGTTAGATGTAAAAACAACCTTTCTCCATGGGGATTTGGAGGAAGAGATTTATATGCAACAACCACAAGGGTATGAGTTCAAAGGGAAGGAGAATTTGATTTGCAGGTTGAAGAAGAGCTTGTATGGCCTGAAGCAAGCTCCAAGGCAGTGGTATTTGAAATTTGATAAGTTTATGACAGAACAAGGTTATGATAGATGTCATTTTGACCACTGTGTTTATTTCAAGAGGCTAGATAACGGAAGATATATTATCTTGTTATTGTATGTGGATGACATGTTTGTTGCAGGGTCTAACATGCATGATATAAATGTGCTCAAAAGAAAACTAGCTAAATCATTTGCGATGAAGGATTTGGGTGCTGCAAAGCAAATCCTTGGTATGAGAATAACAAGAGACAAGAAAAATCGCAAATTGACGTTGTCTCAAGATGAGTACATAGAAAAGGTGTTGCAGAGGTTTAGAATGCAGAATGCAAAACCAGTCAGTACACCTTTGGCCATCCATTTCAAACTAAGCAAGGATATGTGTTCAAAGACACAAGAAGAGATAGATTACATGTCCAAGATTCCCTATTCATCAGCGGTTGGAAGCTTGATGTATGCCATGGTGTGTACAAGACCAGATATTGCACATGCAGTGGGAATTGTGAGCAGGTATATGAATAATCCAGGTAAAGAGCATTGGAAAGCAGTATAGTGGATTCTCAGGTATTTGAGAGGTACCACTTCTCATGCATTATGTTTTGGAGGTTCAGACACTGTTCTACAGGGATATGTTGATGCAGATATGGCCGGTGATAAAGACAACAGGAGGAGCACCACAGGGTATGTGTTTACTATGGGTGGAATAGCAGTAAGTTGGATTTCAAAACTGCAACAGGTTGTTGCACTTTCAACAATGGAAACATAGTATGTTGCTGCTACAGAGGCTAGTAAGGAGATGATTTGGTTGCAGAGGTTCATGGAAGAATTGGGTAAGAAGCAGGAGAATAGTAGGCTGTATAGTGACAGCCATAGTGCCATTCATCTTGCAAAGAACTCAGCCTTTCATTCAAGGACTAAACATATACAACTCAAGTACCACTTCATAAGATCCATTCTAGATGAAGAACTGTTAAAACCGGAAAAGATACATACTAGCTAGAATCCTGCAGACATGTTGACAAAGGGAGTAACCAAAGAGAAACTGAGTTCCTGCTCGATTTATGTTGGCCTTCAAGCATGAAGGGGAAAATACGAAATTTTCCAAGTCCAAGGTCCAGAGCATAGTTCAACAAGTACAACAGTGGTGGAGTTGCTATGATCAGTCTCCAAGTGGGAGATTGTTGGTTGTGGAGCCTGATCTTCCAGATTTAGAGATATTATTCAGTCGTGTTTGTAACCCAGGTGTACTATACCGTAGTATTTTCCCATGGTATTTTCCCTTATAAAAGAAAACATTGTAACACGGCTGTGTATTGTATTATTGCATTGTAAACAATCTCTATGATTGTGTGAGAGAGACTAAGAGAGCGTGAAGAGGAGGTGCAGCGGTTTTGCTACAGGTTGTATCCCTTCATCTTTCTGGACTGTAATAAAAGGACTGGCAATTTCTTTGTGGACGTAGCCCATTGTGTGGGTGAACCACGTTATATTTGTGTCTCTCTCTAATGTGTTTAATGTGTTTTGCATCTTGTTTAATGATTTAACTATATATCTGTTATTACTCTACGGTCATGTTTTCTAACAAGGCCAAAACCCTAGGTTATGACCAATCAACCAAGACATAGGAGAACACCATTATAAAAAATGCATGAAGCGATTTGTCAAGCTCATCATAATAGGGTCAACTTTTGACAAACAATCAATTCATGTTGAATCCTCCAATAAAGGTGTCACATGTGAGCTAGTTGTGGTCTCTAAGGTGATATCTGTCATCATGAAGAGTCAACAAGTGAATGTCATAAGCTTCAAATGGTGGATTGTCCTCATCAAGAAGATGACATGCATCTCAAGGGTACAAAATAAGTAAAAAACCTTAGAGTGCTCCAAGGAAATATGTAACCAACTCCTCAAGAAGTACGCCAAAAGTCCAAAATGTGATCAAACCACATGCCAACTCATCCAAGCCATCAATATACTATGAAAAGGGGTTGCCTCTATTGCACATGCCAATCACGATGAAAAACACGTGCATCTAAACTCCCACATGCGCATGAAGAAGGGTGCATCATCTAAGAGGAGACAATCAATTTAACAATAATAAATAATCTAAGTGTTAGACCATATAATGTATGACTTAGAAAAAATACCTTCAAATATGTACAACCTTAACATAAAACGCTATCAAGTGCAATTTTCTAATTAACTCATTCATTTTTTATTAATTATCCCAATGACTTTAGAATTACCATGGTGTAATTGTAATTGATCTATATATTCATGTTGATTAATTATCCCAATGACTAAGATTACAATGGTATAACTATAATTGATCTAGATGTTCATGTTACACATTTAATTCTAAATGCATTTCCTAGGCTTCTACATAAGGTAAGGGTGATGAAATGAATGCGATGTAAGAGAAATTTGTTTGCAAATTAACTATTATATAAATGTGATTGAGTGGTAGGTTGATTGCTTAGATTTCAAGAGTTATGGGTTGTTAGTCCTAAGACTGTCATCCTAAAATTTTCCTATCTTTTCCCTTCTGGGACAAAGTTGCATTTTGAGTTCATCAAAGTTAGTCAAACTGTTAGAGCTATTCTTGTTTTAAAATTGCATTGTATTTTAGTTTAATAGATGGTTTAGCCTAGCTCTTATCATCAACTAATCTCTTTGGAGCGACTTTATTTCTTTTAAAGTAACCTTGCAGGTCTTAAATTAACCTAAATACTAAGTCTCAAATGTCAAATATGAAGGTTCAATGTTTAAAGCATTCTGACAACAAGAATCAAGATTTCTCTCTGCATGCGCGCTACCGGAAAGTTTGATATGACAAAGTTCAATTAAATCAACTTCAAATAATGATTGCATGTGAATATCCTTATGTATCGTGCATTTTTCATGCTTTATGGAGGAGCAATTGTCGAAATATTATGTGCTCAAATATACAGTTGTCGGAGGTGAATTCCTGCAAAAGATTGACAACATACATAACGTGTTAAGGGCTAGCAATCTTCCAAATTCAACAAATGCTTAGTTGAATACTTCTGCCACATCTATGATGGATTCCTATAGTGGTCTTGAAATAAGCATATGATTATTTTATAGGGGTGTTTCAGTTGTTTTTTGAAACAAAATGAAACTATAGTTTTTTTTTAACTTGAATTTTGATGAACTTGAAGTATAATGATGAAAGATTCATATCAAGATCAATGGGGAAGTTGCTTTTGTGTATATTCATTTCAAGAATTCCTAAGAACACCAAGATGCTACGAACACCAAACACCACTTCTTGAGCTCAAGCTAGAGCCAAAGCATCAACAACAACTTCCCATCATTTTTTGGGGTAATGAATTTCAAGAATGCATTGTGGCTAAACCATAAGAAATATTATGAAATGATTTAAAACCCACTTCCAAAACGAGGTCATTTATTGTATTTGGGGGCGATTTCTGGAATTTCACAACCGTTTGGGAGAATTCCATCCCTGTTCAAGACATAATTCTCTAGGAAATTATTACGGCTTGTTGTCGTATGCCTAGGTGAATCGAGAGGTTGAATTCTATTTATTCTGGACATATACTGTTAGGCACAATAGTTGTTTCTTCCAATTCCTTAGAAAAGCAAGATCACTCATTAGATTCTTCAAATATTGCTCAAGTCAGCTCGCAAGCACCATATGGACAAATAAATAGTGAAAAGGAAAGAAACAAATTAAAAGACTGTTACAGAGAAACATTCCTATGGCTTGGGGTGGACCAGAACAGACATTATGACACTAGAAATCAATCCACTTCGAATATGCTAAATAAATAAACAAGTCTAACACTAAGGGATGAGAAGCATACCTTATTCTAGACATTTGTAGTAGCTCCCCATTGAGCTTTCAACCACACTTGCACCTACATTTCATTCTCAACAACAATGAAATACACAAGCATGATAGATATTAAGTATTAGAACCTACTCTAGCATACATAAATCCAATGTATAATCAAAACAATTACATCCATGGATAAAAATATTCATAGTTACACATATAATGGACGAGAAATGCATATTTCTATTAAGTATAAACATAGATATAAGTGACAAACTCTGTTGGCACCTCGTTGAAATCGAGAAACCGAGTCCTCCACCTAGGTTTCCACCACTCCAATCCTCCATATCAATGGAAATCTTGGGAAGAGCATCAATGGCTGCTCAAAGGACAAAGGGATGCAGACTCAAGTATGTAAGAATGGGGCACAAATCCACTATAGTTTCTTTGCTCTCACAAGTTATCCTCCTTTAATGCATCCAAGTAGCTCAATATATAGCCCTTCAATAGGAGGTGAAGGGTTGAGTCGGAGTGTTTCTAGGCATATGAAGGCCAATAGTTAAGTTATTCATTACTTAATGAGGGAAAACTCCAAATATTTTATTTTTGAGCACATTTTTCGATGTGTGCGGGTCATAGTGGAGCAAGTTGCATGTACACACGGTATGTAAGCTGGTGACTCGCGTATACCAATAAATAAGACTTTTTTAAGGGGTTTTTTTGGACCATCAAAGCTATACTAAGCAAAGGGGGTCCAAAGAGTCTGCATAGGGACAGGGAAGGCCATAAAAACATGATCCACCAAGTGTGGTAAAATCAGCTATAATAGATTCCCGCTAATGTGTGAGGTCGGAGGGGTAACATGATGCTCGAAATATATTATAACGATCCCAGAAGTGGAGTAATGAAGACCAAGGTGGAAAAAACAGGCACTCATTAGTACAATACAATGATAGGTCTCAACATGTGACTGCAAATATGAAGCGTAGCAGTCCTCAAATACATAATAGTACAATGGCCATGAATAGTCATAATAGGCATATGTCACATGTGGTCATCGCCACGTACAATATACAGTGAAATAAGATCTTCATATTGAATGAAGGCATCTAATGGTATACTGGAATCTGGTCATGAGAATTGATATCTCATAGATACTAGCACGATCAAGGAGGTAGCATATATGGAATTCCACCAAGCTCGGAGGTCTTCTACACAAATCGTCGCTAGTACATGTCCCATCACACAAATAAAGGTGTCGAGGTCGAACATGATGGACTGTCGTTTGATTATCGATGATTGATGAATACCGTTAACAGACGCGAGATATCCCATCGATAATGATAATGAGAATCAAGGTGCATAGTGGAATCAAACAAATGTGAATAGATGTGTTGAGATCAAACACTTGAGAGAGTCCATCGATCAAGGGACATCGATGTATTCCCAAAACTATCGATGGCGAGAGAACCCGCCACTGATGACTGCAAGTCTCAAGGCACTCAATGGACTCTAGATCCATATTCTAGAATAAATGATCTGAAGTCGATGGAATGGAATCCGCTGGAAGGAGGACATTAGGGCATCCCCCATCAACCAACACGAGGTACACAACAATGCTGGATAATTTAGAAGAACTTAGATGAGCCAGATGTGAACAAACCAGTAACTGTATCAAGAATGGCCGACATGCAAAGACAAGATAACTGAGGATTAACCAAATCGAGCTAAAACTTCCTTTGAACAAGAGAATAAGGAAGATGAAGACTCATAGGCATCATAGAATCAACATGGAAATCGAGACAAATCTACGACACATGAGGCATCGATAGAGGCTGCCTAGGGATTGGAAGCATAACTAGTTGGTGGAGAAAAACCAGAGTAACGAGTATAACTCCTAAAGTCATACTAATAACCCAACCAATGGATGGAATATACAGTGCTTTGTTCGAAGGCGACACAACACGAAATCTTCCAAAGTAATATCTTTTCCTATCCGGATTTTTATGTTTTTTATTTTTTGGTGTTTTTCATATTGGAAAGCTTGAAAAAGAATAAAATTGATTATAGTACAAAACTAGGAGGAAACAAGTGTCACGAGAAAGCAAACTAGTTCAAAGAAGTGGAACATACCTATCCTCAATGCAAGGAAGCATGTGCAGGATAAGGACACTCGGGGGAATGTCTCCTTTGGGCATGCGATAATCAAGATGCAAAATATATATAGAAAGCTCTGCTTGGATAAGATTTAGACAAGCTCAGAATATATGGCTTATAAAACTAAAGCAGGGAGCTGGCATAAATATCTATACGACAAGCGAAAGCATGAAATGCAATTACAACTTGATATAAACGAGAGTCCCTATGGGAGATGGCCAACATAAAGTTCAAGAAAGAATATGAGGTTCTTGCTCAAAGACATGGTGGAACTACAGGGACTCCTAGACCTAAGGGAGGACACTCAACATGGGTACCAAATGGCAAAGCATGATATATCTAGGGCACCCATGAGTAGGAAAGATCTACCACTTACGTAGTCCCACTTCTTGTAGCAGTGTGAAGGTTCTGTAGCACCAAAAAGTGGGTTCGTACCTATAGTTAAGGAAACATGGTCATCAGATAATGAATAATGCATGTGGAAAAGTGGTCTTATCCTATATGACAGTTTAATGTTATACCTGTCATGGGAACGAACGAGCAAAAGAATTGTTGAGAGTGCACAAAAAATGGACCCTACACAACAATAATAGTCCAAAACAACTGGAAATAGTCAGTAAAAAGTCCAAACTATCAGATATAGGGAGGATTGGTCATGATAAATGCATTCGAAGGAATCAATGTCGTGGACGATTGGACACAAGTAGGAACGTAAGATGTAGAACCAACGTTCACGTATCCACCACCACCCCCATGGGAATGAACACTGGTGCTAAGATTGTATGAAGGGAGTGAAAATCCTCCACAAATGTAGTAGAGGGTGGAATATGAACACTCCCGAATCTATGAGAAAGGTAAGGGGCTGTGGTGCCCCCAAGTCCAACACCAGGGTCTGCACTAGGACCACCGACATGTGACAAGATAGTAGTAGTGATGTCAAGAATGTCGAACATAAAAGGACCCGTGACTTAAGAGAACATAAAGCGACTCAAGTAATCGCGATCCCAAAAGTCAACTACGCACAAAGAGCACACCCTAAGTAAAGCTAAGTTAGATGCAAACAAGCCAAGAGGGAGGATAAGTGAGCTCCTAAATGCAACAAGTATGCCTCTCCTAGGAGAGGATTGAGACTCCCAGACACTACAAGCAGAGGTGTGTAACCAATTATAGTGGCCCTCAGCTTCAATGCATATAGCGATTGTGATGTCTGACCCCTACTTGGCCAGGACACTCACAGAATAACCTCTGCAAGTACCCCCCGCAATACCTAGGTAAGACAACTATGGTCACCCCAATATAGACAATACTTAGCTAGATAGTCACAGGAGGGTTCTACCATATGGACAGGGTAACAAAGCCCGAAGCTAAAAAGCACCAAAGGTACCTCAAAAGTGCCCATATACAAATAAGATCATGGAAATATCTCCGACGCTCAACAGAAAGTGGCAAGGGGATATCCCCACCATTGACATGTGTGTTTCCTCGTGCTTAACTCCTGTGTAAGAGGAGCCTCCTGAGAACACCAATTGTACCAAGGATTTCACTTTGCACCTAGATAGACACCTAATTGTTTTGTTTCATAGTCTTGGAAAAATTTACTCACGACACCCTATTCCAAGACTCTACAACCTAAGGTTGTTGGTGCACCTCTATCAAATAAAAATTGTAATCAATTTTAAGTTAAGCATTAATTTTAATGGCTATGATTACTCAGGGGTAATGAACGTGCAACTAGTTATATTATGACTCAGTAGTGAAATAAATATGCACACCTAAAAAATAATGCTAAGTGCAACTTTTTTTTAAACATGAAAAGGGGGGTATTCCACTACATGAAATGCACAAATTTCTTCATTCCTTTCCAAATTCCAATGCAATCCTTCCTATATGAAAGTATAAACACAACTCTCATCCAAGCAATCCAATGTAAGTACCTCCTTAAATCCATATGTGAGATGCAAGTAAGGATGCAACTATATATTTATTTTGTATTTTCAATATAAAAGAACGAAAATGCAATAAAAGTCATTAAAATTCTCACTCTCTGCATCAAGCATCAAACACAAGCTAAGCAAGACACAGAGACAAAAAGACTAATGCACTGGAAAACAAAAAATGAGATAAATGACTAGAACTACTTTGAAAGAAAATTCAATGAAAAAAATTTCTCTGGTCACAATAGAAGCAGTCAACAGATAACATAGGAACCTAGAAAGACTCAGCCACATTCACAACCCACCCAACAAATTTCCACATCAAGAACTCAACCAAAAGGGAGGATGTACGCAACTGTTCAAAGAATAATATCTCATGTACGCGACTAGGTAGAGAACAACCCACATATATACGCAACTGTATATAATCTGACTCGTGTATACAAAGAAGAAAGTTGTAAAATACAGGCCAAGGGTCAAACCACTCTAGGGGACTGCCAATAAATGAACATACTACTAAATGTGACACAGAAACGAGGAGAAACAAAGAGCAAATCAAGCGAAAACGTGCAGCCACAACCCCATCAAAAAGGAAATCCCGAGTAGAGTCACCAATTCTGTTACGAAAAAAACAATTCTAACACTAAGGGATGAGAAGTGTACCTTATTCTAGACGTTTGTAGTAGATCCTCGTTGATCTTTCAACCACACTTGCACCTACATTTCATTCTCAACAATAACGAAATACACAAGCATGATAGATACTAAGTATTATAACCTACTCTAGCGTACATAAATCCAATATATAATCAAAGCAACTACATCCATGGATAAAAATATGACGAGAAATGGATATTTCTATTAAGTATAAACAAAGATATAAGTGGAAAACTCTATTGGCACCTCATCAAAATCGAGAAACCAAGTCCTCCACCTGGGCCTCCACCAATTCAATCCTCCATATCAATGGCAAGCTTATAAGACAATGACATGCTTGGGAAGAGCATCAATGGCTTCTCAAAGGACAAAGGGATGCAGACTCAAGTATGCAAGAATGGGGCACAAATCCAATATAGTTTCTTTGTTCTCTTAAGTTATTCTCCTCTAATGCATCCAAGTAGCTCAATATATAGCCCTTCAATAGGAGGTGAAGGGTCGAGTCGGAGCGTGTCCGGGCATATGGAAGGCCAATAGTCAAGTTATTCGTTACTTGATGAGGGAAAACTCCAAATATTGTTTTTTGAGCACATTTCTCGATGTGCGCGGGTCATAGTGGAGAAAGCTGCGTGTACACGCGTTCTGTAAGCTAGTGGCCCGCGTATACCAATAAATAAGACATTTTTAAGGGATTTTGTTTGGATCATCAAAGTTATACTGAGCAAAAGGGGTCCAAAGAGTCTGCATAGGGACAAGGAAGGCCATAAAAACATGATCCACCAAGAGTGGTAAAATCATATATAACAAAGACTGAAGTAAATGCATGTTTCTTGTATTCAAATGTGGAGCAAAGGGAAAATGACTTTAGTAGTTGAAGTCCATATAGGTGGTAAGAGATCAATATTCAAATAAGATCCTCATTCGAGACATTACTTGATACTTTGTTCCACATTTCTAGGTGTTGAATAATTCGGTGTAAATCAGGTGTAAAGTCAGCTGGCTAATAGAATACTTGGAATTAGTGAATTGATTTCATCATCTCTGGATATGAAGGAATAATATTGACCTTATCTAAATCAAATCCAACAGTTCCATATTTGTTATGATCTCACAAGAGAATTATGAAGAATAGATGTGTATAGGTGCCAGAGTACTCGAAACTTTTGGAGTTATGAAAGAATGAACTCTATATTTGGAAATTATTCTCTAGTTGTCTTCTTTTAACATGCTATCTCTTTTTGACACAGTCAAATCAAATCCCTTGAAAAATAAAATATGAATTAATTATCATATTATTCTTTGTCTTAGATCCTAAAATCATGTAACATATTGATTTGATTTTCTTTTGGGATGGGTAAAGGATATGGTATTGTAATACTCTATATATTAAAAAACTTAGAATGTAAAGTGGTTCCATCCTAGAAGGCGAATGCTCAAAATTGTATGAGGGTTGTGAGGTCATTTTTTAGAGTCTAAGACATACTCTGTCTATTTTGAAGATCTGTATCAGATGTTGAGATTAATATTAAATATCAGGAGCCATGTTTTAGCTATATTTTGAGCTTGAAGTTTCTGCAAGTTTGTTTAAACTACCATTGTTAAGAAATCCTTCATGTTGATGTTTTCATTAGGAACGCTCATTCCATGGTTGAATATTCATGAAATCTGTGTTTAGAATGTGTTTATGAATATGGTATTCTGAAATGTTATATGTGATTGAACAATTGTTCCACATGCTATCGTTAAGTTTTTAACCTGAGTAATCTTGATATTCTTTATTCCTTTGTTTGTCCAGCTCTCATTATATTCAAACTCTAATGTTTCCATTTGTCTTATACTCTCCTTTTACCTACAGTCCCTTGATCCTTTACATAACCAACCCAAACAACCAAATCCATCCAAAATTGAGGTTCCTAAACTTTGTGCTTTAGCAGTCGATACAAAATTTAGGACCACCCGGGGTTGATCATTTTTCTTCCATACATGTACCTTGGAAGAGAATATTTTTCTTCACGAGTTACCCTTTCCGTGTACCATTTATATGATCATTTCATTTTTTGTAGCGAGTCCCTTTCTTTGGATTTGGATTTGATAAGTTGGGACATAAGGATCATGGATTTTGTAAGGCGACATTGCTCACATTTATTATTTAGCTCCATTTCCCTTAGATTACTTTGACTTAAGCATCATACATAGGAATAGTATCAAGATATTAGAACATGATGTATGATAAGCTAATTGCGAAAGAGGGACATGATGGAAATGGGTGAAATGGCTAGTGAAATGACATGGGATGAAAAATGGTTAGGTAAATTGTTGTGAATGGCATGAAATGTGTGTCACATTTACTTAAATTCCTAGGGATACACCTAACCCACAAGGTCATACACTTAAATTTAATGAAGAAATATAACCACACCATGATGCATCCTTAGCTATGAAACAACAATCTAGGATACATGATCCATTATATAGTAACATCAACAACCCCATATGGTCATGTCCACACATAAGAAAGCATACCATGAGTCAGCTTGAGAAAATATGTCATAAAACTGCTGTTAACTGAATATGTCATGGTGGATTGAGCAACTTGAAGGTGTTTCTAGGAGATATCCATGTCAAACCATAGATCCCATTTATCAAAGAGCTAGGTGTAATGGAATATCACATAGGTAATGATGACCAAGTCACCCCTACATGTTGAGGGGTAACATCTTGATTAAACTGTGGGACATGTACTCAATGATAAAGCACATGAGAAACTCAGAAATATTTGGTAGTTCAAACTTTATGGTATAAGAAGCACAAACAATATTTTCTCATATAAGAGCTCGTCATCAATCACTTGGTACTGCTTAAACTCAAACCAAA
This sequence comes from Pseudotsuga menziesii, assembly GCA_001517045.1. Classification (NCBI taxonomy): domain Eukaryota; kingdom Viridiplantae; phylum Streptophyta; class Pinopsida; order Pinales; family Pinaceae; genus Pseudotsuga; species Pseudotsuga menziesii. The sequence goes on along the minus strand of LPNX010043387.1, from coordinate 696,071 downwards.
ACATCAATACTACAAGATGGGGTGATATGATCCCCTGAGAATATAAAAGTAAAATCCAAAATGCACAAGGAAAGCAAAGGCATAAAGTAAATCTATCTAATCCAATGCATATAATCAAAGTGCACGAAGTAAAGATATCACTCAAAATGCGTGTAAATAAGAAACTATAATACTCATGCTAAAAAACTTATTCATTGTCCTACCTACCTACTCTAGGACATGAACACGAGTATGTTAGGTAAAGTCAAATATCCAATGAAACCACCATAGCATCTCATCCATGCCATAGTTTATTCCCTTGTGCTTAGTGATAGACCAAGAAAAAATACCATCAATTATAGAGTGAGAACATGCTAAACTATCCACAACAATAGAGTTGAAATACACATGAAATCGAAGGCATGTCAAAAATAATCATCTTCAAAACCTTCCCAAGAATGACAAATACACATGAAATCAAAGACATGTAAAAAACCATCATCCTCAAAACCTTGCCAAGAATGAAAAGTGTTTCCATAAGCTCTCTCTATCCAAGATTAGATAAGGCTTGTATAAATGTTTCCATCATGAATCCCTCTCGTGTAATTTCCAACACTTAGATGCTTATTTTTCGATGAAAAATTCCATGTAAATTCTATAAATTTATACGAGGTAGGGTAGGAATTTTTCCCTTTAAAAAATTTCAGATCCATAACATTTCCAACCTCAACAACATGATGATTTCTTATTTTTCGAATCATTAATTCATCATTCAATAAAAGACTTCAAGGCTAATTTTTTTTTGAGATATTCAATTTACCAAACAACCATGAAAAATGAGAGAAATTGACAAGCTGAAAGCAAAAATATGGCTAGAATTGATCCTTGGAATGAAACTCTAAATTTTCCGGAGGAGAGGTAAAGCAAGGATGTTCAAAACCTTCAATAATAACATCATTTTTATATACCAAACCAGAGCCAATTATTGAAGAGTATGGTTGTAAATTCAATGTAAATTCTAGAAATTTAGATGATGAAGAGTACATTTTTTTACTTTAAAACATTGTTGCCCCAGAGCATTTCCAACCTCAATAACATGATGATTTATTGTTTTTTATCATTAATTCATTGTTCAATAAAATACTTAAAGGCTTAAAATTGTCTGAGTTATTCACTTTACGAAACAACCATGAAAAATGAGAGAACAAGAATATAAAATGAAGAACATGGTTGGAATCGTGTGGAAATTTAGCACAAGCTTAGAACAATTGAACTCACAAAATGGCTTGAAAATATGTAAGAAACACTCAAGGAGACTGAATATGTGATAATCCACAAAATGTTGATGATATTAATTTACACCAGCCATCATGAAATAGATGTAGGCTCCTCATAGAATAGATACTCCAGGGATTCGAAATAATTAGGTTTCTATTTGAATCAGTACAAAAGCATACTTACTAAACTAGTCAAAATCCCCCATAGGTGCATAAAGCACTTTCCAAATCAGTCAAGATGCTCACAAATTTGTTGAATGAGTGTGTACAGGTCATAAGTGATGGAAATTTGAATTTATCATGCTTTTAGATGAGGAGAAGAAGGGAGGTGAGCCGGTGCAAAAAACAGGCCACTCTACCTTAAAACTAGCTTTAGTTTTTTCTTTAAAATTGCAAAAAAGATTGAAAGACTGGAAAAAGAAGTAATGTGGATTTTCCATTCTGGGTAGTCTGTGGGTTGGAAGAATCTTATCTAGAATCTTTCTAACTTGCTCCATGAGGCAGTTTTGGCAATTTTGACCTCAAAAAAGGGTTTGGGGTGCAAACTAGCTAGTGTCGGACTTAGGAATTAATTAAAAGGAGTAATTATTTTATCCTAAGTCTTGGGATGGGTTTTGATTATTCCAACAAATTGATCCCTGAAAAAAAAACTCTAAAATTTTCCTAGGAGAGGGAAAATAAGGATATTCAAAACCTGCAATAATAACATCGTTTTTCTAAACTAGACCATAACTAATCATTGAAGAGTATGGTTGTAAATTACTATCTAAATCTTCCCTAGAAGAGGGTAAACAAGGTTGCCCAAAATTTGCATCAAAATTTCCCTCATGTTGCTCTACCTTTGCAACATTAGAACATGTTGATGGTTGGAAATGATCATTACAAGTATCCTCAAATAGTTGTTGTCCAAATATTTCAAAATCAACACTCTCAACACTAGAGGTATCATAGATAGGTCCCTCTAAAGATCTCTATCAATCTATTTCATAAGTATGATCTACTTCTAGGAGATTATTTTTAATCATATCACACTTTGGTTATTATCATCAAACAAAGAGGAAGATACATTCTCAAATACATGATCGTCAAGAGTATGGCTTCATCATTTATTTTCTCAAAATCATCACAAGATGTTTAAAAAGTTTGAGAAGAAAAATTCACCTAATCCTCATCTTCATGATGAGGGGAACAAGATGTTAGGTCTTCAACACATATTTTCAAGGGATTCTGTGTAACAAATATAAATAAAATAGTAATATTAATAATAATCATAATAATAATAAATAATATAAGTAACTAATAATTAATAAATACAATTAGTAACTAATGAAGAGTCAAATGACATACTTGTTCACCTTCGTGTCTAGTCAATCCCCATAAAGGTATACCATCACAAAGGATTGTAATAATCATTAATTCAGTTTATTGCAGGGCTTACACTACATTGGTTTAAGAGCCAAACAAGCAATTTGTAAAACATGTACAACTAAATCAACACAACAGTTTTTCCATACAACCAAATCAATACAGTAGTCTATCTGTACAACATTGTGCAATATTCTATCCATACTTTCGTAATGTCATGTTCTGTACGTATTGCCCATACCACTCACTTGGTAATGTTATGTACTTTGTTTCGTATTGTTATGTCCATCTGTACTACTATGTGCATCTATTTCGTACAACCACTGGTTATTTTCGTACAATCTCCTTTTAATTAGATTTGTTGTTGTTCCAAAAGTCACCTTTCTGAAAAGCCGATTTTTTTATATAAAGTTCAGGTATAAATTTCACTTTATTATTATTATTTTTTTTACTTATAGTCAAATTTATAAAAAAAATACATAAGTAAAGTGCATTAAAAAAACTAAATTGGGGTCCACAATGAAGAAAAACTCCAAAATAGTTAACAAGGACAAATCACATGTCAATTTAAACTGTTATAGAGATGAAGACATTATCTTGGTAACATTGAAAGAGATAAAAAAAATTGGTAGTTGGACAAAAAGAGCTAGGCAACAAAATTGACAGATTAATCGAGAAAATGCATAAATGATTCTTAGACATGGTTAATAATGTAGGCAAATAATATGAATAACATTGGTTAGAGGTGAAAAAACAGAGGAATGAGAACAAGGAAGAAATATGCATTATCAACACAACGACTAATGTAACACCTTAAATTCACATTAAGGGGTATAATTCTTATATAAGAGTAATACACTGTTACATGGAGCTTTCATCCTCGCCATGATCATGAACCTTGTACACCCTTTTTCTTTCCTTAATCCTTGAATTTATTGGCTAGAAGCCCCTTAGGAGAAGAGCCCAAGGGTTTTCCCCTTTAAAACTCCATTTTCAGAGGGTGGTGCACTTTGTTCTCTATTAGGGTGTGTATTTCTCCATAGACTCACTTTGCTTGTTTACATTGTGCATGAACAACGTGCTTTACTTGAGTACATGGTGCGTCTTTCTCCATAGATGTGATTTGCTTGTGTATATGGTGCGTCGATGCATGTACAAAGGGAAAAAGAGAAGTTTCTAGAAGTCGCTTGAAAGAGACCCTTGTCGAGCTTTATCCCTTCCATTAAGGGTGGATCTTAGTTGCCTCCCAACTTTGTAGGATCCTACTCCACCCTTCTCCCTTAATTCTCTCATCTCTTCCTTATCTCTTTTTCCCTATAAATGCAAGCTTACCTTCATGGGATAGGGGGGAGGATGAGAGCATCCAAATGCAAGAGGAATTAAACCAAATATCTGATCTTTTATAGTTTCTATCTTGAGGTAAGGATATGGTGGAAGGAACTCTCAACACCAAGTCATTATATGGTTGTAATTCTTTCCTATTTAATATTAATACATTATTGTCTTCCTTTTCCCATAAATGATGTCTAATCTCATTTATAGCATGTTTCCTTGGTCATGTGATTAGATCTATTAGATTATCTTGTAGTTCCTATGTGTTTCTTGTTCTCTTTGAATCTTTTGCAGGTATCTCTCCCTGAATATGTAGGATTGTGAAAGTTTCAAGTTAATGAGGACAACCTTTGAAAAGAGGTACGAATTCTTTACATTCAAGTGATTTGATTTGATCTAGGGAAGAGTTTACATTTTTGTGAGTGTTTTTTTCTAGTGTTGGACCATCTAAACTAGGGAGATTGGTTGGTGTCCACAACGACAGATATATACGTTAACAAAATTAGCGACCATACTGGGGAACGTAATAGATGTGTATGTTTTCCTTTCTTATGCTTGTTTACATTTTCTGATTAGATCTGGTTTGATTTTCAATTGCTAGATCATATCAAATTGGTAGATCCGTGTGTTTGAAACTCAACGTGTATTTTGCTTTTGTTTTCAAACCCTGAAGTCTGTAGTTTGTCTTAGAAATCCTTCTTTTTTCAACTTGTTGGTCGACCGATGCAGTTAATTTTCAGATATAGTGCGTCGATGTTAGTTCGACATGTTTTTCCTTTTGACATAGTGTGTCACTACTGCACCATGCTTGTTTTTTAGGTCATGTCGACTCAATCGACGCTTTGGTGCATACTTGCAGCCTGCGTCACCTTGTTGAATTTTGTCTGATTTTTTCCCGGACCTTTTAGTACCTTGTTGCTTGGTCTGTTACTAAATTGGTACAGTGATTTCTTCTCTTTGGTATAGAAAGAAGAAGATATTTTGTTTCTTTTTCTTTCTTAGATTTGAAATATTTAGGAAAATTCCAAAAAGGATTTTGCTTTTAGCTAGTCTTGTTTTGGTTCAGATCTGAGTTTTATGTTAAAAAAAAAGAGAAATACTTTTAGATTTTTGCATAGTTAGAAGTGATTTTTCTTGTTTGGAAACATTGATTAGATCCTTTCTTCGTTTCATTAAAGATATATTCTCTTATCAGTATTGAAGCAAAGGAACTTTCCCTTTTGTTCTTGTCCTGGAGATTGAAGGATTTGGTCCGATATAATTTCAGATTGCATGTTTGATTTTGTATCTTGGGAAAAACAACCTCTTACTCTATCTTTAAATAGGGAACTTTTGAAAAAGAAAGAAAATACTTTCATACTCATACTTGCATGGTTTTGCGTCAGGTCCAAATCCATTTGTCCACTTAAACACATAAGATAAAATCAAGCGCTATCTAGGTTAAAATATTTAGCAACTTGTGTGATAGGTTAGAGACGTGTTTCAACGTCTTAAAGTGTAGGAGTTGTCATTACTTTTCCTACACTGCATCTCGGGGACTGCATGGTTCTTCCACATACTAGTCGTTATATCGAATGACCTTTCACATATTTTTATGGTATATAGAAAGGTTCTTTCATGTACTTGATGGTATATAGGAAGGCCCCTTTCAAACGATTGTGAATCAGAAAAAAATACTATGGATTTGAGCTCCCATGTACATTGTGTATATCAGGAGACCCCTATAGGATCTTGAAACCATCTGATTTAACCCCATTAACCATCTTGACAAAGCATTACACCGAGAAAAACACTCGGGGAGCTATTGAGCACGTACTGTCAACTACTCAGGTTATACAGTTACGGGTACATTCCTAATCCTCCATGGTTAGTGCTCTGAAAAGTTGGTATGGGTATAAATGTTGGACCCTACAGTATATCTCAAGTTGTGACGACTTGACACTCCCATGAGGATCCAACTTTTTACCTTACCTTCCATTTAAGTTTACTTATTTCCTTTAGATTGAGTAGCATTTGATTTGTGTGGTATTTAGAGGTTCTTAGAGAGTATAGAGATGGAAAAATATCCTAGGACTAACAGCCAAGAGACCCCTTTTTCAGGGTATTTCTTTTGTTTTTCCTCCATATGGAAATGTTGGTCCTCCCTTCATGGTCACGTTGAGTATTTTCGGATTGAATATAGGACTACCTGTATGGTTATTCTCCAATCTGATTGTACCAAGTGCACCGATTGTTTTAGATCACAATTCTCCACCACAAGAGCACCAACCTCATGGGTATCCTTCTCCTTCTTCCTTATATGTTGGGTCCACTTCCCTTTCTTCCTCTTCCCCTCCTGAAAGATGTGACACTGGTAAACCGGTGGAGAAGAAGAAGAAGAACAATAAGAAGAAGGTCAAATATCCAACTTTTGACCATCATGTTGGAAACCAACTAGCCACTCATCATCATGCTGGGAGTTTTGATGTACCTATGTCGAATATTCGTAAACCTAAGTTCCTTTGCAAGCTTTTCCAAGTGCCCCACCTTCTTAAGGATTTCCCTAGTCTTCCCAAAATCTTATAAGTGTGGTCACATAGTTCTGAGTAGTCTGTATCGTCCCTCTGGACATCATATTAATGATGCCTTCTCAACCAGCAACTCTTTGCTTAAGAGTTGGAAAACTGAAGTCAAGAATCCTTACTTGTTATGACTGTACTTACCTTTGTCCTAGCATGGACAAAGATTTGTGACTACTGGAAAGTATTTCTATGTCTCAATCACAAATTCCAACTAGTTATCATAAATTGTCTCTTGACTCGCCATCGGTTGAACAAGTGGTCAATCTAGCTTCATCCTCAGTCGATCCCACTCTCCCCTGGAAGAGTGAAACTCAAGTGGTCAATCTAGTTTCATCCTCAGTCGATCCCACTCTTCCTTTGAAGAGTGAAGCCGGAATTATCAATGTAGCTTCATCCTTGGTTGATCCCACTCTTCCCTTGAAGAGCAAAACTGAAGTGGTCGATCTAGTTTCATCCTCGGTCAGTCTTGCTCTCTTGTTAGAGAGTGACCTGTTACCGCTCAGGTTCTTCTTGTTAATACAGATTCTTCTATGCAAGGAGGAATTAATACTCCTGCTATAGGACCCCATCCAAGTAATGAAACTTGTACTACTCCACCTTTGATTTAGAATTAGTCTTTGTTTATTAATTGTAATAGAATCCTTGCACATCACCTTCCTTCCTATATTCCTTTTAAGATCATTGTGCAGGTTGGTGATATAAATGTGCATCGTAGAATAATTGATGAAGGTGTTGAAGTTAGCATTTTTTCCTCAAATTCCTAGCAGGCTATGGGTTCCCCACAAATCGTGGTCATTAGTCATAGTCTTTTAGATTTTAACAGAGGAATCAATCAACCTTTGGGGATTGTTCCTCAGTTTCCTATTCAATTAGGAGATAAAATGCTATTTATTGATGTTTTGGTAGTTTCGAGTCCCTTGGATTTTAATCTACTCCTCAGATGAGATTATGTCTATGTGATGAAAGATCTCATGTCCACACTCTTCCGAGTGTTGTCTTTCCCTCATGATGGACGCATTGTAACTATCGACCAACTTTTGTTTGTTGACTCTCGTCTGAATACTGATAATTCGACGTATGTGCATGCGGTATCTTACCTGCCATAGGTCAATTATGTGGCGTTATATCCCATGCTTTCAAATTTCATTGAACTCAAGCCTCTCATTGATTTTTCATTTTCTTTAGCCTTAGATTTTGGAAATGACGTGATTTATATTCCTTCTAATGAAGACCTATTAGAATCCATGACCGAGGCTTATCCCTCGACATGTATTCCTTTTATAGGATTTTTCTCTTGGAAGCCATGAATACATTTTGAGCATAGTTCTGTTTATGTGTCAATCTTGTTAAAAAATGAAACAGGTTTCCAAGCACAATTATTTTTTCTTTCAGTCTTGCGTAAAAATGAAATTGGTCCCCACAAGCATATTTCTTTTCTGTTTCAAGCTTGTATAAAAATGAAACATCTTTTTTCCATTGAATTGAGTCTCCCACTAGAGTTAGCACTTTAAATTTTATTTCATATACCTATGCAGATAAATCCGGTTTCTTCCTCTGTCTCAAGGGAACCTTTTTGTAAGAGTAACCTTGAGTTTTAGTTGGGTGAGGTAAAATATTATGAAGATGAAACGAGGTTTGGGAGGAATGTATCTAACCACTTTACATTATGTTTGAACTTTATAGTGTCCAACACCTTTAAATTATGTTGGAACTTGATACTGGGGGGAATTACCAACCTCTGGATGTCATGTTGGGAAAATACTTGTTAATGGGACTCATGTCGAGCATACTTTATTTTCGATTTCGAGCTCGCTAAACCATGAAACAACATCCCAAACATAGTTCATTCTTTGTTGCAAGCAAGTTAAAAAATGAAGCAAATGCCTTGAGAATTCTTCCAACCTTTCTTCAAGATTGTTAAAAATAGTAAGAGGCGTTGAGCTTACTTTATCACTTTTTTTTGCTATGGTTTAAAACATGAAAAGTGGTTCGAGATTAATTTTCACTTTTTCATGCTCTGGTTTAAACATGAAAAAGTTTTCTAGTGCTTTTTTTGAGGTTCTCGTGCTTGTTAAACCTTTAGCAAAATAATGTCGAGTTTACTGTTCATTGCCCCATACTTGTAAATCAATGAAATGATGTGAGTGATCTTGCTTTTCTACACTCTCGATAAAATTTTTAAGCTTACGCTTATTTTTTAATGAGTGTTTGTCTAGTGTTAGTTTACCCCTTTTTCAGACTTGACAGACTAATTACGAAAAATGAATAACTTAGTCATCCATTGACTAAGAGAGTTCTCCTAGGTATTATTTTACACCTTTTTTGGCCTTGGGGACTAAATTTACAAAAAATTTCACCTTGGAGTCTTCTTTAGTTTTTCAAACTCTCTAAACATGAAAATTGATTGAGTTTACCTTCTTTGGACACATAAAATCAAACAGAGAACAAATCCCTCCTTTCTTAGTTTCATAAAACATGTGATATTGGACTCATCCATGATGAGCTACATCGAGCATTTGCTACTCTCTTCCATCTCGTTAAAATTAAGAGAAATGGGAATGCCTATTTTGTATTAATGACATCTAGAGTGGCCCTTGGACATGGAACCTATTTGCATCCTTGTCAAAAATGGGGGTAATTCAGCTTGTCCTCAAGCCATATCAATTCCATGAGTTATCTTACTCCTTTGTGTATTCCGAAGAATGGCTTACTCATTTGCTACATTATGTCTTGATCTCTTCTTCATTGAGTCAGTGATGCTAAGTCACTTGTCGTGTCGTTACATGTTAAGAGAATAATATTTTGTTGGAATCAATGTTTTCAATCATCACTCCTATTGTGTTGGTCGCCCTGTAATAGTCTCTCATGTTTACCATTACATCTTTGTGTCAGTTCACACTCATTTGATCTACCGTCTTATAAATCTTCAATTTATTGTGTTGGTTTTTTTTGATGATGTGGGATACATTTTGGACCTCCTTCAACAAGTATGTTCCCTTCAACATCAACACATCATCCATGGATTAGACTTAGAAACTAGTCATTACCTTGGAGCTTGTATGCCTCAATGGTAGGTTTCCTCGCTTCCGAAAATAGGTTTACATGATTGACCTCTGCAAGAATGATTCCATGGATGGTTGACTCCAACTCATCTATTCACATTCATTGGAATTTAATAGAATACCTTGGGGATCATTGTCATCATTGGTTATTTCCCCTACACTTGTTAATGGTTTACATCATTGACCAGTAATCAAGTGGTTCCTACCATGTTTGACTTCAACTCCTTTATTCACATGGTTAGGATCATATCAGTTTCGGGATTGGTTGGAAGACCTCAGGGTACCTTTTGTTACCTAGGATATGATGGATATTATGAGTTGTATAGACATCATAAGTACCGTCACACATATCCACTTTGAATTGTTCATGGTTGTGTTATTATCTTATCATGGATCTACTTTGTATTTCCATAGCATTGATTTTTCCACAGTTTTTTTAGGGTATGGATCCATGTTGTATGTTGGTGGTCATATCGTGAGTCAATATTTTCATGGATATATAATGTATTCGTAAAACAATATGGTGTGAGTCATTGGGATGATAATTGTAGTACAAAAAAATTCCTTGTTTGGTTCATTTTCCTCTATCCTTTATCCTTTATCTATCAAAGCATTTCATCTATCCAATTTCTCTAGCTTCATACTTTGGGGACATTTTGTTACATGAAATGTTTGTCCTCGCCATGATCACGAACCTTGTACACCATTTGTCTTTCCTTAATCCCTAAATTTATTGTCCAAAATCCCCTTGGGAGAAGAGCTTGAGGGTTTTCCCCCTTTAAAACTCCATTTTGAGAGGGTGGCACACTTTCTTCTCTAGCAGGGTGTGTCTTTCTCCATAGACTCACTTTTCTTGTGTACAGGGTGTGTATTTCTCCACATATGTGCTTTGCTTGTGTACATGGTGCGTCGATGCCTATACGAAGGGAAGAAAGAGAAGTTTCTATAAGTCTCTCGAAAGAGACCCTTGTTGAGATTTATCCTTTCCATTTAGGGTGGATCTCACTCACCTCCTAGTTTTGTAGGATCCTACTCCACCCTTCTCCCTTAATCCTCTCCTCTATTCCTGATTCGGGTTCCTAGGAACATGTCAGAGAAAAACAGTTCAATTGAATGAATCGATCACTATTATGGTGAAAGCATATTAAGATAAGCAAAGCAGGAAATACACTACGCAGACATAAAGTATACACACAAACAAAATGCAAGAATTCGAACCAAACTCTGTTGTTCTATTACTTCTCTATTACTTAATTTTATTTTACAATATTATACATGCTATATAGGATGTTTAGATGCTTGGGTGACTACCTGTTAAGTTCAGTTACAAAGAAGTTAGAACAGTTCATAACTTCAACTGTTATAGACGACTGGGAGACAGAGAGACAATTTTTCGTATTTGTGTCAAAATGCTAAAGTCGACAATGCATGTCGATATGCGTAACCTATCGAGGTCATGCCAAGGTTTGGACATGTCAAAGTCAATGTTGAATGTATAAAAGTCGAAAAACATGCCAACTATTGGTTGGATCATTCCTCCTTCCTTAAGAAACAATGGTCCCCATTGTTGACTCGTTCAGGCGAGGAAACTTGTTGGTGAGTTCAATAGAATAATACCACTTTCCTTGGGAGGGGAGTTGTCTGACTTTAGCCAATTGAAATAAGGGAATGGATTTCGTCCTTGTATGGCATATGTGTCATCCCACAATGGTGTCGTGAGGAAGAGGATCATGAACATCTGGATGGATGTCTTTGGGTTCTATTGTCAGTAATTTGTTCTCTTCCAATAATGGTGCATGGTATGGTATAAGTAGATCCACATTGAACACTGGATGCAAACCCAAGCATGAAGGAATGTCGATCTGGGAAGAGTTTTATCCAGTCTACTTAAGGATACTATACGAACCATATCACAAAGGCTTCATCTTTCTATATGGACAAGTGAAGCACTCCTTCTTCAGATGTAACTAGACCTAATCCCAAATTCGGAATGAATGAGAAGTATGATGTTGATCATGTCAAGCCTTGACTTTCCCATTAGCTCACTACAACATTTCATGTTCTGCTTCTGGATGTTGTAGATTTGATCTCGAAACTTCAATGCTTTTTCAACTTCTCGTTGTCCAGAGTCAATGCCATTCGATTGTGTCGATGAACTGATCAAGTCGATGGGCTCTGAGGGTTTAAATCCGTAAAATATATCGAATGGACTCTTTCTCATAGAGTTGTGCTGAGCACAATTGTAACTGTGTTGTATGTATGGGAGAATTTCATCCCATATCCAACTGTGCTTATGGTTGTACATGCGAAGCAATTTTAATACCAAGCGATTCACAACTTCCATCTGTTTTTTTGTCTGAGGATGGAAAGTTATCAACAAAGAGAGTCTCGTTTCGAGCTGTTGCTAGAGAGTATTCCAAAATATGCTAACAATCCTGGCATCTCTGTTGAAAATGATGGTCGTCGGAAGGCCATAGTGTTTCCAAATATGTTCGAGGAAGAGATGAGCAGTTTGCTGTGGTGTCGTAGTATTCTTGCATGGAATGAGGATATCCATATTGGAAAATATATTGACTACTACTAAGATCACGTCTTGTTTATTTTTGGTATTAAGATATCCCTTCAGGTAGTCCATAGAAATAGATTCCCATGGTTGACTAGGAACCGACAAAGGCGTATAAAGTAGTGGTTGTCAATTTGGTGGTTTAGCGATGGAACAAACCACACATGATCGAATGTACATATTGACATCATATTTAAGTGAAGGCCGGTAAAAATAATTTTGGAGGATAACAAGAGTCTTTGATACTCCAAAATTTCATGTAGTCTTGTTGTAGTGCACGTCCGAAATGAGCTGTTGTCAATGCTCATTGGTCGATACACAAATTTTTCTAAGATTCCATAGCAAGATGTCTTTCAGGAAGTAGTCGGTAGTATACATAGTGTCGGTTTGAAGTTGACGATAAATTTCATATAAGTTGCAGTATACCGAATACAATTGCAGCCAAGTAGTGGTGTCATAGTCGTGCATACTCATCACTGTAGAAATTAGAGTAATGGGCGCTCGACTGAGACAATTGGCTGCGAAATTGGATTTACCTTTCCGATACTTAATTACCAACTAAAATTAGTGTAGTTAATTAATCCACTTGAGTTGTCGAGTTGTTTGTAATTTCAATTGGGACATGACAAACTGTAAGGGATTGTGGTCAGTGAGGATGATCGTCTCCTTCCCAAGCATGTAATGTCTCCATTTCTTAAGGGCTTGCACAATAGCATACAATTCCTTTTCATACGTACAATACCTTCTAACAGTTTCGTTGAAAGTTCCAGAATGAAAAGCATTTGGGTGACCAGACTGAGTGATCACTAATCCTAAAGCATAGTCCAATGCGTCTGTCTCAATCTCAAAAGGCTGATGCAAATCAGGTAACACAAGTACTGGTGCAGTACAAAGCTTGTTTTTGAGTTTCTCAAAATATTTTTGTTGTTTTGGTGTCCATTTGAAGACAATTTTCCCATTTCCCTTAGTCAATTTATTTAAGGGCCAGGCTATGTGACTGAAGCTGAGTATGAACCATCAATAAAACTTCGTCAAACCAAGAAAAATTCTTAGTTCATGAATGTTTTGAGGAATGGGACAACCTTTGAGGATCTGTACTTTTTCTGGGTCAATGAGAATTCCTACAGATTCAATTACATACCCCAAATATTTGATGTTGTTATCACAAATGAACATTTTTCCATGTTCATATATAGTCAATGTTGCTAGAGAGTTTCAAAGACTTGTCGAAGCTGTCTGGCATGTTCTTCCCATGATATACTGAAAATAAAGATATCGCTGAGATAGAAAATGACACACTTTCCGATGAAAGGTCGTAGAAGGTCATCCATATATCGCATGAAGGTCACAGGTGCAGTGGTTAAGACGAAAGGCATGAAGAACCATTCAAACAAATATTCCTTGGTTTTTAAAGTTGTTTTCCACACATCGGTGGAATCAATAGGAATACGATGGTATCTTGACTTGAGGTCAAGCTTAGTAAAGAATTTATCACCTTTTAGACAGTCGATGATTTCGTCTACCTTGGAAGAGGGTATCTATTCTTCAACAAAATTTTGTTGAGAGATCGATAGTCGATGCACATGCACCAAGTCCCATCATTATTTGGAATGAGGATGAATGGACTTCCATAAGGAGAGCAGTTGGGTAGGATATGACCTTTGTTGATCAAATCCTAAATTTGTCTGCAGATCTCTTCATTCTCAAGAATGGATCTTTTGTAAGCAGATGTGTTAGGTAATGAAGAACCAGGAACAAATTCAATGGAGTGTTTTACCTGACAATGGAGAGGTACTTTGTTTGGATCTTGAAATACGTTCCGGTATTCCTCAAGAATTTGGTCAATTTGTTGTTGTTATCAGGAGCTGCAATGGTCGGTGAGTGAACTCATTGCTGCAGTCTTCCTGGAATCCTGAGGATTTATCATAATCAATGTGAATTTCTAAGAATGGTTGATAAGATTCTTTGTTTGTTTGGAATAGATCATTGCTGCCATTGGTGTAGCTTGTCGCTCTGATATACCATACCAATGATTCCAAATTTTGACAATCACCTTCTAAGGTTGTGACTGATAACTTCCATGTCAATCCCATATGTAAGGTTTCCCAAACAGGGTGTTGGATACGGAAAGAAGTTCCACACCACAGAGTACTTCATCTTCAAAAGAATTAATGAAGTAGGTGAGTCTACATTTTTGGTTGATCCTTAGTTCATGTCCATCCTTTATCTAGTTGATATTTTAAGGCTAAGGATATGGAGTTGTGACAAGAACAAGTTTCTTCACAAGATCTTTAGAAACACAGTTCTTCTAGCTACCATTATCCACAATCAGATGCAATGGATTGTTTTGAACCCATATTTGTGTATGGAACAAGCGTTCTCATTTCTCCTTGTCAACGATGGTCGAGAATGTTAGAGTGGTTGATGTCGATGTTAAAAGGGTTGATGATTCTAGGTCAGATTCTACCAGGATTTTATTGGACAAGTTGGATGTCGACAATTTTGCAAAAAATGTATTTCGAGCTTTGCATTCTGATGTATCATGCCATGATGAATTGTGATAATCACACCATTTCCTGACAGGTACCTTCTTTCTATGTACCCTTTTTTCTTTCAGAGAGTGCTTCTTGTGATAGTATGGCTTTGGTGGAGTCGACTGAGAAGGGTGTCTTGAATTGTCGGAGTTGACTAGTGACTTCTTGTCAGATGTTTGACTTGTCGGCTTGTTCATGAAAGCTGTTTTTCATTTTTATTTATCTTCAAGCTTACTGGCGAAGTGGAATTCATATGTAAGCATACTGATAGTCAGAAAATCCATCTCTTGTTGAATGCACAGGGATAATTCGTTGACGTACTTAAGGACAAGCAAATCCATTTCTTCTTGGACACCAAGTCTAGCCATGAGTCGATAGAACTCATTCGTGTAACTCTGCATGGACTGGTCTTTCCATTGCCTTATATGCTGCCACTTCTTATATTGTTGTTCAATGTACTTGGGAAGGTATAACTCCTTTCAGATGTACTCGAAAAATTTATCCCATGTGTCTATGGGGTCTCCTTCTCACTCCATCTTTGTTAATAGATTCTCCCACCAGAATTGCATGAAGGTTGACATATTTAAAGATGCAATGGTCATCTTTTTAGCTTCTGAGAGTTGATTCACAGAGAAATAGGATTCTAGTTGATGTACCCAATTGTTTGAGGATCTTGCGTAAATATTTCCTTCAAGATTTGGTATGTCGAGATTCATTTGCACTTTGAATGGAATGATTTTATCGGAGTGTGATATCGTCAAGGATCCTTTGGATGTCAAAACAAATCACGTGACAATCTCATTGAACTGGGTAAACATTTTGGTTTGTTGTCGAGCTAGTTCCTTCTCTATGAGTTTCTCTGTCTCTTCAGTTGCATGTCTATTGTCTGTTTCTTTAGCCATCTTTTCTGAAGTCGAAGGTAGTGTCTCCTTGAATTGTTGAGTTTGCGAGCATGTCTGAACATGCATAAGTCATGTAACTTTGATATAAGTGTCTACACAACTTAATATCTGAAACTACTCTAATACCAATGATATGATTTCCCATACGCATGTCGGCAGAAAACAATTCAATTGAATGAATCGAGTACTGTTATGGTGGAATCATATTAAGATAAGCAAAGCAGGAAATACACTACACAGACAAAAAGTATACACATAAACAAAATGCAAGAATTCGAACCAAAATATGTTTCTTTATTACTGCTCTATTACTTGCTTGTATTTTACAATAGTATACATGCTTATATAGGATGCTGAGACACTTGGGTGACTATATGTTACGTCCAGTTACAAATAAGTTAGAATGGTTCGAAAGCTCAACCGTTACATATGACTAGAAGACAAAGAGACAATTTGTTTTAGTCACGTCAAAAATGTTGGAGTCGACGATGCATGTAGAGATGTGAAACTTGTTGAGGTTGTGTCAAGGTTTGTACTTGTAGAAATCCATGTTGAACTTGTCAAAGTTCAAAAACATTTCAACTGGTTGGTGGATCAATTCCTTATCTCATTTTTCCTATAAATGCAAGATTACCTTCATGGGATAGGGGGGAAGGATGAAAGCATTCAAATTCTAGAAGAATTAGGCCAGAGATCTTATCTTATAGTTTGTAATTGAGGTAAGGCTATGGTGGAATGAAATCTCAACACTAAGGCATTAAATGGTTGTAATTCGTTCCTCTTTGATATTAATATGTTAATGTCTTCATTTTCCCATAAACGATGTCTAATGTCATTTATAACATGTTTCCTTGGTCATGTGGTTAGATCTATTACATTATCTTGTAGTTCCTACTTGTTTCTTGTTCTCTTTGAATCTTTTCTAGGTATCTCTCTGTGAATAAGTAGGATTGTGAAAGTTTTAGGTTAATGAGGACAACCTTCAAAAAGAGGTATGGATTTTTTACATTCAAGTGATTTGATTTGATATAGGAAATAGTTTACATTTGTGTGAGTGTTTTGTTCAGTTTAAGTTCATGGCAGTAGTAATTTGCAATGATAATAACAAATTTAAGAAGAACAAGAAAAAAAGAGGAATACATGTTGAATTTTAATCTATTTCCATATCTTGACAATTATTTCACAATGATTTCAAGCATTCATTTCATCCCACAGTTTTCAATGAATAATTGCACACAAAATTTCAACTTAAATTATAGTGGAAACAAAGGATCATAGAAACACAGCCATGCACAATAGACACAAGAATTTTATCATGGGAAACCCAATAGGTGTAATGTCCCTCCCACATGGTCTTCTTTATGCTATGATTCTCATATAACTCATAGTGATTCTAGCCTAGGAGGGGTTAATTTTGTTAAATAATATTGTATTCAACTTTTAAACTTAGGATACAAATTATCATGTCTTAATTGTTATCTATTATAATTATATTAATTTTTTCACCTAGTGGATGTGCTAGGTGACCAAGGTGGGCACATGAATCCTTGTGTACTAATGAGTTTTCCTCCTAAATGGAAACCAAGAGAAAATTTAGAAAGATCCATAAAGGCAGAAAAAGATAAAAGGCACACAAAAACAACCAACCAAAAAGGCATGCAAGTGCATGAAAATCATATCAATGAGAAAAGAAATAGATTTTAGGAAAGTATGGAGGGAGCAGTTCCTAAAAGGGGATAAAGGTATGTTAGTGTGAAAAGAAGGAAACACTAAGGGTGCAGCTGTAAGGTTTTCCATTACACCAAAACCTGCAGATGTTGGTGAACATTTGAAACCCAGCACAAGGCCCTATCACTAGGAATGGTGGTTAAACCACTTGTTTTATATTCCCAGAGGTGTGGCAGTTATACCATGTGGAGGTACCCAATACTCCAACGCCCCGCCTCCGGTGTAGCTCGGGGGAATTGAACCTGAGACCTCAGCTATGATACCATGTAAGGTTTGTCGTTACACCAAAACCTGCAGATGTTGGTGAACATTTGAAACCCAGCACAACGCCCTATCACCAGGAGTGGTGGTTAAACCACTTGTTTTATATTCCCAGATGTGTGGCGGTTATACCATGTGGAGGTACCCAATACTCCAATAGCAGCTTCTAAAGGAAGAAAAGAATGTTAGTTTGAAGGAAAGAAATTAAGGACGAGAAAGCAATCAATTTTCTATTTTTCTCATGAGGGTGCATTGGTTGAGGAAAGTGGGCCACATGAAGAGGAAATTTGGCCATGAATCCAATTTTTTTTATAAAATATGGATAGAGCACATGTTTCACATCTTTTGGCATTTTGTGTTTTGCATTGAGAGGATGTGACCCTAGTCCAAGCTAGGTGATGTGCCCCTACTATTGAGAGGATGATGAATTTCAGTCATTATCATTGAGTGTATTGTAGGTCCTGAAGTGTTTCCAGCCAAGTTTGAAGGCCAAGAAGAAGGAATACCAAGCCTCCAGTTCGAATCTCTTAGTTTTCCCTCCTTCTCTTCAACTCTCTCTAATTATCTGAAGAATACAATATCTAATACTGGGATTGGTGGATTTCATCCATTAGTGGTGCATATTTTCAGTTTTTATATCATATCCAAATGAGTGTGAGCTCATTTGCAGATCTTGGAAATTTTGACATCCCAATTCCCAAGAATTCCTAGTCTTTCTTCATGTAATTTCTTGGGAATGTTATCATTGAGCTTCCCGTGAGACTCTTGTTGACCTCCATATATTATATTTGATGTATTTGTGCATTTTGTAGTTATTATAGATATCTGAATCAATTTGATGGAGTTTCATAAAGATTTATTCTACCTTGTCTAGATTTCAATGCAAATTTGACTAGTTTTAAGTTTGAATACACTAGTTGGCATAAAATCCACAAATTTTCTTCATTTCTATTTTGAGTGTTTATTAAATAGTTTATAAATATGACTGAAGATACGGATTTTTGACCTCCTTTAGGTGTTTGGAAATCCCAAAAGTTGACCCTTTTGAGAAATCTTGGTGACTAGTTTTGATTGTGCAACCCCCTAACCTTCACGAATCTGTTATAAAAATGCATAACCATTTATTACTTTTAACTAACATTATATCAGAGGTTTTCAAGTATCCCCAATTCAAATCCATTCACCACTGGTTTATGGGAGGTGACATGCAAAGTTTTTAGTTTGCATATGTTGGGGTTCCTAGGATCTTGGAAGTAGATTTAATCCTCGCTGATGTTTGAAACCTTAATCTTCCTAGTACATTGTACATAGGAACCCGATCCATCACAACCCTCTTCCTTTCCTTGGTTTGAACCTATCTCGTCGATCCTTGTTCAATTGAATGATGCAAAATTCCCCCTTTGTCTTCACTATTGGTCTGAATCTTTAAGAGAAGGTAGTTGATGACCAATCAGACTTGATTGGTTCATTACAATGGTATGCGATATTTTTCCTATACTCATGTGGAAATTGATCTCTCAATGAATAAATATTGCATAACACATCTCAAGTTGCAAGCATGAGACTTGTACCAATAGTTGAATATGATTTTGAGCAGTATGAAGAAGAAGAGGTATTGTACATAGATGGAGGTTTTCATATGTCATGGGAGGAGGATAAATTCTTCTATGAACCAATATACATAAATTATAGAAGGCTTGACCCACCAATGGCTATCCTAGAATATATAGTATCAATGAGGATTGAAGCAAGTGAAAACTTGCCTCGTCATTATCATGAGTATCTTGCATCCGGAAAGGAGATTTGTAAATCCATTCCTTTAAAAGATTATTTTTATTGTAGATTTGGATTTGAGCCCAAGGATGCAGATGTGGATTCAATAGAGAGCAGCAAAACATCAAGGGAGGAACCAAGTTGTTCTACTTCTTCAAGAAAAGAAAAAGAAAAAGGAACCAAAGTTGCAGCTGTTGATGTATGTGTAACTTTAGAATTTATTCACTTGTATATCTTATGTATTGTACCCTGATGTTTATACCGGGAAGTATCTGTAATGTAATTGAGTCATGTCATGCCTCGATGTTCCTATCGGGAGATTCAACAATGTAAACAAGTAATGTAAATTCATAGAGTATAACCCTCCTTATTGATCAAGGGTTAAAGTCCCCATAGTTGTGGGGCCCTAGGGTTATTAGACTCTCCTAGAGAAGTCGAACCTAGTGAGTTATTGTCAAGTCGGGAACTAGTATAAATAGAGAGGGAGACTCTCTATTTAACACACATTCATACACATTCACTCACACTCAGTTGTAGTGCATAACTAAGAGAGAAAGAAGAAGCTGGGACAAGAGAGAGAGAGACTATTATTGTCAGGAGATCATCGTGTTGTCTTTGGGTTTTACTTTTGGTGTTGATTCTATCTCTGAGGAAGTTGTGGGGTTTTCTCCTTTATGGTTTCCCCAAGGAAAATCTTCGTGTCCATTGTCTCTTGTGATTGATTGTTGTGATTGTTATTCTCTCAGATAAGATCCTAAGATCATATAGCTTAAATGTTAAAAATCTAACATGGTATAAGAGCGAACCTAAGAACAAGACACTATGCAGCTGCAGAAGCTAGGGATTCCTACTTTTTGGATCTCTCTCCATGTATTTTCAGTAAAAGGAGGCTAGGATGACCCTCCTCTGTAGGTTGCATCTTTCTGTCGAAGCATAATCTAATTCTGAGCATTTTCATTTTTTGACTCGACACTGCTGCGAGAAATTAGGGCTTTCCACAGAAGTGGAATTTTTGAGTGAGCCTAGGCTTGGCTTGATATCCTCCCCAAAATCAACGTTTAGAGATCAAGATCAAAGTTTTTGGTTGGGTAGAACTATGGGAAAGTCAAATCCTAATCTGCTCCTGAAAGAGAGAACCAGCTCTGCAGAAATCCAGCTCCAGATCCAGTTCGGACATCTTAACCTGGTAGGATCTAAATATTTTGTATTTCCATTTGAGGTTCTCTGTTAAGATGTCTCATCATACCAAGCTTGATGAAAATCTTGAGGGAGCTGATAACTTCCGAGCTTGGAAGTATAGGATCTCCCTAGTCTTGGAAGAAAATGAGCTGGACTCTTACATCAATGAAGAGGTTCCAGTTCCAGAGGGATCCGAGATAATTTTAGGGGCGAATTTTAGCCCAGTGGGCTATTTTTCCATGTTTTTCACCCAAAAAAGATTCGCCATTTTGCATTTTTTGAAGCCCTGTTTCTCCCAATTTTGATGGGGTAAAATTTTTTCACCCTAAAAATCACCAAATTATTATATAAACAATATAAAATCCTTGGAAATTAAAATATTTTTTGAAAAATAATGCCAATCATTTTATAGTTGGTGTTTTAATAATTGGTAATATTAGCAAACATTTATACACTTTTAAATAAGTATGGTTCCTTAAAATCATCCCTGAGAGGAAGATGAGGCTAAGGCCTTACACAAGAATAAATTGGTCATGGCTAAGAGGATTACTGCTGATTCAATCAAGGATCACCTCATACCACAAGTGTCCTCCCTAAAGACACCTAAAGAGATGTTTGATGCCCTGACCAAGTTATTTGAAGGGAAGAACATAAACCGGAAAATGACTCTGAGAAACCAATTGAAGAATGTAAAGATCCAGAATGCAGAGACTGTTCAGTCTTACTTTACAAGGGTCTCTCAGATCAAGGAACAACTTGAAGTTGTAGATGAAGAAGTAGAGAATGCAGAAATTGTGATAACCACCTTGAATGGTCTCCCTGTGGCATGGAACTCTTTCATTCAAGGAATCTGTGCCAGAAAGAAGCTAGTCAAGTTTATCAGTCTGTGGGACGAATGCTCACAAGAAGAAGCTCAAATATCAACTCAAGAAGAAAAGATGGGAAGTGAATATCAAGCTCTCATAGTACAATCCAAGAAAAGCAGAACAGACCATCACAGAGGTAAGCACTCTCACCAAAAGAAAAACACTAGAAATTCTAACAAAGATTTGTCTAAGTACATTTGCTATACATGGGATGAAAGAGGACACCTTGCAAGAGATTGTACTAGAAACAAAGATAGATCTCACAAGAGGAAGGGAAACAAGAAAAGAAATCATGCTCATGTTGCAGAAGATGATGAGCCTTCCAAGAAGAGAATCAAACAAGAAAGTGATGATTCTTCAAGTGATGAAGAATATGTGTTGATCTCTGCCATCACAGGAACTATCACACATGGAAGAAATGATTGGCTTATTGACATTGGAAATTCTAAACACATGATGAGATTCAAAGAATCATTTATGAAACTATCAGAACATGAATCACCCCACAAGGTGAAACTTGGGGATGACTACCAGTATCCAATAAAAGGTAGCGGAGAATCCTCCTACAAATTAGACTCTGGAAAGTCTATGAAAATGAAGGATGTCCTATTTGTACCAGGACTAAAGAAGAACCTTCTATCCATCTCTACATTAGATGCAAAAGGCATAAGAGTTTCATTTATAGATGGCCAAGTCATCATGTGACCAAAAGGAAAGACTATTGACGATGTAGTAGTAATTGGAGAACAAGAGGGAGGATTATACAAATTAAAGGGCCAACCAAAACAAGCTTTGGATCATCACTCAGTAGAACCAACTGAACTTTGGCATAGAAGGCTTGCACATGTGCACTATAGGGCACTACCACTTGTAAGCAAAGTTGTTGAAGGTCTTCCAGAAATACAAGCAAAACATGAAGGAGTATGCAAGGGATGTGTGAAAGGAAAGAACACAAAGAAGACATTTCCAAGTAGCGAAAGCAAGACTAAAGGAATATTAGAAATCATTCACTCTGATGTATGTGGTCCGATGTCATCTAGTTCATTAAGCGGGTATGTATACTATGTTTCTTTCATTGATAATTTTTCTAGGAAGACATGGATATACTTTGAAGAACAAAGACGAAGTATTCAACAAGTTCAAGGAATTCAAAGCCTTGATCGAAAACTACACAGAAAAGAAGATCAATATTTTCCGATCAGACAATGGCGGAGAATTCACATCAAATGAATTCAAGGAATTATGCAAAGATTCAGGGATTAAGAGGGAGTTGACCACTCCATATAATCCACAACAAAATGGGGTTGTAGAAAGGAAGAATAGAATGATCATGGAAGCTGCAAGGGAAATGATTCATGATCAAGATCTTCCCATGCATCTATGGGAAGAATCAGCTAGAAAAGCTGTGTATGTACAAAATTGTACTCAACATAGCATACTTGAGAACAAGACACTTGAAGAAGTGTTTTTCAGCAAGAAACCAGAAGTCAGTCATCTCAGAATATTTGGCTGTCCAGTGTACATATACATTCCAAAAGAAAGAGGACAAAGTTAGATACTTCAGGAAGGAAGGGTATATTTGTGGGATACTTTGAAAGCTTGAAGGCTTATAGAATATACTTCCCAGGATTCAAGAAGATCGACATCAGCAGGGACGTAAAATTTGACAAAGACTCAACTTACAACAAATCCAGAAAGAGACTTGTTGAAGATCCTGAAGAAACAGAAGTACCTAGAATTCATGACACAACCATGAATGAAGCAATTCCAGAAGAAGATCAAGAAATAGAAGAACCTCAAGAACCTGTAGATCCACCTCAGGAAAAGAATATTCACAAGAGGAAACCTGCTTGCGTACGAGAGGCTATCCAAGGTGCAGAAAGATACGGGGCTCTAGAAGAGATACATAGAGAGAGGAAAAGAACCAAGTATTGCTCCAGTTATGTAGCCCTATTATGTGAATTCATTGATAAAGAACCTTCCAACTATGGAGAAGCTACATAAAAGAAATAATGGAAGGATGCTATGATCGAAGAGTATCAATCGATTATGAAGAATGATGTTTGGGATGTTATCCCAAGACTAGAGGGGAAGTATTTTGTGACTTCCAAATGGATCTATAAGATCAAGCATGCTGCAGATGGTAGCATAGATATTTAAATATAAAGCAAGATTTGTGGCTCGTGGTTTCTCCCAAAAAGAAGGAATAGATTATGAAGAAACTTTTTCTCCTATAGCCAGATATACTTCCATCATATCAGTACTTTCTTTAGCTGCAGTAATGAAGTGGAAAGTACACCAAATGGATGTCAAGAAAGCTTTCTTGAATGGTGTAGTAGAAGAGGAAGTATATGTGGAGCATCCATTTGGATTTGAGACACATGACAGAGAGACTTGTGTGTAAGTTAAAGAAATCCATGTACGGTTTGAAACAGGCACCCAGGACATGGTATGGCAGAATTGACAACTTTCTATCTAGTTTGGGCTTTACCAAGAGTAAAGCGGATTCTAACCCTTACTACAAGGTTGAAGAGGGGAACCTAGTGATACTCCTACTGTATGTAGATGATATATTTGTGACAGGTGAGGATGGGTTGATTGTTTATACAAAGAGGAAGTTTGCTGCCGAGTTCGAAATGAAGGACTTGGGTATGATGCACTACTTTCTAGGCATGGAGGTGTGGCAGAATGTAGATGGAATTTCCTTGGGACAAGGAAAGTATGCAATAGAGATCCTGAAGAGGTCCGAGATGATGGACTGTAAGGCCATGACCACACCTATGGCCTCGAACCTGAAGCTATTGAGTGATGCTTCATCAGATTCGGTTGATGCTACAATGTATCGTCAGATGATTGGGTCCTTGATGTACCTGATGAATATGAGACCAGATATTTTCTTTGCTATGAACACATTGAGCCAGTTCCCGATGGATCCAAGACATGTTCACTTGATTGCTGCAAAGCATATTCTGAGGTACCTAAATGGTATAGTTGATTATGGGCTCAAGTATGAGGCGAATCAGAAGATTAACATGGAAGGTTATGTGGATTCGGATTTGGAAGGCAATTCCATTGATATAAAGAGAACTTCAGGATGTTACTTCAGTATGGGATCAGTTGTGATATCCTGGTTTAGTAGGAAGTAATCCTGTGTGGCACTAAGTACAACCGAAGCAAAGTATGTTGCATCTTGTTCGGCTAGTTGCAAGGAAATGTGGTTGAGAAAGCTACTGTCTGATTTATTTGATCTCCAGATGGATGCTACTTGTATATATTGCGACAACAAGAGCTGTGTGAAGCTGTTGGACAACCTAGTGTTCCATGACATGTCGAAGCATATTGAGATAAAATATCACTATATCAGGGATATGGTGCAGAGAGGAGTAGTGAAGCTCCAATATGTTACGATGAACGAGCAGATAGCTGATGTGTTGACCAAACCATTAGCTAGAGTGAAGTTTGAGTACTTAAGGGATAAGCTCAGTGTTCTCTAGATCGAGGTTCCCTCCAAAGGGAATTGATGTGCCCATTGGCCTTTCTGACATGGTGGAAGGGTGAGCTTCACATGGTCATATGTAAGTGCAGAGATGCTTTGATGTGATTGTGGGTTTTTTTACCACATGATCAGTGTAGATATATTTTGATGTGATTGTGGGATGTGTTCCCACATGATCAATGCAGAGCCATTCTGATGTGATTGCGGGATGTGTTCCCACGTGATCAGATGTAAGTGCAAAGCCTTTCTGACAAGATGAGGTCGGATGTAAGTGCAACACCTTTCTGACAAGATGAGGCCAGATGTAAGTGCATAGCCTTTCTGACAAGATAAGGTCATATGTAAGTGCAGTACCTTTTTGACAAGATGAGGTCAGATGTAAGTGCAACTCCTTTCTGACAAGATGAAGTTGGATGTAAGTGCAACACCTTTCTGACAAGATGAGGTCGGATGTAAGTGCAACACCTTTTTGACAAGATGAGGTCGGATGTAAGTGCAACGCCTTTCTAACAAGATGAGGTCAGATGTAAGTGCAGCACCTTTCTAACAAGATGAGGTCGGATGTAAGTGCAGATCCTTTCTGACAAGATGAGGTCAAATGTAAGTGTAGTGCCTTTCTGACAATATAAGGTTGTATGTAAGTGCAGAGCCTTTTTGACAAGACGAGGTTGGATGTGAGTGTTGGGCCTTTCTAACATGGGTTTTGGATGTGTTCCTCTCATGGTTAGATGTGAGTGCTGTGTGTTCCTTTCTGACATGTTTCTTGGATGTGTTCCTCCCATGTTCAGATGTAAGTGTTGGGCGGGCCTTTCTGACATGGTTCATTCCATGTTCAGATATAAGTGTTGAAGACGATGAAGACCTACATGAAGGCTAGGACTACAACCGACATGAAAAAGGGCTGGCTTTGTAGAACTTCCTATGACGAGTAGAATTGAGATAGCACCAATGATGATGACCTAGTGATGATCCAGCAGTGATGATCCAAACTTGATGATGATCCAGTGACAATACAGATCAAGTGATGATCCAGAATTGATGATGATCCAGTGATGATCCATACTTGATGAATATGACTTGACGATAAAGATGAATTGAAGATGAAGATGACTTGATGATGATCCAGATGATACAGAGAAGAATAATTGTGCTGATAAATTGTGTCGAGAGAAACCTTCCTAGTTAAGAGGGAGTGTTGATGTATTTGTAACTTCATAATTTATTCACTTGTGTATATTATGTATTGTACGCCTGTGTTTATACTGGGAAGTATCTGTAATGTAATTGAGTCATGTCATGCCCCGATGTTCCTATCAGGAGATTCAACAATGTAAACAAGTCATGTAAAGTCATAGAGTATAACCCTCCTTGTTGATCAAGGGTTAAAGTCCCCACAGTTGTGGGGCCCTAGGGTTATTAGACTCTCATAGAGAAGCCGACCCTAGTGAGTTATTTTCAAGTTGGGAATTAGTATAAATAGAGATGGAGACTCTC
Source organism: Pseudotsuga menziesii (assembly GCA_001517045.1). NCBI lineage: Eukaryota > Viridiplantae > Streptophyta > Pinopsida > Pinales > Pinaceae > Pseudotsuga > Pseudotsuga menziesii. The sequence continues at coordinate 669,699 of LPNX010043387.1, read as the reverse complement.
TATTTAACACACATTCATACACATTCACTCACACTCAGTTGTAGTGCATAACTAAGAGAGAAAGAAGAAGTTGGGACAAGAGAGAGAGAGAGACTACTGCTGTCGGGAGATCATCTTACTGTCTTTGGGTTTTACTTTTGGTGCTGATTCTATCTCTGAGGAATTTGCGGGGTTTTCTCCTTTATGGTTTCCCCGAGGAAAATATTTGTGTCCATTGTCTCTTGTGATTGATTCCTGTGCTTTTTATTCCCTCAGATAATATCCTAAGATCATATAGCTTAAATGTTAAAAATCTAACAACAGCTTCATCAAAGCCATTTGCAACTTCAAGCATTATGCAAATGTTTGGTTTTTCTTTAAGTAGAACTTACAAAAGTTGTGATCTAAGCACCAATTAATATGGATAAGTCTCAAGTTTCCTGGAAGAGGATGGAAATGAAGCAGAAGCACCTGGAGATAAAAGTGATGGCATGCACATAGATTTGATCCAATCAAATGAAGAAGTGAAGCAGATTGAATCACAAGTTGCATATGTGATTGTTACTGTGGAATCCAATGAGGAAGAGCATGCTTGTACCAACACTCCAAGAAGAATATGAAGATAAATCACATGCGATTGAAATACCAACAACCCATCATCAGTTTTTTGGTAGTGTGGGAGGTGAATTCACTTCTAGCTTCTTTGTGGGTGATTTCTAGCTCACTAAAATGGAAATTGGTTCTATTGATGGTGGTGAGACATATTTTGTATTAGATCCAAAAGAAGAACATAAATCATATTTAAAATCACCACTTGAGATTCATAATGATGAAGAAGACAAGCTCCCACCACTTGAGTGTGAACCAGAGAGTTTGGTGGAAGATAAGGCCGCCATATCCATACTACATGAAGATGATGAAGATGAAATACCAAGGTATGATGTAATCTCTGATTTTTGCAAAGATTACATTTCATTGCAACCTTCAAAGTTACCCTCCACTTCATACCATGGAAGTGATTTTGCAAAATATTTTAATGTTGACATGTGTGTTGGGAATGAGATATGTGTTGTGGATCCATGCCACAAGCAATATGATCTTATGTTTCAGCCATTGGAAGGAGAGACATTGGTGGAGGATATTTTTTATGAGCCACATCATTTGAGTGGATCACTTAAGGGGGGTGGAGAGAAGCTTATGGAAGCCATGAAGAAATTTGTTGACACCAATGCCTTGGTGACAAGATGTTGTTGGAAACCTTCTGGAGGAGTGTTGGAAGGAGAAGTATTTTAGGAAGGGTTCATAGAACCTAAAGAAGCAGTGGTAAATATGAAGGAGAGCTACATGAACTTACTATCAGATAGATATCATCTCCTCATGCCGGATAAAATGTACCATTGTGCACTAAAGAAGGAAGAAGAAGAGCCTGAAAGGATCCATGTCAAATGGGACGATACAATTGATTCTTTGAAGAGAACCCAAGAATCTATTCAAGAGTCAAGGTTGTATATTGATAAACTTCGAAAGGATTTGAATGTACCACACCCTCCATATTGCATGGAAAATGATCATGTGCACATGGTAGGTGACACTCTAGACATGGAGAGAACCTGCTAATGGATGCTTAAGCATTCCTGGAACATTTAATAATGAATTATCAAACTCTTGTGAGGTACATATTGGTGGGTTCTCAAGTTTCACTGAGACATATACTAATGGATGTCCACCTCTCTATGTTGGTGACATAGAGATTCCACTTGAAGAAGTTGCTGCAAGACCAAATATCCATGAGCATGAAGACCTTGTAGCAACTAAAGAAATGGTCCCAGGATTGATTTCACCTTTACCACATGAAATTCATGAAGTTTATCTTGTCATGGAAGATGAAGAGGAGTTTCATCTACAAGAACTCATATTTATTGCAGGGGCTTCGAGGATGGATGAAAAGAATATTCAAGAGGCCCTAAATATTCTCCATGGAACACATGCTTTAGTTTCTAAAATATGTTGGATCATGGAGGAGACAAATTCCATGGAGGACATGGAGAAAATACAAAAAGCAATATCCAAAACTAAAGAAGAACATGACAAGATCACAAGAGAATTGAAGTCCACCCAGGATTCTTTGGAGAGTTCCCAAAAGGCCCTTCAAGAATCTTAGATGCAGAATGAACAACTTAATAAGAAGTTGCTAAGATCACTTCCACTTTACTCTCTTTCAATCAGTCATTCAATGGATGAATGCATTCAAGTTTCAGGGTAGGAACTTCATGAGATGGTGGATCATGAGGTATGTTTCGATTTGCAATTGTTTGACAATGATGCAAGCAAACAAAATGAAGACCAAACATTTTCACTGTTTTAGAGAAATTTGGAATTTCCTCTTTGTGAAAGTTGTATAGTTTTGGAGGAGGCACAAGATGGTACATTTGATGAACAAATAAAAGGAGAAAAGGACCTATCCACATTCTTGGTGGATGAGTATTGCAGAAGTTTCAATTTGGTTCATGAAATTTCATCCTATGCACTTTATACTACAACCATAACACACTGAGGATGATAACTCGATGAAAGGATTATTCCTGTTTGTGCCAAGTGAGGAGTAGGGGATTCCACACTCATCCATGGATATTTGATGAAAGAACCATTCCCTTCTCACCAGCATTAAAGGAACCCATTTCCTAACTTTGATTCCTCCATTCATAGTGGTGATTGCATAACCAATGGCAGAGAGTTTAGCCATTGGGATTATGCACACGGGAAATCCAAAATATTTCCATATGGACCTGACAGTTGCAGTATTTGTTCAGCCATGGAATGTATGGATAGGTACTTGTTGGATTTTTACACCTTGGAGGGTGTCCATTTTTCTTACACCAATGGAGTTTCAGTAGACACATCCTACATCTTTTGTGAGAAGCATGGGAATCTATGGTTGTTGGAGGATTCCTGCAGTTTCCTTGGGACATGTGACTCACATCTATGTCATTGCAGCAACAAAGTTGTGAGCTCCAATACTTGTGTGCATAAGGCACAGAAGAATTTTTATGCTTGGCGGAGAAGGCTCACAAGGTTTTGGCCGAAAAGTTGAATAAATCATTGCAAGGCCCCCCATAGATTCAATTTTGCACTGGAAATGTTGATCTTCTAATGTAGTGGTATGATTTTAACATCCTCCTTTTCATTTTTTATGGTGATAAATATTTCTTGTTGTTAATTATGTTTGGAAGGATGCATACAATACCATGTGACCCTAGCATTCTTTGGAATGATAGCTTTCCAAAAGTGGTAGGAACATTTGGATCCTTGCATAGGAGGCGGTGGGATACAAGAATTCTACTCGGTTATCTTAAGTAGGTTGAAATTTTTGACTATAATCAGAGTTGTGTAGTAGAAACATGGTGGACCATTGGGATTTATCTTGGAATTGAGGATTCCAATTTTAGACAACTAGCATGCATATTTTGAGGAGTGTAGTCATTGGTTGAATTCACATATGGTTGGAGTTGGTTTCTTGCTTGGGGACATGCAATTTTGGGAGGGAAGGACTGTAATGTCCCTCCCATGTGGTCTTCTTGATGATATGGTTCTCATATAAACCCTAGTGATTCTATCCTAGTAGGGGTTAATTTTGTTAAATAATATTGTATGTAACTTTTAAACTTAGGATAAAAATTATCATGTTTTAATTATATTAATATTTGTACCTAGTGGATGTGAACATGAATCCTTGTGGACCCAGTGAGTTGCCATCTTAAATGGATACCATGAGAACCTTTAGAAAGATCCATAAAGGAAAAATTATATAAAAAGAAGCACAAAAGAATCCAACAAGAAAAGAATGCACAAAGAAGGAAAGTATAGGGAAAACATATAAGTGAGAAAATAATGAAAGTTTAGGAAATAAAGGAGGGAGAAATTACTAAAAAGTGATAAATTCATGTCAGTGTGAAAATCATGAAATAATGAGGGCCCAAATTTCTAAAGTAAGAAAAGCATGTCAGTTGGAAAGGAAAGAAAACAAGGAAGAGAAAGAAATCAAGTTTCTATTTATCTCACAAGGGTGCATTGGTTGAGACAAGTGGCCACATGAAGAGGAAATTTGACCATGAATCCAAATTTGTTATAAAAGATGGATAGCGCACCCCTTGCACATCTTTGATAATTTTTGTTTTGCATTGAGAAGCTTTGAGATACTCTAACTTGGGTGATGTGCCCCTACTATTGAGAGGATGATGGAATTCAAACATTATGACTAAGTTTATTGCGGGTCTTGAAGTGTTTCCAACCAAGTTCAAAGTCCGAGAAGAAGGATGACCAAGCCTTTAGTTCAAATCTCTTAGTTTTCCCTCATTCTCTTCTATTCTATCTAATTCTCTAAAGAAGACAAGTTTTTATATTGGGATTGGTGGATTTTAGGAATTAATGGTGGAGATTTGTAGGTTTTGATATCATATCCATAGGAGTGCGAGTCCATTTGCAGAGCTTGGGAAGTTTGACATCTCAATTTCTAAGAATTCCTAGTCTTTCTTCATGTAATTTCCTAGGAAGGCTATCATTAAGCTTCATGTGAGACTCTTGTAGACTTCCATAGATTAGTTTGATGGAGTTTCATAAATATTTATTATACTTTTTCTAGATTTCAATGCAAATTTGACTAGTTTTAATTTTGACTACACTAGTTAGCATAAAATCTACAAATTTCCTTCATTTCTATTCTAATATTTTATTAACATGCTGATAAATATGTTCCATGACTAAAAATAAGGATTCTTGACCTCCTTTAGGTGTTTGGAAATCCTAGAAGTGGACCCTTTTGAGTAGTCGTAATGACTAGTTTTGCTTGTGTGACCCTCTAAGCTTCCCAAATTTGTTATAAACCTGAATAAACTATTTATTACTTTTAATTAAAATTATATCATAGGTATGCAAGTTTCCCAAGTCAAATCCATTCACCATTGGTTTCCGGGAAGTTGCAAGCAAAGGTTTTAGTTTGCATATGATGGGGTGCCTAGGAGCCTGGAAGTAGAATTAAGCCTCGCTAATGTTAGAAACCTCAATGGACCCAATACATTGTGCATAAGATCCTAATCCATCACAACCCTATTCCTTTCCTTGGTTTGAACTTATCTCCTTGATCCTTGATCAATTGACTTATGCAAAATTTCCCTTTGTCTTCATTGTTGGTCTAAATATTTTAGAGAAGGTAGTTGATGACCAATCATACATGATTGGTTCATTACAATAGGGAGAAAACCCAACCAGATTTTCTTAGAAGAAATTAGCCCAATTCAAGTGAAATACCATTCATGAAGAGAAACCATAGCGAGATAAGAGGTTTTCCCTTCTTCACAATAAACCCTAGCAAGGGTAGTGAATCTTCTAGAGAGAATAAGAACCCCAAAATTACTCCTAGGAAATTTTCTATGCCCTCTTGGAAGTGTTTCCTTGTGTAGCAGAGAAGATGTTGCGTTGATAAGTGAAGAATGAAATGATGGAGAACTTTATTTATATTCTTTAGTTGACCTTCAATTCCATTATGGGGTCAACTTATACTATTTATGGGGTCGACTTGTATTTTTCTCTTCAAGTTTCATTTTATCTTCATGGATAACTTTCACTTGTAGTCTTGCATCTTTCTTGAGGCTTATTCAATGCTATTTGGGATTTATTAAATGGTTGACTTGAATTCTTGGTTATTTATTCATCATAGAAAAGTTGTCCTTGTTGATAATCTCCTAACATGCACGTCTATTTACGCATAGATATTTAATGTATATTTGACCCCACTCTAAGAAGTCTCAGACAAAGATGATTTTAAGGGAAAATTTTATCCCATGGGTGAATTTTAAGGGGTTTTGAAAATTTAGTGGGAGAATTTTTTATATTAAACCTATTTTTTTCATTAATAAAGTTTATCCCACAATTTATTTACCAAAAAACAATTGAAAAGGAGGTTAGCCCAATCGTATTTCATAAGAAAATTGGGTAAAAATGGCTTTCTCCCTCTCGAAAATTCCTTCAAGATTGCATTCGCCCCAATTTTTATAGGAAAGGTGGTTGTTGGGTAAAATTTTGCCCTGTCTGGTTCCTCGAAATCGATGATAGAGTTGAATTCACCCCCAATTTAGGGCTTGAATTAGTTTTATAGTTAGATTCACCCCTAACTTTTGTTTGAAGCAGGTTTTAACCCATATATATATGTTATTGCTAGGTTTCAATCCCTACTCACTTGTGATCTCTCATCCCTTGGTTAACAAGCTGGAAAGTACCAATTTTTCTGGGTTTTTATCAGATATCCGAGATCCTGAAGGCACACACCAGTGACCAGAAGACGACATTGGGTTCTTATGGGATATCTGAGATTCCAAAAGAAAACACTGGAGGATGAAAACTTGAGGTTAGTGTTCATTTCTATTTTGTGAATGGCCTCTGTTACCACTTGAGTTGCTCTCAGTTGGAATTTTAACCGAACCGCCAAAGATGAACACTCACTTGTTCAAATTTCAAGTTCAAAAGTCCTTGCAGGCATTCCTAGGCCTTTTTTATTTATTTTTTTTACATGTTCATACCCCATGGGGAATTGTAATAAAATGAGTTAGCATGATGAATTTATGTAAAAGGTTTGGCTTCTTAGGACTTATTTATTAATGCATTATTCCAGGGTGTTTTTTCTTTGTTAACTATTTATTGTTTTTAAGCGATAAATAATTTTTGAGTTTTTCACCCAAACCTCCAAAGCTGGAATAATCTCATTATTAATTAAGCCTTATGAGGTTATTAAAACCTATATGTCGATGTATATTACCATGCTAATCATTATTTTGAGTCATTAAGAACATGTCCTAAGTCCCCCATAGTTTGTTTTTTTAATTTCCAGAATTTTATTTTTTATTTTTATTTTTTCGTTTTTACATGCTTATTTTTAAAAAGTTAATTGTAAAAGTGTAAAAAGTCATAAAAGTGTGGCTAGGAGGTTTTTTTTGCCATGGGGATGCTTATTTTCTAACTTGGAGCACCCACTTAACCCCTAGACCCAATTTCCTAAGTTTTCGAGTAATTATTCAACCCCAAAATTAATAATTACTTGAAAAACCCAAAAACCCAAGAAAAAATGAAATATTAAAAAAATTTGGCAATTAAAAAAAAAAGATAATTGCCAAAAAAGAGTTGGGTGACTTGGAAAATAATTTTGGCAAGTAGTCGGGCAAGAGAGACAAGTCAGATGTTTCCAATTCGGAGAGTTTTTTGAGTTTGGAACTTTCCTCTCCAACTGGGGGCAGAAATCCCAGGAGAGATGGAAGTTTGTCTGATGTGGATGATTTTTGGTGATGTGGATTCCAAAGTTTTGGAAGTTGCTTCTACTTTTTCCTTTATCCAACTCATTCCAACTTTTCTCCAACCCACAACCAACTCACTTGGAGCTAGCACATCCTTGAGGAGATGCATTCCCCTCTCTTTGCCATATTTCTATTTAAGCAAGGAACCTCTCTTCATTTTTTACGGATGATTTGGGCATTGAACCTCTGCTCTTGTATGTTGTCGTTTATTATCATTGAGAAATAAAGTGAAGGCTTTGGAGGGATACTTGTGTCGAGCATCAGTGTGTGGTGAATTCTTATGTTATATGAGGTATAACTGTATCAGTTTCTTGCTGCATTCTTTGTTGTTCTAACCAGTCTTTGAAGGATTAATGATCATTGGTAGAAGAGGATAAATAAGTAGTTTCTTATTTGTTTCTCTAAGTTATTTATGTGAGTAGATCTTAGATTTGTATGTTTTACTTGTTTGTATGCATACTATCTAGTCTTTTGCTTAAATACTCCCGGATATAATGCTTTGGTGTAGTATTGTTCAAGTTGTGCAGGGATATCTAGTGTGGAGGAGTGATGGTTCTTGTTTGATTCCACCATATCTCTATAATTTGTTTAAGAAGATTTAAATCTCTCCGCTCTCTACTTGAGGACTCCATTGTCCAACCTTTAAAGCTTTGGGACATTTTTCTTTTCCTTCTTCCGTCACTTAAAAAAATTCAAATTTTGGTTACTAGTTTTCATTTTTTGCATATTCAAGTCCCACTGAAATATTGAAATATCTCAACTTTCTGATTTATATATGCAAATTTAAATATTCAGATCTGATTATTAAAGTTTTATTGTACAAGATTTGATTGCAAGCAAGTACTAGTTTGATTCTTAAAATTTCCTATCTTTAAAGTACTTAAATGTTCTTGATCAAATTTTTCTGTTTTAACCCGATTTCCCATCATATTTAATAAAAATCTGTTCACTGTTTTGCAGCAAAGATTGGTCTGATAAAGAGGCATTCTGGTGAAATTCTGAAGATCCGAGTCAAACCGGAAGCCCCTCTTCTCATATTTCTTTCATTGCCATTTATCAAAGCCCTTTAATTGTAAAAACTTGTTCTTCTTATTCTACAAAGGAACACAAGTACTTCTTTCTTTTGGTCATTGTAAAAAAGAGAAGCAAGTGGGCATCCATGTGCCCACACCCCATCCCCCCAGGGGGGGTTCGCACGGTTTCATTTTTTTCTTTTTTTAAGTTTTTATTTACCCTTTTTTAGTTTATTTTAAGTCCCTAAAGTAAAATTAACCCAATCCGGCTGCATTCTCGACAATGAGAGTATCGACATCGAGATTTTAAAAACTCATACTTAGCTTTAAAAAACTTAAAATATCTAAGACTTCAAGGCCCCGTATGCTCTACATCACTGCAGCTTGTCTGATCAGTTGGCTGTATCAAAAAGGGATACGAGTTACTAGATTTAATAGGAAAATCCACACAAGTGATTTTCTCGAGAACTCGAGAGGTTGCAAAGGGTCTCCAAGCAGGTTCTTCTTCGCCCCGTTGGACACTTCGTATTACTGCTTTAGCACTCAGTTCGAAGGGAATTTAATTGTTGGGCCAAACCCACAACTAACCCATGCCCTTAATTACTCACATAATAATCTTAAAATTGACCAACTGAGATAACTGCAATACTTCACGAGACTTCACTAGCAAACCTTACACAAGCACTCCATTAGCACTAGTCTATTTTGGAAATCTTATTTATTTTTATGCTTAAGTTAATTTATGTGTTGTTTAGAATGTTATTTGATGTGCTAGTTATTTCTATCAGTTGCAGTTCATCTTAGTTGTGATATTTTATTTCATCTCATCTCCTAGACTAATTGTTTTATTTCATAGATTAAACAACATAGTTTATTTTACTAGGGACCACCCCCATTGGCTTCGCTAGGAGAGAGCCAAGACGAAGGAGTCAAGATCAAGTGACAGCACTTGACTCTTGCTTGCCCCCAAGGTTGCACCCAGGGGCTTGAATATTTCTGCCACATGACCTGAGGTGAAAATTAGGCGGAAACATTTTGGCGCCGCTGCCGGGGATAAATCTTTTTATTCTCGGAATACGACTTTTGTTTCCTCTTTTTGTTATTCCTTTGTTTGATGATTTTTTAGATTAGTTTTTAATTTTTCATCTAGCGACTCCACTAACCTTTTTCTTTTTCATAATTTACAAAAGAAAAACAAAAAGAATTTTTTTGTGAGAATGTTTTAAATGCATATTTTTTCTTCTCATGTGGCAACTCCATTGAAGGGATAAAACCTGGTTATCTCATAAACTTGTGAAGTTTTGTTATGTGTAGATGAGCCCATGCGACATATTAAAACCTTTAAATCTCATCACCTGACAGCTCCACCTGTTCAGTACAAGGTTCTATGGTTATATTAAATGCATACTATTAATTTTTGATATGGATGAATTAAGGGAGCACTGTGGTACCCAGATAGCCGGAATTTTTCAGCCTATCGATTTGTCAAACATCCCGGGTTTTCCTAACTTTGTTCATGGTGTGGGGGATATATATAAATGGCTTCTAGTCTTTCATGGAAATTATGGTGATTCGGCCATCTGGCATATCAGGTCTTTCCTTCAATTGTTGGCTGACTCCAATGTTCTTTATGAGGACAATATGATGGAAATGTTTGCTAGTACTTTTTAGGGTGAGGCTTGTTGTTGGTTCTATCAGGGCCTTCCTAATAAATGTATAACCTCCTTTCCAAGATTCCTTTGGATGTTTTTAGAGAAGTGGCATGATGGTAGGGGTAGTATGAATGGTTTGAAAAAATTCCTTGAAAATATCTGTACCTTCTACCTATCTAGGATAGAGTATCACATGGAAACATATGATGGAAATTTTTCCATGATACAAAGAATTGAAGACTTGGAATCACTTTTTGAACATTTTAGTGAAGAGGAGATCCATGATACTCCCATCGAAGAACTTCCTCATGTTGTCATAGACAACGTCGAATGTGTTTAATTCCCTCTAAGTTTTTTAGGAAATGAAGAGATTAAGCGGCTTATTAAAGAGTATGAGGTCTCTCTCAATACACAACAAGATTCTGAAGATGGGAACATCCATGACAATCATGTTGAAGAGTTTCTTGAAGAACCCTTATTTGGATACATTGTTGAAAACCATCCTCATATCACTTTAACAAAAAATAATGAAGATTTGGAAAAGCTAGAGGGACCCATTGAGCAACACATACCAAGTGATCCCATTGAATACGTTCATAAAGGTTCCTTGATTGAAGATATTATTGAAGACCCTCTTCATAATACCATAATAGAAACCATTGAAAATTTGGAGTGTTCTCATGAATATTCCATTGATAATGATCACAATTTTTCTCCATATTTATCTCAAGAAGAAACCATTACAGAAGCCTATAAAGAAACTTATGATAAGATCTTGGTGTGTGAAGACACTAGCCCTTGTTCTCCACATGTTGACAAAGGTTTGGAAAGTTTATTGCCTCGTAACATTTTTGAAACCAAATCTTCTGAAGAATATTGTTATGAACACGAGGAAGACATGGATAGCCATCAGCATGATGCCATGGATGAAGAGTCCCCCACATATGACATGGATGGGGATGATGACTATTGAAAATTTATGGAAAAACCCATCTACGATATGTCAAGAGATGGGAGTGCCTATTCAAAATATTTTGGAGGTTTTATCGAAAATCCCATCTGTGACATGTCCACGGAAGGGAGTGTTCACTTAGGAACTTGGGGAGGTCTCGGTATGGAAGAGGAGCATTCAGAGTTTTCTTATGATCATTTAGAGTTTTCTTATGATCGTTCAGAGTCATATCATCCCAAATCTTACACAAGTATTAACAACAAGGACTGCGAGAGGTAATGCATTGAAGAGACGGATTTGATACAGTCGATGGAGGGTCAAGCTGAGCCTACATTTTTTCATGCAGAGGTTCCTTATGATTTGGAGCATCTTGGGGCTTACATGGAGAGTTACCATCCGAAAATCCCTTTTGATATATGTGATGGAGTTGTTGACCTGCTTCATCATGCAGATGTGCAAATTAGCCCTATCCAAGCTTGGATTGAAGAAGCCTGCGAAAGCTCATGCCAGTTTGGGAAGCAATTTGATGAAGTCTTATATTCTTATGATCTCCCATCCAGCCCGTCCATCCTGAATATCCATGCAGGTTTGCACTTTCTAATAAATATGTCCTTTCTTTGGCTAGTAACCAAAGACAAAGGAAAAAAATTAAATTTTTATAAAATGTTAAGGTTGTTGCACTGGATTTATCATTTCACTTAACGTTTTAACTATGTTATATTTAGAGTAGGAAAATAAGCTCCTTAAAGTGAGCATTTACATTTTGCATTTATTTTTTGTACTTAGGAATAATAATATTTTTGCTTAGTTAAATTTTTGTTTTCCATTTACTTTTTAATAAAGCAACTTAATGGTTCGTTGGATTTTACAAAATTGTGTGCTACTAAGGTTGGCTTGTCAAGTTGAGATGTTTTTATAGATTATTGAAACCAGAAATTCTATGGTTCTCGCATGCTCTCCTTTCCTACAGACCAAATCAAGCATGTGTCCCGCAGTAGGAGCCAGATGTTCCACCTAAGTTGCACTCATTGGGAATTTTAACTGAACCACCAAAGATGAAAAATCACTTGTTCAAATTTCAAGTTCAGAAGTCCTTGCAGGCCTTCTTAGGCCCTTTTTTATTTATTTTTTAACATGTTCATACCCCATGGGGAATTGTAATAAAATGAGTTAGCATGATGAATTTATTAAAAGGTTTGAATTCTTAGGACTTAGTTATTAATGCATTATTCTAGGATTTTTTTTTCTTTGTTAATTATTTATTGTTTGTAAGTGATAAATAATTTTCGAGTTTTTCACCCAAACCTCCAAAGTTGGAATAATCACATTATTAATTAAGCCTTAGGAGGTTATTAAAACCTATGTGTCGATGTATATTACCATGCTAACCATTATTTTGAGTCATTATGAACATGTCCTAAGTCCCCAATAGTTTTTTTTTTAATTTCTGGGAATTTTTTTTTTTTTTTTCTGTTTTTACAGGCTTATTTTTAATAAGTTGATTGTAAGAGTGTAAAAAGTCATAAAAGTGTGGATAGGAGGTTGTTTTTGCCATGGGAGTGCTCATTTTATAACTCAGAGGACCCACTTAAACCCTGGACCCAATTTCCTAAGTTTTCAAGTAATTATTCAACCCCAAAATTAATAATTACTCGAAAAACCCAAAAACCCAAAAACCCAAGAAAAAATGAAATATTAAAAAAATTCGGTAATTAAAAAAAAAAAGATAATTGCCAAAAAAGAGCTGGGTGACTTGGAAAATAATTTTGGCAAGTAGTCGGGAAAGAGAGACAAGTCAGATGTTTCCAATTCGGAGAGTTTTTTGAGTTCGGAACTTTCCTCTCCAAGTGGGGGCACAAATCCCAGGAGAGGTGGCAGTTTTAGTGATGTTGATGATTTTTGGTGATGTGGATTCCAAAGTTTTGGAAGTTGTTTCTCCTTTTCCCTTTATCCAACTCATTCCAATATTTTTCCAACTCACTTGGAGCTAGCACATCCTTGAGGAGATGCATTCCCCTCTCTTTGCCAGATTTCTGTTTAAGCAGGCAACCTCTCTTCATCCTTGATGGATGATTTGGGCATTGAACCTCTTCTCTTGTATGTTTTAGTTTATTATCATTGAGAAATAAAGTGAAGGATTTGGAGGCATACTTGTGTCGGGTATCAGTGTGTGGTTAATTCTTATGTTATATGAGGTTTAACTGTATCAGTTTCTTGCTGCATTCTTTGTTGTTCTAACTGGTCTTTGAAGGATTAATGATAATTTGTAGAAGAGGATAAATAAGTAGTTTCTTATTTGTTTATCTAAGTTATTTATGTGAGTAGATCTTAGATTTGTATGTTTTACTTGTTTGTATGCATACTATCTAGTCTTTTGCTTAAATACTCTCGGATATAACGCTTTCGTGTAGTATTGTTCAAGCTGTGCAAGGATATCTAGCGTGGAGGAGTGCTGGTTCTTATTTGATTCCACCATATCTTTGTGATTTGTTTAAGAAGATTTAAATCCCTTTGCTCTCTACTTGAGGACTCCATTTTCCAAGCTTCAAAGCTTTGGGGCATCTTTATTTTCTTTCTTCCGTCACTTAAAAAAATTCAAATTTTGGTTATTAGTTTTCATTTTTTGCATATTCAAATCCTGCTGCAATATTGAAATATCCTAGCTTTTTGATTTATATATGCAAATTTAAATATTCAGATCTAATTATTAAAGTTTTATTGTACAAGATCTGATTGCAAGCAAGTACTAGTTTGATTCTTAAAATTTCCTATCTTTAAAGTACTTAAATGTTCTTGATCAAATTTTTATGTTTTAACCCGATTTCCCATCATATTTAATAAAAATTTGTTCACTGTTTTGCAGCAAATATTGGTCTGATAAAGAGTCATTTGGCGAAATTCTGAAGATCCGAGTCAAACCGGAAGCCCCTCTTCTCATACTTCTTTCATTGGCCATTTATCAAAGCCCTTTAATTGTAAAAAATTGTTGTTCCTACTCTACGAAGGAGCACAAGTACTTCTTTCTTCTGGTCATTGTAAAAAAGAGAAGCAAGTGGGTAGCCAAGTGCCCACACCCCATCCCCCTAGGGGGGATTCGCATGGTTTCATTTTTTTTCTTTTTTTTAGTTTTTCTTTACCCTTTTTTAGTTTATTTTAAGTTCCTAAAGTAAAATTAACCCAATCCGGCTGCGTTCTCAGAAACGAGAGTATCGACATCGAGATTTAAAAAACTTAAAATATCCAAGACTGCAAGGCCCCGTATGTTCTACACTGCTGCAGCTTGTCTGATCAGTTGGTTGTATCAGAAAGGGATACGAGTTACTAGATTTAATAGGAAAATCCACACAAGTGATTTTCTCGAGAACTTGAGAGGTTGCAAAGGGTAACTACTACAGAGTCAGGGGGCTACTCCAAGCAAGTTCATTCTCGCCCCATTGGACACTTGGTATTACCCCTTTAGCACTCAGTTCGAAGGGACTTGACTTGTTGGGACAAAGCAACAATTAACCCACGCCCTTAATTACTCACTTAATAATCTTAAAATTGACCAACTGAGACAACTGTAATACTTCATGAGACTTCACTAGCAACCCTTACACAAGCACTCCATTAACACTAGTCTATTTTGGCAATCTTATTTATTTTTATGCTTAAGTTAATTTATGTGTTGTGTGGAATGTTATTTGATGTGCTAGTTATTTCTATCAGTTGCAGTTCATCTTAGTTGTGATATTTTATTTCATCTAATCTCCTAGACTAATTGTTTTATTTCAAAGATTAAACACCATAGTTTATTTTACTAGGGATCACCCCCCTTGGCTTCGCTAGGAGAGAGCCTAGACGAAGGAGTCAAGATCAAGCGACATCACTTGACTCTTGCTTGCCCCCAAGGTCGCACCTAGTGGCTTGAAGATTTCTGCCACGTGATCCGAGGTGTGAATTAGGCGGCAACAACCTCGAAAGTCATTCATTCAGACTAGTCTGTAGATAAATTGAGTGAGCAGAAAAAACTATAAAGCAAGAATATCGACACAAGGTATAAGATTTAATGGAAAGACTCAACATTCAATAGGGAGTACTTCTTTAAAAGCATCCTGTCACTTTTAGAATCTAGATACGGATTACAGTCTGCATCCAACAATAATCGGAATATGCACTTGTCACTGTGAACTGTAGAAATATGACTATTTCCTTTTGAATAGTAATTGATTTTCACATTTTATTTTTGTTGGCATATTAAATTTGGCACCTATTTCTTTTTCTCACTTCTTCGGGTGCATAATTTTGGTTTTGAAAAGATGTTTTTTTAACAAATGTGCATTGCTATTTCTGAGATTGGTTTGTAATGCAATGGCAGGATTCTATGTTGGGTTGTGACATTTGTGACCTTACTTAAACTTGTGGACTACTGTAGATAGGGTCGTGACTTTTTGGGCTTCCATATCTGGCTTGTGAACCTTGTGGGATTCTAGATTTGAACCATGAACCCTTGTTGGATTGTTAAACTTGTCCATGACTATTTAAATGATGTTTGGATTAAGCTGTGACCATTGGGAGACCTCTAAGGTTGAGCCGTAAATCTCCTAAGGTCTATTCAGCCTTTTAGAAACAGATGCAGTTGTTTTAGGCCTGTTTGGACTAGGTTGTGACCTATGTGGGTTGTTTGGAAAGATTCATTGATGCTTTATAGTTTTAGATGCTCCTCATGATAGGTCAACGATTTCTTTCTCAAATGATGAAATAATTCTATATGTCCCCTTTGAACCCGGGTACCTTCCTAGGCAAGCTCACTGGAAAGCACCAAACTTCTCACACTAAGCATATACCCCTTCCATGTGTCATCCTTTGGGATAAGGTGCTCCTTATTTATAGGTAATTGTTCAATGAATTTATGTCTAGAGATAACATTACCCATAGGAATCGGGATGCTTCCAGTTTTCTCTACTTGATTTTGCAGAGTGGATACACCACAAATTTTTGATAATGTTGTAGCTTATCTTTTGAGCATTTGAATGACCTTTTTTCAACCTTCCAAAACCTTGAATGCTGGTTTTTTTGACATGGTGATATAGATCTATAATAACGAATTAGTAGCTTCATAATAGTGATAGATCAGAGATGAAGCAATCCCAGATTGATGTGTTTTTATCCCTTACAAGAATGGAAAAAGTTGAGCGGTGTGTGTACTCATTCTCCAGCATGTGTGGTGTACAAATTCCAAACTCACAGGGGTTTCTACCACATAAAAGTGTTTTTATCCCTTACAAGAATGGAAATAGTTGAGCGGTGTGCGTACTCATTCTCTAGCATGTGTGGTGTACAACTTCCAAACTCACAGGGATTTCTACCACATAAAATAAATAGTGTGTGAACTGGACACATTTTGTAGCTTCTCACGCTGAGCATATACCCTTGCCGCGTGTCATCTTTTGGGATAAGGAAGTCCTTATTTATAGGTAGTTGTTCAATGAATTCCTATGTGGAGATAGAATTACACATAGGAATCAACATGCTGCCAATTTTCTCTAGTTGATTTTGCAGAATGGAGACACCACATTTTTTTTATAATGTTGTAGCTTATCTTCTGAGCATTTGAATGACCCTTTGCTGGTTGTTTTAACATGCAGATATAAATCTATAATAAAGAATTAGTAACTCCATAATAGTGATAGATCAGAGTTGAAGTAGTCCCAAATTGATGTTCTTTCATCCCTTACGAGAATGGAAATATATGAGTGGTGTGTACTCATTCTCCAGAGTCTGTGGTGTACAACTTTCAAAATCATAGGGATTTCTACTACATCAAATAAATAGTGTGTAACTGGGCACATTGTGTAGCTTTTGTTAGTGCCCATTTAAGACCTCTGGAACATAGCATTAAAGACAACAGAGGCCCTCTAAGAGGTTGGGAGATTTAAACCATCTGCAAAAGCAATAAAATAGAAAGAACATTGCATTTATACTTGCGTTATAAAATAGGTTAGGGCCAATGCTTAAACTTTCTAAAAATCACAAATATAAGCAGGGTCGAGCTTTTTCTATCACTAGGTTTAACACCACACTGAAATTTCACTTTTTTATACATTTTGGAAAAGGTCAACGATTTAACTCTTTACTCCTGCTGGAAATAAGGCTCAAAATTTCATTTTGGGGGTTAACACTATTGACATTCAACAATAAAAGGAGTTGAAATAACTCTGGACTAAATTATCTTTAACCTATGATCATTCCAATCACCTCTCTATGGATTTAGTATTTTGTTAAGGCTTTTATGGAATTGATTTCTGACATGTCTTTTAGATTGTCAGTGTGTCACCTCCTGTAAATCAGCCACATATAGTCATGAGAACAATATGGCCTATGTATTGGGTCTAACATTTAAATTGTTCACCACAACCCTGCCAAAACAAAACAATTAGATCAAACAAAGAGCATATTTTGGGTTCTAGCCCCTTAGTATTTTCCATAGAAAGCAAGGGATACACGCACTTTCCAATGACCAATAACCAAGTTTTTTATACCCAAATCCCAGATGGTTACAGTCGATCTAGTTGATTAAGTAAATACTATAGAACTGTGGATTCTTAATTACCTACTAGACAATATAGTTCTAAGTCAAAATATTACTCTGTCCTAACACTTTTAGAGGAGAGCAGATTGAGTTTCAGATGCTGCACATCCAGTTGGAAAAGCGGCTAAAGAGGCATCAATTAGTTTCCCATATGTATAAAGATCGAGATCTATCATAATAGGCATCATCCCTCCCAGTTTTAGAGCCAACATATCCAAATATCTAGCCATAAGCAATTTCCTCATCATTAGCTTGCGTTCTTTTTCTTTTTATTACACGCTTATTTTTATTCTTTATACGCTTTCTTTCTTCTTTTTACGCTGGTCTACCCTTGCTACAAACTATACATAATTTACTTCTTTTATATTGGATCCACCACTCAATATTCTTATGGGTATCCATCTTTTTTTTAAGCATCATAATACACTCGATCATACAATTAGTACCTATGCCCTTTTATAGTTGCTTATACTGTTGGTGCTAGCTCTTATACAACTACTTTAGCTTTTACTTTACCTACCTTTTTTACCTACAACTGAGCAAAGGTATGCCTCTTTTATGATACTTAAGAATATGATTACTATGCCTTTTTGCTTGTTTATATACTATCTATTACCAAGGATTATATAGTAATGAATTATTTTATCCTTAACATAAATAAGAAGGGCCCTACAAGGAATCAAATAAGTACTAAGGCACGACGTTACACAGAGGTTAGATGCCCTTATTGTGATATTAACTCAATATCCAACATGTTTATTCCTATACTGGAGTCAACTTCACACATCAGGGAATGATACATGTCGATCACACCCGGGCTAGGCATGAACACACCATGTTGCATACAACGAATAAATACCTTTTTCCACCACTCGACTTCTGTCACAAAGATCTGAAACCTTAATAGATAAAATTAGTGATGATGTCAGTCAATTTTTTTAATGTTTTAGGGTTGACTGCTAATCTGACTTAATTAAACTCGAGGTAAAGGAGAGCCTTCATAGGTTTTAAAATTTCACTAGTGGCTTGTTGAACTTATATGAGGTTGACTAATCTTCTCTGCAGCAAGGTGAAATTCAAAGCACTGAAGTACTGGAAAGTGGAGTGAGAGTATTCTAAATCACTACAATTTTATAAACCTTGTTTTATAGGCTTGGTCAGCCCTCATTGAGGCTGAGTTGATTTGCATCCAAGATAAATTCTAATTTCACATCAATGGGTCTCATAATAATATTTTTTATATGTAGGATGACTTTGACTAGCTATAGCTCCTTCAATAAGGGTTGGAAAATACTTACAATGTAATTTTTTTAGTTCCACTCACAACTGTCCAAGAAATCCATCACCTACCTAGCGTTGTACTAACATATTACCCTCTTAAACCCATTTCTTATCCTTTTGGACATATATCTCTCTTTGAAGGCTCTTTATTCACCACCTTGGCATGCAATTTTCTTAAGAACCAAGGAACCAATACACATGAAGAGGGATAGTGGAAAGTAAGCAAAGTGAAGTGCCCCTCGCTCTCCCTATAAAGTAACATCTCTTCTTTAGAATTTAGGTAGATCAGGGAAACTATGATCTAATTGTGTGTTATTGGGTGGATGGGTTGGGGATGGGGTAATTTATCTTGATGGGATGTCACTATGATTCCATAGATCTAGGAATATCTAGTATGATATGTAGATCTACTTTGCATGCCCTACTCCCTCCTACCCATTAGTTGTGAACATGATCTCTATTTAGCGCATCGCTACCATTAATGACAATATACCCTCCTCAAGTTGTACACCAACTATAGATATATATATGGACAAACAAATAGACAAAAAAACACATCTATATTTATAAGAGATAGGCGTACCTATACATGTTATAGGGGCCTACCAACCAAAAGACACATGTATTCCTGCTATGCTACTAACTAACACAACGAATTAAGCCTTTTTGGGTTAGTGTTGGGAATCTATTCCCCTTCCTCTATCATTATTGGTCTCCTTTGTTAGACTTTTGAGTTACTTTGAAAGTGTTTACACCATGTTTGGGGTGCTTCATGAGATTTGGGGTACGTGGTGTATGTTCACCCCCTGGATGGTCCGATATGGATTATAGCATTAGAGATGGTATGTGATGGATATGCACACTTATGATCGTGATAGCTTTCTTTGTGGATTCCAGAACTTAGATGATTATTTGTGCAATGCTCTTATTTAGGGGTAAGTTCAATAGTACATCTCTGCATCAATATTAGTTATGGAATTGCAATTTTGTCAATATACTTAATCTAGGGAGACTTCAAACTTTGAATGCTTCTTGGTGGTCCCAATGGTCTTTCAATTTTTTATTCAACATGATTTGATCTCTCATCACTACATCAATTTTGGAGATGGTACTTCTTCTATGCATCCAATAAACTAATTTTTTTTTGTAGCTTTCTTAGTATATTCTATAGCCTTGCAATATTGGAAACTTTTCCCTACCTTTAGAGAAATTTTGAAAGCATAATTTTCTTCAAAATTGTGACAAATATAATGCTCCAGCTCTTTGAGAAGTTGGGGTTGATCGTTGAATTATCCAGCATATCTTCTAATACCATCAGACGAGCAACAACACTTGGAGAACTCTTTATTTCACTACATTGATGTTCCATTTCTATCAAATATCCATTAGAATTCCTGTGCTTGTGAATGATCTTGGGTGTGTCGATGTTGGAGTAATCACTTTTCAACTCAACAAAATTTCTTGAAATTTATCTGTTGTCCAAATATAGTCTTGGAGCTTCTTTGATATTTAATGAAGAAGAAGGAGGGATATATCTTCCATCATATGATAACTTTGGATAGTCCTTTGAAAATGAAGATCTTAGGCCTTCTTTCAATTCAAAAGGTCTCGGTGGATCTTTATTTTCTACAAAATTCCCTGGTACCTCTCTTAACATCACAAGAACTTTTAGAGACTCATTTAAATCAACTGGTGTTGTTGACTTCTTAGTTGCATGTAAGGAAGCTTGACTCGCTGATTTCCTAGAATTGTCATTGATATCTGTTGAAGTTTGAAACTATGAATTAGGATTTTACCCCTTCCTTGATTAGGAACTAATTGATAATTGTTGTTGCTTTCTTGTATATCTTGCATCGATTTGGAGATGTTGGAGACTCCATTGGGTTGAGAACTTATTTGTGTTTTTCTTTGCTTTGATAATTCTCATTAAGCTTGGTCTTGAGGGATAGCTTTGGAGAATATTTGTTGAATGAATCCCTCACTACATATCTAATATCAAGTGATCGACTTCCTGTTTTCCTTGAATCAAGAGATATCCTTGATAGTTCTTTTGATAGAATGGAAGAATCTTATATATTATCAATTGATAACCTTAGTGAAGTTCACGTGCTTGTGATTCTACCAGGTCTGTAATCCCAGTATCTCTTTGATGATGCCTCGATCTTCTCCACTTGTATTGATTCTGGAAAATGCGTGTTAAGTATGACATTGGTGTCAATGTGAACATAGGAAACTTATCTCACTCATGAGTGCATTTTTGGTAACCTAGGCATGAAAATAGCCTCATATCTTCCTTGTTTATAATTCCTAGCACACTTAGGTGAAATTTGGGCATCATTTTCTAGGCTCTTGGTATTAACAACCCTCAAAACATCCTTAAAAAAACAATAAATTCATATTTTGGAAGCTTGTACTTCTAGGCATATTTTAAGTGGATCTAGGCATTTTTCACCATGAAAGGAGGTGTAGTCAGGACTCAATACTGCTTTCAATTAGGAGCATCCATGCAGTGGTAAAATAATGATGGATCAATGGTATGGGTAGAATTAAGGTTAGATTAGCCGTAAATAACAAATATGGGCAGTTTTCCTTGTAACACCAATTAGAAAATAGCCCTAATCTCACAAGATATTATTTATGTGCAAAGCTGAGTTGATTCATTACTTCCCTACCTCTAGAGAAATTCTGAAACCATAATTTTCTTTAGATTGTGACAGATATAATGCTCCAGTTATTTGAGAAGTTGGGCTTGAATTATACAACATCTATTCTAATCCCATAAGATGAGCAACAACACTTGGATAGCTCTTTTTTCCACTACATTGATGTTCCATTTCTATCAAATATCTGTTAGAATGCTTGTGATTGTGCATGATCTTCTCATGTAGGAAGTACTGGAGTATATTATCTTCATCCAATATTAACAGTTCAAATGACTCAAGTTTTCTTCATTTTTTACAGAGTGCATATAGATATAGGGTGGAAACTTCAGTTGAATTTTTTTTTCTTCAAATATTTAAAAGGGTCCATGTCTTTGCATCTCAACAGGTTTGCCTAATTTTTCTATGTACAGTGCATCATTCTTACATTTTCATTTTCTATCCAAATTGTAATCTTATGATGTAGGAAGTAATGGATTAGATTCTCTTCATCCAACATTAAGGGTCCACAAGGCTCAAGTTTTTTTTTCATTTTTTCAAAGTACATATGCATATATGGTGGAAACTTCAGTTGAAAATATTTTTCTCTAAATATTTAAAAGGATCCATGTCTTTGCATCTCGACAGGTTTGTCTAATTTTTATATGTAAAATGAATCCTTCTTCCATTTCCATTTTCTCTCCAATCTATAATGTTTTTATGTAGGCAGTAATCGAGTAGATTCTCTTCATCCAAGATTAAGGGTTCAAATGGCTTCAAATTTTCTGCGTCTGTTATAGAGTACATATATGCATATATGGTGGCAGCTTCAGTTGAAAACATTTTTCTCCAAATATTTAGAAGGATTTATTTCTCATGGGTTTCTTTTCTTACCTTCTCATTTGAACCTCTTTTTGTTCAAGTAGATCCCATACCAAGTCCCATTCTTCAAAATGATGACCCTTTCTAAGCATGTTGTGTCTATCTATATATATATGTTGGGTATTTTCCAAGTGTTCTTGTACCTCCCTCTCTCTCTCTCTATATATATAAACTTGACATATTTTAGGTTTTCATTGTTTGATGTAAATACTTTATTCCTACCTTTGTCAAAACAAATATCAAATGGAGTTTTTGGAAGAAATCACAAACAAGTCACAAATCAGAACTATTGGGAAGAGCTATGGATTTCTTTTTCTTTGCAGTGCTAGATACATGGGAAAATTTCATCCCATTCCCTTGGATGTTTTTATTGTAGGCTCTTAACAGTTCAACTAGTGTTCACTTCACAACTTCTATTTTCATATATATCTATGGGTGGAAGGAAGTGCTCTGTTTTAGTTTAGTATCCATTATACTCCACAATGTGGTCCAAAGATGACACAAATGATGCGACCTCTATAAGAGATAATGGATTCTAGAACTCCAAAATGCTCCCAAGCATGGCTGAAAAATAGCTTGGCTTATTTAGCTCTCGATAACTATTTTCTTATAGTTGTATAAGTACTTCCATTTTACCAAATATCTCAACTATGACAAATAATTTGTCACAACCCTACCTAGTTTTTGGAAATCCTTCAATCAAATTCATGGAGAAATGAGATTCTTTCCTATGGCTGATTTGGTACTACAAGAGGTGTGTATAGAACCAACATTCTATTTGTTGGATTAGATGTACTACAAAATGCACAACCTCTAATTAACTTAGTGGGATCATTGTGAAATTTGGGCTAGATACATACCTTTGTAGATTCAAGATTGTTTTCGCCACTCCAAAATTTATTGCAAATTTCAAAGTATGGAGTTCTCCTATAAGAATAAATTTATGCTTGATTTTTGGTATGCATAGTTTCTCATTCTTGTAAAGAAATCCTTCTTTAAGAGTATACTGGTTCTTCAATTCCCTTGTATGGTTTCTACTACAATTGAACTGAAATTTGCATCTTAGTCTTACAACTCTTTCAACTCCTCATATACAAGTGATTGCAAATGAATTACAAGTACAAGAACTGAAATAGTTGGATAGGTTGGTCTATATGGTATGCCTACAATTTTTTTGGTCACTCCCTTCTTGTATTTGATAACCAAATTGAATTGTTATGTATATGAAATCCTGTTCAAATGTCATTCTTGTTGCAACTTTCCTTGAGCTATAGGAATTGTAGTGGCTTGCTATCATTGTAGATTGATGTCTATTTTCCTAGTATGTGGGATCTCAAATGCTTCACAATTTGGTGTAGTACATACAATTACTTATTATACATAGGATAATTGAGCACAAATCCATAAAACAACTTTGAATGGGTGTTATAGATTTTCCGTCAAGTCTAAGAACACTCCCTATAGTAGTTCCTGAAGCATCTGCTTGAGTTTCAAAAGGATTTGAAGATTAGGAATCCCAATTACAAGTGTTTCACAAATATTTTTCTTCATATTATTGAATGCTCCCCCTAATATTTTTCACAATTAAAATTCACTTCTCTTTTGTTTAAAGAATGCAATGGTGTTATAATACTGTAGAAATGAGAAATAAATTCAATGTTCCACCAAGTTTCCAATACAAACAAAGAAACATGTCTAGAGAATGTTTAGTGACACCCCCAAATTTTAGGAAACATCATGGCAATCTTCAAGGTCCCAAACATAGGGAACCCATATGAAATAATAAAAATAAAATTTTAAATATATGAAAAATAATGACAAATCACAAACAAGAACAATAAAAACATGAAAACAATAACAATCACTTTATGGTTTTGACTTTTTAGTGTGTTTTTTAAATCACTTTTTCCAAGTTCGTCAAGAAAAAACAATTAGGGGAATCTTGGAATCCTCTATTTCTAAGGTGGGATTACCCTAGAAAAGAGAAATGCCCCCCATTTCTTAGGTGTTTCTTACATGGAAATGTTTTTGAAATTCCAAAATGCATTTCCAGCTCTTCAAGGTGAAGTAATCGGTAACATACAATACAAACCCACCTTAGTATTGGGGGAGAGATATGAACCTTCCACATCTCCCAAGCAAAAAAATTACCTTCTTCTAGGGTAGACCTTAGTGAAGAAGATATTTGGATTATTGGAATTTACCTCCATAATTGTTCATGTGCAGCGAAATTATAGAATTTTCCAATATTTTGCTTCCTCCCTAAAAGAACCCAAACCAATTATGATAACATAATCTACAAATAAAAAGTGAGACATAGATAGAAATTTGATTATTATTTTTTCTTTTTATACCGCTATTCTCTCTTGCAATCTTTTACTATCCTGCTTAAGTATCAGTGACCAATAAGAAGAGGAGAACATTTGACATAGGGAAGGACTGTCTTAATTCCCATTATAAGGAGGCTGACCAAATTATAAGAAGAGAAAAAACAACTGAAGATGAACATATCATTATCCAATTTACTAACTCCAAATTCACCCCAATAGGATTAGCATTAACCTATGATAAACTTCTAAATATTCAAAATATATGACCTTGAAGATGTATCATAAATTATAACTGGTGCATCTTGAACTTCCATATGTCTTGTTGCCATTTCAAATTTTATGAAATTCCATATGCCTTGCTGCCCAAGATATGACACGCAAGATGCTTCTCTAGATATCTGCCATAATATGTGAATTCAATGCATGAGAATAGGTCACAAACAATGTTTCAACAGTGCTTCACAAAATCTTCTTCAATATCTGCCCATCAAGGGAGTATGTCATAAATAATTTGTTGTCTTGTGAATGTTCTCCACCTATGCTTTAGCGGATGGATGTAGTTGATAGTTGTTTTATTGTGCACAGTCTCCCCCTATGAAATTTTCTTTTGAACCAAGATCTTTCAAGACCTTCAAGAGAAATCGATCATATGTCAAACCAATTCCATATCATAGTCCTTACTTTGCAGATGGAATATTGATTGATGTGAAGAAGACCAAGTAAAAGTTAACAGTGCTTGCATGAGCTGGTTCATGCCCAATAGCAAACAAGGTTTCCCTTTCCGTGGTTCAATAACTATTAGAGTTGTTTCACAATAATAACACTCATTTGGAAACGATGCCTTAGTAGTTTTTACCATGGTTGAGAAACAACAGATTCTCCCACATAGTTTGGCAATAAATATGGTCCCACATTAATGCATACTTGTGATTCGTAAATATTCACAACTTTCTCAGTATGTGGCAACATATGTAACTACTAATTGCTCCAACAAATTTAATAAATGCTTCTAACCAACTTATTGACCATGTCAATCTGTAACAATGGAAATTTATTTATAATAATGTCTGGCTTCCATTAGCCATTTTCCTATGAAGGATACTCAACCTTTATTCCCTCAAATTTCTTTAGGAGTATCACCAACTATCACAACATTAAATAGATTCCTAGACACTAGTGACAACATATCCTGCATAGGATTCCAGCTATGAAGGAGAACTAGAGGATTCATCCTGAGTAATTAGGAAATAATTATTATGTCTAGGGGAGACGATGCAATGAAGTTTAGGGAGCTCATAACAATTTGTTTTCCTGTGTTAGAATTTTTCTTAAAGAGCTAGGGTTACTGTTTCTTTTAGTTGATGTCTTGGTTTTTTGTTGCTCCTAGAATAGGGCCTAGGACACTACTCTCTCGTTGCTGGTTCTAGTAGGACGTGACCTCTCTATGCTTGAATGGGATCATCTGTGACCATTTTGATGCTCCTGGGACGAATCTATAGGGTCTACTCAAAACAATATACAATATATGAAGGTGTCTTCCCTTCCTTATTTTCCTCTAAAAATCGATCTTTTGAAGGATTTGACAGAGTCTTGTGGCTCTTTCTTAGGCTCCTACTATTGTATTTGGGTTTCTCTTTCAACTTAGTAAAATGGATTTTGAATTGTGTAACATATGCCAGTTATTCAATCCTAATCAACATGTAAGCATCTCCTTTTTTTGCATTCCTCTAGTGGATTGTAGGGTTTCTCCCTATCTTCTTACTTTTTTTTGCGTATTGTTAAGGGTCTTAGAAAAACCGTTAAGTATGAATTGTCTCACCAATCTAAATAAGGTGTCACTATTGTTAGGAATATTTCTATCACTCACCTACTCCTTGTAGATGAACACTATTGTTTGGGAAGGGTACCATAATAGAATTTCAAATTTTTAAATATTTTTTAGAACTTAGATCTATTTTCCTCTTCTATAGGTATGGTTATAAATTATGAAAATATGCTATTTACACCAATGGTATTGAGGATGCCTTCTCTAGAACTCTAGCTAGGTTGTTTAACACTCCTTTGAAGTCTTTTGCAGATGGTTGTTTAACCTAGTTTTAAATCCTCTACTCAAGCTATTTCACTTATACCTCTCTTCTAGGATCCCTGGAAATCGAGGGAGAATGCTCAATCCAAGGTAAATTTCACTGGGTGAAAATTGCTTTTCCAATTATTTCCAAGTTCCAACCCTACTTTGTTGGGATAACTATGTTTTGAATATTTTTTAGAAAATAAATAATGGGCTATTTAATATTGACCCTATATACTTCTTTTATATAATTTTTTTTTCCCAAAGAACATTTGAAATTCTCCCAAAGAAATGTGAATTTATGTTAACTGCTGATGTATTTTAGAATATGACTTTCATCAAACAATTTGTTGCCACTATTGTGTTACCATTGTAGGATCCCCTTCTTAGTATAGTTTGATGTTGGCAGATCTACTTGAGGTTTTTCATTGACATTTTACATCTCATACATTGAAATTTGCAACTGTAAACATTAATAAATGCATCCAAATTCTAATTTCTATTGCATCAAATTCCACAAATACCAAACAATAAGGAGTGATTGAATTTAAGATGAATGTTACAACCTTCTAGAAAGCCACATAGTTCAAAATTACATTCATATTTCAAACCTAGGATATCCATGGAAGAGTTCCCACTTTATTTGTTCATTGTTGTAGATAACAGTGCATAGACAACCCCTTTTTTACTAAAACGCCCCCCTTCATGTGACGAGGAACTACTGAAATAACATGCTGAAGATGACAATTGACTATAGCATTGCTTTTATGCTCAGAGAGTGGTATACAGTCACAAATAATGAGCAAAATACTAAGGAAAAACTCAACATTGTAATTTGTTACTATTCTTTAGTACTGCTATTACTGCTTTATTTCCTGTACATTGATTGTTACTATTTATGGAAATTGGTAAATCATCTCAATGGACAACTTTAACGCAGTGACCATTGGACGATTGGAATGTTAAATTTGAAAGAGATGAAAATTACATTTTAAATTTATTACAGCAGTACAGTTTTAAATATAGCTTTTCTTTAGTTCTATCTCATGCATGAAAGTATAAATATTTTTTTTTCTTTATATCGAACCCGAATGGTGAACCTAACCAAAACTTTACCAATTAGAGCCTGGAAAACCATACTAAGGGTATAGATTGGAAAATATTAAGAGGTTTCAAAGGTCAAAAAATGACCTTGAACCCTTAGGTCTGTAGGTAAGTGATGAGGCCTAAGATCCATGTGATCATCAAAGTTTGAAAGAATGTGTTGTTTGAATTCATCGGCAAGTTTTTTGTCTTGCTTTCCCACTCTTCTTTCAGTAATAAGCTCATGATAATCCAAGGTACTCACACTTGGGATCTTTCCTTGGAGGTTTTGGCCTTAGGTTAGATGGGTATTGACTCATATGGGTTAGATGTTGTGTTATGTTCTTGACAAGAATATGCAATCTTGTTCAACCTGGCTTTCTTAGTTGGAAGACCGATTAGAGTTTTAAGGAGAGATAAGAAACTCATTCAACTGTCTGGAGGGTAAATTGGGATGTTAAATGATGAAAATTGTTTTTTTGTTTATGTGCAAAGAAAAAATATTAAGCAGATATAAAGGATCCAATATCGGCTGTCAATCACATGCCAATTTCCAAAGAACAAAACAAAGAGTGAAACAAGTTTAAGATGCAAAACATGGTTAAATATGAACTGTAAATTTCTATAAGCCAATCTTCTTGGATGAAGAGGCTATACATATTACGTGATGACTCATATGGATTAGATGTTGTGCTATGTTCTTGACAAGAATCTGCAATATTGTTCAACCTGGCTTTCTTAGTTGGAAAAGTGATTATATTTTGAAGGAAAGAACAAAACAAAAGAGTGAAGTAAGTTTAAGATTCAAAAAATGGTAAATCTGAATTGTAAATTTCTTTATAGTTAATTTGGAAAAAATCATGTAATATGCATAACCTCTTCTTGCAAGAATATTGCCTTATAGGATTATCCACAATAATTAGGAAATAATTATTATGTCGAAAGGAGATGACATAATGGAGTTTAGGGAGATCATAACAGTTTGTTTTCCTCAACTACATTAAGAGGAATCTCCAAAATTTATAGCTATATATTTTTCCACCAGTATTTCTTATGAAGAATCATATATATCTTGTATTTGACTGTTAGCTAAATATTATGCTACTGGTCCCTCTTTTGAAGACTTAGATGAAGCTTTGTTATGAAGCCGTTACTTCTTAATTACAATTGCATCACCACCTTCTGATTCTCCTTTTAACCCACCTTTGAATGGATTGAAAGGAATATTATTTGTTATGATGCTAATAAATGAGATGCTATTATCTATTTTAATTTTTCAGGGAGTACACATGTTGACAATTTTAAGTACACCATACATGGACACACCCAATATCATGTCTGATAGTAGATCATGTTGTATGCATTATCTTGATCTTTGGTAGGAATTATGTTGCTAGCATTTTAGTTTTTTTATTGTAGTTTGAATAGCTTGTGTTTGCATTTTTATGTTTTAAAGTTGTATTATTCCCTAGTACATGAAATACTTAGGATTGAGTTGTACTAAAGTTAGGAGAGCTTCTCCTTAGTTCAATACATACATGTGAAAATCAAACTACAAGCTCACAAGGTTTTCTATATAGAGTAGGCCTTTAAAAAGTTCAATATATTATGATCATTGATGAATGCTAATATTTGAGGGCCATACCTTCTTTTTCTTGGTCGTGGGCCATACCTTCTTGTTGATGGTAATTTCCTTTATTTTAAATGTGTATAAAACTTTAGGGGACATTAAAATTCAGATTACCATTCATCAATTTAGGGATAGGGTTTCAATGTTAGACTTATAAGTTTTGAGTCGTAGTTTTAGGGTTAGGGTTTGATTCTTCACTTTTAGGGTTTTTATTTGTTTTTTCATGTCCAAAATATGTTGAAAAATGTAACTTCTGAAGATATTCTTATTGTACTTTTATTTCATTAGTGCTATACCTTCTTCAAGGGATGTTATTGATGTATTTGGTCATATAAAAGTCATTGAAAGAGTCAATGTAAACACTCATTATAATTCCGGTCAATATAAATTGATAATGTGCTATTGTACTAATTTTATATCATTTTCCTCATGCATGCCTCACTTCTAGTTTCTATATCGATTTGGAATTTCAATTTTGAAATATTAAGTAAGATGTCAAACATGGATCGTGGAAAGAAAATAAAACATCAAGAAAAAAGGATGTAATATCATATTTTCAAAACCTCAATCCAATAATCCACATCCTATTCATGCTTCAAGCTCTCTTGAGCAAGGTATCTGTGAGAGAGATGTCAACACTTTTGAGATTGCATCTGCAACCCATACAATGGATGGTAGAATACATTCCTCTAGTTATCAAAGTGAGACAAATGCATTTTCATCTGAAATTGGTAGTTCAAATGTTGAATATTTTTCTGTGCAAGGTGACATAGTGCATTCACAGAAAAGGAAAAAGGGCCAATGGGACATAGGGAGAAAATTGAAATTTGATTGGATCTCAAGGTACCCATTTATTGAACCAATACCTCCAGCAAATGAGAATGAGACCTCACGAGAAGTTAAATGCATTTCATGTAGTTGGAAACTTGGCAAGGTAGTGAAATTGTAGTTGAAGTTAGACACAATAGAGAAGCATGTTGGAAAGGTGTATGATAAGAAAGTTGCAAATGATGAGAAGAAATATAGTCCCAAATGGAAATCTCTTAACCAATGTCGACATCTCCAATTTCAAGAGGAATATAATAAATTCTTACTAAATAAGAGAAAAGTCGAGGAAAATGGAGGAACCATCACATATCAATTTAGAAAGATGATAGAAACAACTTTGTTATCAAAGATGATACAATTAAGCACTGTATTTCACATCCTATCCAATGGTCGTCCTATGATAGATTATCCAAAAATGACGAAATATCTATCTTTTATTCAAGTGCCAAATTTTCCATCTTCTCATTGGTCTTTATCAAGTGGTTGGAAATGGGGAAAATATCTAGCTCAAGTAGAAAAGGACGATATGAAAGAGACGATTGCAGATGCTACATTTTTGTCACTGTCTTTGGATGAAGTTATGGCTATTGATAATACTTCATGGATTTACATGAGAATTTATATGGTCAATGATCATATTAGGAATTCCTATCTACTTGGAATTCATAAAATGACCAAATGTTCTATAGCAGAAAATATTTATGAACTTGTTATTGATAGTTTGAAGGAAATTGGTGGTATGGATAATTCCATGATTGCAAAAAAATTGGTATGTGTTGGAGAATATGGAGCATCAGTAATGCAAGGACAAAGGAATGGACTTTGTGCTAGACTGCAACTCTCGGCTTCATCGTATATGCTTAGTATTCATTGTATGGCTCATAGGATGAATCTTGCATTTAAAATAGTGAGTAACTTTTCATTGGTTTCAAAGGTTGAATAACTTGTACGTGAGGTTCATGCATACTTTTGTCAGAGTCTGAAATGATTTTTAGAGTTTAATTTTTTTTTTTTTTTTTTTTTTTTTTTTTTTTTTTTTTTTTTTTTTTTTTTTTTTTTTTTTTTTTTTCTGATGGTGTTACAAATGGAAAAAGTATATTAAAATATGTTGATACAAGATGGATCTCACTGAAGGGACCAACTTAAAAAATATTCAATGAATATGCATCCTTGGCAAAGGTGATGTATGAACATTGCTCAAGTGTAGAAAAAGCTCAAACTCTTCTCTTTCTACTAACTGATATAGAGAAATCATTAACATTGGCTGTAATTCTTCCTATGATTCATGAAATAAATAACCTCGTGAAGATGGCTTAGATTTGCACGATTTATATTTTTGAATACACAAGAGAAAGAAAATTAACATGCCTTGCATTAGATAATTTGTATATTATGATAGGGTCTTTTATAGGTCTAGCATTTACAAATTGGAGTAAGATAATCAATGTATAAAATGATGTATTTTTTTTTAAGTTTTATGAAAACGAGATGCTATGTATGGAAGTTTGTGGGCATATGGTTCCATTTTATTATAATGTTAAGATAGGAAGATCCACCAAATAGTTCCATTGTTAAGAGAATGATTTCATGACGTTGTAATTTCAGTGAGGCACAACTTGATAGAAATTGCAAAATCACTATCATCAGAGATAAGAGATCAGTTTCCTCGAGATGAATTGTTGGAGGCCATGTCTATCGTATACCCTCAATATTGGAACCATAGTCAATGTTCAGATACTTTAAAGGTTGACTTTATAGAGAAATGCAAGATTTTGCAGATCCATTTTTGTCGAGAGGCCGAGATACAAGGAGAACATATTCAAGGTATTTTAGATCGAGAAAAAATTATAGATCAAGATGAATGCTTTGCTACAACAATGTGGGACCAATTTTCTTTGTTGAATAATCAACCAGAATATGGTGCAATTACAAGATTATGGACTAAGCTCAGTGGTAGCGAAATCCTACGACAAAAAAATCCATAATATTTCAAATTAGTGGATTTATGTCAAACCATGATTTTTGGATCAATGGAGGATGAGAGAATGTTTAGTGCACTAACATTATTGAATTCAAAGTTGAGGATCAAGCTTGATAAAAATGTGGATACATGCTTAATATTATATGTAAAAAAGTATGAGGTTGACAATTTTCCATATGAAAGAGCATTAGATCTTTGGCGATTAGATCGTGAAAGAAGGGGAGAAAACAATATAACAAATTTCTCTAATGAACTCGATCTGGGACATAATATTTTGGATGATCATAATGACAGTTCATCTGGATAAGGTCATGTTCAGAATGTCGAAAAAGAGGAATAGGGCCAGAATGTGAATTGGAAAATAAATTTTACCTAAGATTGTATATGATCTAATACACATGGGGGACTCTTAAGTCTTCTTTTGGTCTATGTATTCCATGTACTCTTGTTGGTGATCATTATATGTGAATTTGAGGTTGTGTTTTAGGTAAAAATGGATTCTACATTGTAATTTTTGATGTAACATTCATGATTTGAGCTACATTACCTTCATGCAACTTATTTTAAGATTGATGTTTTGATATTTATCTCTTACATTCTCTCTTTCTTCTATGTGACAGGAAATGATGCTGGAATTTGAGAAAGCTAGGCCTAGGAGCTATCTCTTCACATAGATAATGTCTTAACATTAAAGGATAAATAACTAATTTGACAACACTTGCGCTAAGCAAGAATGGGCTCATTGAAGTACATGAAACCATGTTGGTGTTTAGCATGAATATCTTGACAATTTTTTATGGTTTGTTTATTTCTTTTGTTTGAAGCATTTTGTCGATTTTTTTAAGTTTGTGTGTATTTTGGTTAAATATTGTGTTAGTCCCTTGAATGCTTCTAGTTCTCATTTGATTCTTGATTTAACCCTTTGTTGTAGCTTGAATCAAGATTAATTTTAGTCGATTTCCATTGATTTAGGGTTTGAGAAAATATGTTTTTATTACCTTTTAGTTGCATGAATCAATTGTCTTCATGTTTTCGATTATTTTATGTTGATTGTATATTTTCTTTGTAAATACTTATCGTTATTCAAAAAATAAATGAGCTCTACATAGCTAAGCGAAGAGAAAATTGGTCTACGAACTAGGTTCCTATGCATTGATCGTAGGATACCTATTGGAATGAGACCAACATTCATCTAATGTAATAATCAATTGGCATAATTACAATGCATAATTGTATTAGCCTCCATGACCACTATTGGCTAGTGGAGGCCAAGATCAGGAATAATGTCTGAGTCTGTCAGTTTACTAGTTTGTCAAGATTGAGGTCCCCACATATCCATTGGACCATTAAGGGATGGGATAACAAGTGGAGTCCCCATTTTCCTTGAATCTAGTCAGTGCAATTGTGTTTCAGTGAAACCTTCTAGTTGTGACTCGTGAGTCTACGGGTTATGTTTTTCATAACATGATTCATATTATTTGACTAATGCTTTTGTTCCTATATTTTTGAAGTAGGATGAAAAGTATTTGTGGTAGAAAGATTGCTATATGTCAATTTGAGGCTGCATTTAAGGTAAAAATAGATTCTATATTTTGTGTTTTTCGTTGTAACATTGATGATTGGGACTACATTTCCTTGATATTAGTTATTTAAGATTGATGTTTTAATATTTAACTATTACATTGTATTTCTTGTTTGTGATGAGAACCAAAGTTGTAATTTGACGAATCTGAAGCCTATCTTTTCACATAGATAGCATCCTAGTATTAAAGGATAAATAAATAATTTAATAAGACTTCCACTAAGAAAGAATGGGCTCATTCTAGTACATGAAACCATGTTAATGTCTAGCTTTGTACCTTGGGAATTTTATATGGGTTTCTTACTGTTTATGTTTGTAGTATTTTGTCGACTGTGGAAGTTTGGGTTTATTTTGGTTAAAGATTGTGTTAGTCCCTTGAATGCATTATGATTCTAGTTCTTATTTGATGCTTTACTGAAACCTTTGTAGGAGCTTCATTGGTTTCAATTGATTTCCTTTGATTCAATGGTTTGAGGAAAGATGTTTTTATTTCTTACCAGGCCGATGCATTTTGTCATTTTCTTTTCTCTTCCAGATTTTGTTGGACTCATTCTTATCTATATATGGGACACTTCCTTTAATTGAGGTAATTCTTGAATTCTTGTAGTCTTGATATTTGTGACCAAATACATCACAACTGTAACATTTTACAGTGTAACAAAATATCTAAATATGTCAAGAATGATTTCATCTCCAACATCTTAACAAGTTCTTGGAATTTGCAAGACATTATCTTGCATAGAATTTGCAGTCCAAAGCTTTGTGTTAGTCCCTTCAATGCTTATAGTTCTCATTTGATGCTTGATTTAACCCTTTGTTGTAGATTGAATCAAGATTTATGTTAGTCAATTTCCATTGATTTAGGGTTTGAGAAAATATGGTTTTATTACTTTTTAGTTGCATGAATTAATTGTCTTCATTTTTTTTATTCTTTTATGCTGATTGTATATTTTCTTTGTAAATAGTTATTGTTATTCAAAAAGACAATGAGCTCTACAGAGATAAGTGAAGAGAAAAATGGTTTATGAACTAGGTTCCTATGCATTGATCGTAGGATACCTATTGGCACGAGACCAACATTCATCCAATGCAATAATCAATTGACATAATTAAAATGCATAATCATATTATCCTCCATGAACTCAATTGGCTAGTGGAGGCCAATATCGAGCATAATGTCTGATTCTATTATTTTATCGATTTGCCAAGATTCAGGTCCCCACATGTCCACTATACCATTAAGGGATGAGATAACAAGTGGAGTCCCCACTTGCCCCAAATCTAGTCAGTGCAGTTGTTTTTCACTGACACCTTCCAGTTGTGACTTGTGAGTCTACATGTTCTGTTGTTGATGATGTGATTCATGTTATTTGAATAATGTTGTCGTTCCTCTATTTTTACAATATTTTATAAATCAATGAAAGATTCGCTAGTTTTTACAATTTTTTTATAATGAAGTGAAATATTTGCCAAAATTTTACAATATCTTATAAATTGGTGAAATAACCACCAAAATTTTACAACATTATATAATAAAAAGAACTATTATCCAAATTTTTTATATATACAGATTATATTATTGATAAAATCACCTTCAAATTTTCCTATATATCAGAGAGATTTTCCCCTTTTTTATACATATAAATCTAGGGGGGTTCTTAAAATCATCAATGGTCACAGATACATTTTAGATCCTATGTCAAATTCAACATTAGACTAGACTGTGTATAGTACACAAAGGGATGAAATCACCTATCAAATAAATAAGTCAAATCACTCTAATATAGAATAGATCACTCTATCATGGAGCACTCCCTCACAGAGTATGCAATGTGACCTATATCCATATTCATTCTTAGTCAAAACACATGAATAATAAGGGCTAAGCATCTCAATACTTATTCACTCTTAGTCAACACACATTACTAATCAAGGCTACACCCTACCATTCTCCACTAGCCATTGGTCAACTCACATGACCCTTATGAGATAATGTCTGTAAAATGTTTTCCCGATGCTACAACATGGAGAAACATCAAGAAGATGTACACGAACATGAATTTAGACTTATAGTGTTTTTGTTGAAGAGAACAAGCTAACCAACACTAGCAAAAACTCAAGAAACCACATGTAGGGGGACCACTTTCCTCCCAACCAACCCCCTAGTGAAATATCGAGAGCCCTCGAGCCCTCAATCAATAAAACTATGTCAGACCAATACCTCCTTACCATTGTAGGAAAATACCTAAACCCTCCTTCGATAAGCAAATATCATACAATGGACTAACTACACCTCCCCCCCAACCAAAGGAACAAGAAAAAGGATCGCCATGAAGTCCTTCCCCTTCCTCTTGTAAGCCCCATTTTCCTTATTACTAAAATAAGTTTTATTTGTATGGATGACACTTGTCATCCATGCACTAATCCCACTTTAGCTTAATAAATCTTACTTTAACATTAAGCATGCATCTTATTATTTATGATTATTTGCCTATTATATATTCCATTATGATTAACAATTCAAGTTCGGGCATTACAATTAACACATCGAAGATGACCACCAAGCCTCGAAAAACAAAATGCAAGTCATCAGATATATCAAGATAACACAAGTTATTGGAATAAGATCAAGATTGAGCTTCCTAGGTATGATGGATTAGATGATATGAAAGCAATCACATGGGTCAATAAAAGCAAATAAATATTAGCTATGAACCCACCTACTAATGACCTAGAAAAAATATCGATGGAATCAATGTACTTAGAAGTTGTTCCATATGATGGGTTCACTTAGTGGTCTAAGAAAACTAGTGGGCTGTCCATAAATTGGAAAATGTTCACATTATACCTCCTTAAGAGATTTTACGACAATGAAGAAGTTTCCAAGTTCACTCATTTACATCAAACAAGGATAATTAATGAATATACCTATGAATGGGAATCCTAGCTACAAGATTCCCTGACCTTATAGATGACCAGTTACTACAACTGTATATTTCAAGCTTGAAGCCTATTATCCGTAGTGAGATAAAACTTTCAAGACTAAGGAATTTGGTGGAGGCCAAAAACATGGAAAAAAATATCAAAAGAAATATCAATACTCAACATGAGGTTTCTATAATGACAAATTCATCCAATTACACCACGTCAAGAGATAACAACAAATATACCCATTAAAAAAATGTCAAAAAGAAGGAAATCCCTTGTCGTAAATGTGGGAAACATTGGACTCCAGAGCATAGATGTGAATATGAATCATTATTTTACTATTGTATAGTGAATGGGAAGCAATTAGAGGTGTTGAATCTAGAAAATGAGTTCATTGTAGCATACAATTCATACTCAAACTATGAAGAAACACCACAAAAAGTATCGCTATCATCAATGTCATGCACACTATTGAATAATAGAGATGATGATGTGTCGCAAGGGGAAGATATTCAAAAAAATAAAAAATAAGAAACAAAAAAATATATTCCTCCTCATCTTGTAAAGACTAATGAGGTAAATATTCCAAAATAGAGGCACAACAAACATCAATTTCATCTATAGTTTAGAGAAAAACCTAACAGTCTAAGACATTGAAACTCATGGCAATTGTAAACAATAAGAAACTAACAATCCTTGTATATTTAGGTAGTAATGATAACTATGTAGAAATGAATATCACTAAAGAAGTAAATATTTTTGTATACCCTTCAAAGGACCTCACTATTAAGGTTGCATATGGACATTGGTTCAACAACAAAGGAAGATATCATAAAATATCAGTTCAAATAAAAAGACTAGAACTACAATCAAAATGTTATGCGCTACCACTTGATGGGATGGATATGGTGCTAAGTGCAGAATGGTTACTGCAATTGGGAACTTATATCACCGACCTTAAAGAAAAGTTTAAGGAGTTTAACTATAAAGGACAAATTATAAATTGTATTGTATTGAATCATTTTCTCTAAAGAAGGGTGAATTGCAATTGATGTAAAAAGTGAAACAAGTCCATATGAACACACAACAACAAAAGGAAGGCAAGTGTGTACCCAAGAGTCCTCAAGGTTTTACATTAAATGACTAGGTCAAACAACTTCAAGGTATGGTACAAAGGAGCATCATCAACATTGAGATGAAGGACCAAATTGAACCCCATAAACCATGCAAGGAAAAGTATGATGCTACCATGGGAACATGCTCAACTAGAAAAAATCAATTTATTATGCTGGGGACAAAACATTCCTTAAGAAGGTGGCAATGTAACAAACATAAACAAAAGAGTAATGTTAATAATAATCATAATAATAATAAATAATATAAGTAACTAAACGATTAGTAATTAATGAAGAGTCAAAGGACATACATGTTCACCTTCGTGGCTAGTCAATACCTATAAAGGTATAGTGTTAGGATGGTGAACAAGTATGTCCTTTGACTCTCCATTAATTACTAATCATATTTATTAATAATTAGTTATTTATATTATTTATTATTATCATTATTATTATTAATATTTCTCTTTTATTTATATTTGTTACATTGCCACCCTCTTAAGGAATGCTTTGTCCTCAAAGCACAATAAATTGGTCTTTCTCTAGCTGAGCATGCTCACCTGGGGGAATCATACTTGTCCTTTCTTTGTTTTTTGGATTCATGGTGCTTCCGCTACATTCCTCTTGCACATGTTTTTCGAAGGAGACTACATGAATAATCTAGGAGGATCTATGATCTCAAAATTTAAAACTCTCAAATAATAATAAGGATGTCATTGCTACTTAAGGCTTGGAAAGAGATTTCCAAAAATGCTTGAATCACCTCAAATGCACATCTTATGAGGAAGATTTCATACTTTGGAGTTTCAACAAAATAGAAAAATGGGAAAAATAGGGGTGCCATGTGGCAAGCCCACCAGATGTCATGTGGCTTCCCCATAAATGACATACAGTCTATGTGGCACCACAAAAAGGGTTCCATATTTCCTCGATATTGTGATGTGGTATGACCATACACAAGTGGAGCAACCAGAAATTTACATGTGGAAATTTGTATTGTTGACGAGGCAATGACATGTGACAGGATGATGTCAGAAACACGAGAGGCTACTATGTGTCATCCAAATTTGGAATTTTTGGTGCCCAATTGGACCAATAAGAGTATGCCACATGTTATCCATATGGATGTTGTGGCGGGTTATGTAGCAAACATGTAACCATGTCTTATAGCCAATTGGAATCCACGTCGACGGGTCCATATAACCAGTTGAAATGTACATTAGTAGGTCTATACAACTAGTTGGCAGTGAGTTGGCATTGTGTGGCAATGTGGCTCAATAGGAAGGTTCCATGTTCCAAAATACCATGTCGGCCCAGGGTTAAAAAAATTGGGCCCATAAGGGTCAGGCCACCTCATATAAATCCCAACGAATATTTCAATAAACCTGCATGGTATATATAGTATATAGTTGTAATATACACATACGGGAGGAGTCCATAGGGGTTGAACCCATGACCTTCTACAACCAATACGAACGACTTAACCAATGCACTAAGGGAACTAGGTATTATTCCAAATGAGAAATATATTATTTAAGTTTCCGTTACATGTTCCACCAGGTCCAGGGTGCGGTTAGGCACAACCCCACAGATTTAATATGGGCACGATTATCGATGCCATGTATAGTATTTCACATAGTTCAATGCACAATACAAATTTGAAGTTTGTGCCAAGGGGGATTGTGAGGTGTCTTTACAGAAGGATATTGAGTTTACACTCAAAAGAATCAAAATTTCGAGAGGATTCCAAAACTACATTTTTTTCTGAGTTGGAGTAATTGATATGAAGGAGGTCTTCAAAGCATTTGTTTCCAAGCCAATTGTATTTGAGTCCCTACTCTAAAGTCTAATAATTTCCTATAGAATCTAGTTGTAATTTTTGTTTCTGTTTTTGAGTTGCAGATATGAAAGGTGATTTCAGAAGTTGAATTGTAAGACTTTCTTTTGTATTGTTTCAACATTTGAGATTAATGAATAACGGTCTCACTATTGGGAGTGGAACTAAATATGTAGCCAAGATTTCTGTTGAACTTCGTTATCAAGTTATCAATGAAGGACTAATGGTTAGTTGGTAACTTTAGATTTTCATATCAAGTGGTGTATTCTTACAAGAGCTATAATAAAGCGAGGGGAAGGAAATATTACAAGTTTTCATTCAAAAATCCAAATGGTATTTCATAAATATGAGATGAAATCCATGAGAAATGAGGGAGAGAGACCTCCCATGAATTTGGAGGAAGTTTTGGCTACACTCTATGCCATGAAGGAGATAGTGGAAGATTAGAGAAAAATTGATAGGTGGATGCTTAGAATAGATAAACTAAAGCGAGGTGAAGGAAATATTGGAAGTTTAAATCCCAAAATCCAAAGGTTATTTCATAAATGTGAGATACAATCCATGGGAAATGAGGGAGAGAGACCTCCCATTAATCTGGAGGAAGTTATGGCTACACTTTGTGTCATGAAGGAGATAGTGGAATATGTATATCAAAGAGTTCAAAATGTTGGGGAAGGTGAATACTTAGTACATGTGGAAGGAGGAGGTGAAGGTTGAGGATCTTCCACTATGATATTCGAACACAAAATTCGATGACTAATTTGTCTAAAATATGACTACTAATTGTCCAAAATATGACATATCTAATTTTTCATAAAAGTTGGTGGAATAACGTCGGATATCTGAACACAAAACCAACTGTATATTTTTCCAACATCTAGACATCAAATAACCAGTGTTTATTTTTACCAATCCAATTAGCATGTCGTTGAATATCCAACAATAATAGTGTAGAAAATTTTACACTTATGCGTTGCAAATTCAACACCTTGGACATGCTAACCAACATTCATTATTGATTGTAATCGTTGGAAATATGACTTTAAAATGTCATCAAAGGCATGAAATCATCGTCGGATATATTCTGTTATCCATAGCATATCCAACTACGCTTAACTATGATAGCAGTCAGATATTCGACGAGCCTCTCGTCGGCGGCATAAAATTATTGTCATATTGTAAGGGTTCATCCTTACATTATTATCATAATTGATAATATATATTTATTTATTATTGAATTGATGATTATTACATTGAATTCGTGTGACTTTATACATATGAAGAGACACCATTGAACCACGTGTCCTTCCAATGACGACATTTACATAAATTAATAATAACTAAACTAATAGATAATAAATTAGTAGTTGTAATATACTTTTGGTATATTGCAATTCATCCTGCTCAGAAAATATTCGTCCATGAATCTTCTGTAAGCATGATTCAATTAGAAATATTTCCACAAATAACAATGCCATGGTTTAGCAGTTCTTTTTCCATTCAAATATTTTCATGCATATTATTATGTAGATAAATGAAAAAAATATATATGAGGTATTCTTCTAAGCTTCTAATATGGTGTTGTTCTTTTGATCTTCTAATTTGATGTATACTTTTGGGACATCTTGAGTTATGGTCCCTGGTAGAATGTTCATCTTTTCATTTTTTGCAACATCTTATGGGTTTTGTTCTTCTACGTTGGTGTATAGTGGTATGGATATTTTGCGAGGAGGGTTATAAGGAGTTAGTCGGTCCGGCTTCCTTTCCTGCTTGGGGATAGCAGCGATTTTATATTCATCACTACTTGAATACATAGGAGTCTTAGTAATCCATTGTTCCTCTTGACTTGGTAACTTGAGAGTCACAGTTAATTCTTCTGTCAAGGGTTTAGATCCCAACACTTCTTGACCTAAGAACTCAGAAGTCGTAACATTTTATTATTTTTTGGTCATAGTCCCTTCTTTTTTCATTAATGTCGGTGAAGACCTCATCTCTGCTTGACCTGAGAACTTGGGAATCGACATAGCTTGTTCCTTTATGATAGGAATCCCTTCTTCTGATGTGAGTGTTGAAGTAGGAACCAACTCTATTTGGCATGAGCATTCAGAAGTCGCAACAACTTCTTCGAGCTTCGTTTCCTTCTTGGGGGAAGTAGCGATTTTATATTCATCCCTACTCAAATATGTAAGAGTCCCAGTGGTCCCTTGTTCCTCTTGAAATCGTAACTTGAGAGTCATAGTTACTTCTTCTGTTGAGGGTATAGATCCCATCACTTCTTGACTTGAGAACTCATAAGTCATAACATCTTCTTCTTTTATGGTCATAGTCCATTTTTTTCATAAGTGTCGATGCAGACCCCATATATTCTTGATTTGAGAACTTGGGAGTCGACATAGCTTGTTACTTTATGATAGGAATCCCTTCTTCTGACTTGAGTGCTAATGCAGATTCCATCTCTATTTGTCTTGGGCACTCAAAATTTGCAACAACAATTTTATATTCATCCCTACTTGAATATGTAGGAGTCAGAGTAGTCCCTTGTTCCTCTTGATTTTATAACTAGAGAGTCATAGTTACTTCTTTTGTCGAGGGTGTAAATCCCAACAATTCTTGACCTAAGAACTCAGAAGTCGTAACATCTTCTTCTTGTCTGGTCGTAGAACTTCTTTTTCCATGAGTGTCGATGCAGACGCCAACTCTCCTTGACTTAGTTATAATATACTTTTGGTATATTGCACAGATGTATTGTGTTTTCCATAGCATATCCGATGATGATCAAACATGATAGATTTCGTAAATCTGACACTGTGTAAAAAGTTTTAAAAAATAAATCAAAAACCATATATTGGCTAAGATCCTTCATTTTGGTCTCCAAATATGGTATGGGCCTCAAGAACCATACATCATGTGCTAAACCTAGAAATTCAACAATATATCATTCATAGGGAGAATATCCCTTATGTAGGGCTTGTGTGGTGACCTTGGGCTTGACATAAGTCCCATTAGCACCATAAACAAATGCTATGGACTAGGTAATTATATTATCGATATAAAATGGACTAAGTATCAAGAACCACCCATGGTATAATTAAGCATCAAAATAACCATGATGCTCTACTTAGAGATGAAATATTTATTATGAAGGGATTGTGTGATGGCCTTAGGCCCCACACATGGATGATTATCATCATAGACAAACACTATGGATTGAGACCTTAGATTTTGGTGATTTACTATGTGGTCTAGGCCTAGAGAACCATCCATGGTGTTCTAAACAACAAAATGGATATGCTATATCTCTCAAATATCAAAGGTTCCTTATGTTGAGCTTGTATTGTAACCTTCAACTTTTCTCATTACCCATGCACCTAGAGACAAATTTTATAGCCTGATGTCCTCCCTTTTCGCCTTGAACATGGAATGGGACTAAATAACCATCCATGGTGTGTTAAACTTCAAAAATGACTATGAGATCCTACTCATTTCCAAATATTATTTATGTAATACTTGTGTGGTGGCCTTGGACATCCTGTATGAATCATCAATGCCTTATATAAATGTTATGAGTCCAAACAATAAACAAACAAAAAGTATTTGTAAAAAATACAAGTTCTAGAAAAACATATAGATCATTGAGAAAATTGTAAGTGTGATTCCATTTAGGCAGTAATATGTGTAGAGAGAGAGAGAGAGAGAGAGAACGTTATTAATTTCATGCATGATATTTGACAAAGTTCTTCCATTTTCTTTTGAGGTCGCATATCTACAACAAAATGTTGTACCTGTTAAGACTACAACATATTTACAATATGAGAGCCTAATTTACCCATCTATTCTATAAAAAAACCTTAACAACCAAAACATATCCTCTAATACTACAACATAGTAATGGAACTCCCACCCAATTCACATATATGCCCCCTCTTAACCCACTAAATAAAATGTAGGCCTCCTCATAAATATAATACTTATCCTTTACATGGTTTGAGTTTCTTTATAAGTAAATAAAAGGAAAAGATGATGCATGTCCCCTCATAAATATATATCTTTAGGATTTACATGGTTTTAGTTTATTTATAACCATCTCATCCTCGAGAAAAATTAAAAGTGTAATATGCCGAACACCATACAAAAATCACTTGATTATTGATTATTGGAATACCATTCTCCAAAATGATTTGTAACCTCTTTTTATCAAAATTTGTCAAATCCAATGTCTTAATTTTACCTACATGCTATTCAACATGAGAGCTCCATCAATGGAAACAATCTCCCAAAATGTGGCATGAACATTTAAATATTGCAAATCCTATCCATTTTACTCATCAAAAGATGAAAAATAACTAATATACATGCTAAAGAATACAACTAAAA
This sequence comes from Pseudotsuga menziesii, assembly GCA_001517045.1. Classification (NCBI taxonomy): domain Eukaryota; kingdom Viridiplantae; phylum Streptophyta; class Pinopsida; order Pinales; family Pinaceae; genus Pseudotsuga; species Pseudotsuga menziesii. Next base: position 625,634 of record LPNX010043387.1, on the reverse strand, counting down.
AAATCCTGAAACAATACACATATCTGGTTTAAAATTCTTTGCAGCAAAAAGTAAGGACCATATTGATCTCCTTTAGATCATTCAGGAGATTTAATGCATCCAGTTAGGATGGGTTAGAGTATTCCCACTTGTCAATTATAGATAAGTCACATAATACATCCAAATAATTTAAAATATACAATTTTATATTCATCAAACCTTCAATTCCTACCATATATTATTATTAACAACTGAAAAAATTCAAAAATGTATTCCAAAATATGTAATATTCTATCCCTAATATTGTACGCAAGAAAGAAAATGCTTGTGCTCATTTAATTATTTCTAGTTTTAGAATCTTCTAGCATTATGATGGAAGTAAAAGAGAAGTGAGAATACTTGGGATCAACAACACCAGTGTTTCTCTTTTCAAGGAACCCAATTTTGAGATATGTAGGGATGGGAAAATATAAATATAGTGAGTGTTATAAATGGTAGATATGGTTACCAATCAAACTGAAGCATGCCCCTAGTCTTTCTCTTTTAAAGGAACACAAATTTGAGTTCTGTATGAATGGGAAAAGATAAATTTATCTAGTATTATAAATGCCACATATGCTAACTTATGACATAAGAATCTAGATTTTGGCCCTAGATATCTCAATGAAACTTAAAAGCTTCACATTGTCTACTAAAACTTGAAGTGACCACGATACCTCTCTCACATACAAAGCATTCCAGATAAATGTTACAACATAAGACACTAGATTTTGGCCCTAGATAATTCAATGGACCTTAAAAGTTTCGCATTGTCTACTAAAACTTGAAATGGACATGGACCTTAAAAGTTTTGCATTGTATACTAAAACTTGAAATGGACTTGGACCTTAAAAGTTTCGCATTTTCTACTAAAACTTGAAATGGACATGGAACCTAAAAGTTTGACATTGTCTACTAAAACTTGAAATGGACACGATGCCTCTCTCACATGAAAAAAATTCCTTATGAATGGATTGTGTGATAGTCTTGGAGCACACACATGCCAAACTATGGCCCACCAATGTCAAAGCAAAGGTTATGGCTTAAAACCTTATATTTTTTCCCTAGACTATGGCTCAAGCATTAACAATCATCCATAGTAAGTTGAACCTTGAAATGACCATGATAAATTGCTCAAAGTCCATAGATTCCTTATATAGGGCTTATGAGGTGGTCTTGGGCTCTTCCCATGGCCCATCAATCTCATAGACAAATGTTATGGTTTGATAAACTAGTTTTTTACTCAAAAAATATGAAATAGGCCTTAAAAACTATGCAAGATATGTTAAACCTTGATATCGGCACAATATTCATGTCATAGGAAAAATATCACTAATGTAAGAATTGTGTGATTTCCTTGGGCCCCATAAATGGCCTTCCATCATTATGGAAAAATCATGCATCCTAAGAACCTATATTTTATCATCAACCCATTTTTTAAAGATCAAGATCCATCCATGGTGTGAGAAATCTCATAATTATCACAATACATTTATAACCTATCTCCCCATTTTCAATTCACTATAGAAACCCAAAATAGCAACTCTCCCATTCTTACACCTCATTACCCATTGTTACCACCGAATGTGTATAAGGTGTTCACTTAGAATTTCAGAGATCATTCTAGGCATAAAAATCAATATGATGAGAAGGGAAACTTGTAAAGGAGCATGTGTGATCAAACATGGGCATATTTAGGGTGTGAAACAAGCCTATAAGAAAGGTTGGGATAATTCCTAGGGTTTCCAGGCATGAATATGGACGTGAAGTGAAAACATAAATGGAAAACTGAGAAATCAAGGCAACTCTAGGCTTGTTTTAACCTCAACAAAGAATCAAGAAGTAGCAGTAAAAAAATATTATGGGCACTTTTTCTAGCATAAATGTTTGTAAATAGATCTGTAACACAATTCTAGGTTTCATTTGAGCTTGTTTTGGAAAATTTTGTGAACAATTAAGGAATACAACCATATTTTTGGGTTGTTTGAGGCAATCAACAACAATAACAACCCTAAATTTCTAATATTGGTCATTTCTGGAACAGATTTGTGGGTTGGAACAACAACATACTTGGGCATAATTCCTTTAAAACAATGGAGGTAAAATATCATTCTGGGTAGCAAGATGTAGCATTAAATAATCACATTTGCTTGTTTTTCATGGTAGATTTGTGGTCAACTAGTGATATAGGACTATTTATGTTGAATGAAAAGTGATTCTTATAGGCACACTTGGAGCAAATCTAAGCACACTTATGGATAAACTGGGCATGTTTAGACTACCAAAAAACCCTAAACACCAATATTCTTAATCATGGGTAGCCATTCAGGAAAAGAAATTACTCAGATCCTGGAAATTAATTGAATAGTGGAGAAGGTTGGAGGACTCACAACCTTTGAAAATATTTTTCTTCTAGAAATTTAGCCCAAGCTGTAGATCAATTACACTCACAAAATTACTAGTCAAACATCCAAAATTCCACAAAAATGAAACTGCATATGGAGCATAACACAATCATGTATTGAATAAGTGTACATCATCCAAACTCATAAATTAATAGGATTTCCAAATATATAATTACATTAGATATTTGAGAGAATAAGGATTCTATTTGAATTGGAAAAAATGTAGGATTACAAAACTATTCAAAATCCCCCATAGGTGCATAAATCACTTTCCTAATCTATCAAGATGCTCACAAATTGGATGAACGAGTTGCACCCATTGATAAGTGATGGAAATAGATCATATCCATTCTTTTTTATGGAGAAAAATAAGGAGGATGGTTAAGGAAAAAAACAAGACAGTTACTCCTAGACTAGCTTTTCCCTTTTTTATTAAAATTGTTAAAAGCAAGGAAACTTTAAGAAAAAGAAGAACTACGCTTTTTCTTTTCTAGAATTACTGCATAGTTTTCAAAATATTTCCCATGATGTTTCTAAAGTGGTCCTTAAGCCAGTTTTATCATTTGTTGACTTCTAGGTGCAAGTGGATGCCAACTAGCAAAATAAGGAATCTAGGAATCTAGGAATAAGACAAAAATGATTATATAATGTCAGATATGGGTAACTATGGGTTTTATTATTCTAATACCCCCCCTTAATCCTAACTTTATCTGAAAATATCAGAAAAATATAGGGCCTAGCAACAAGGCTTAGTCACCCTTTACATACTGCTTGTCCATACAACCAAGGAAAGAGGAAAAAACCCAGTGGGAAAATCCTCCCTTAAACATGGACATGAACAAAATTTTTGGAAATATTTTTATCAATCATTCTTCACCACATGTTCAGAAATCCCAAGCAGTGATTTGAGATTACTGAAGGTCTTCTCACAAAACACCTTGGTGAATATGTTTGCTACTTACTCTGAAGATGAGCAGTAGAGTAGAGCAATGGTACCGTCATGCACAAGCTCCCTGATATAGTGCATATGGATCTCAATGTGCTTGGTTCATTGTCTTTGAATTGGATCAGTAGATATTTGAATGGTGCCTTGATTGTCACAATAGATGATAGTGGAATTCTTTGATTCAATCCCACATTCTCCAAGTATCCCCTGCAACCACAAACATTGAGTAGCTGCATTTACAACTTCTCTATACTCTGCCTTTGTAGATGAGAGTGATATGGCACTATGATTCTTACTTGAAGAACTGATTGGTCCATCTGCAAGCATGAAAACAAATCCTGAAGTGGAATTTTTATCTGTGGTGTCACCTAGCCAATCACTGTCAGTAAATCCAACTAGCTCTAAGTCATACTTTGCTGCATATAAAATCCCATGAGTTCTTGTTCCTTGAACATAGTTTGGGATCCTCTTGGCTTCCCTCCAATGTATCTCATGAGGCTGATCCATGTGTCTAGAAGACACACTAACATTATAAGATACATCAGGTCGAGTATGTGTAAGATAAAGCAAACACCAAATCAACTGCCTATGTAGTGTGTTATTTACCAATGGAGAAGAACCTACTTCTTCAAGCTTAACTCCAGAAAGGAATGGAGTCTTTATTGGATTGAAATCCTTCATGCTGAACATGTTGAACATAGCTAAAGCATACTTGGACTGATGAACTTTGATTCCATGTTGATATTGAGAAATTTCGAGACCCAAGAATTGGCTCAACAATCCCAAATATGTCATGGAAAAGGCATGGTTCATTGCATCCTTCAAGAAGGAAATCTATTTCTTTGAACTTGCCATTATCAATAGGTCATCCACATATAAAACAATAATCATTAAAAAACCATGAATCAACTTCAAATAGACATTTATATCAGACTTGCATCGAACAAAATTTCATGACAACAAAAATACATCAATCTTGGCATACCAAGCCTTGGGGGCTTGCTTTAGCCCATACAGATTTATTTAACCTGCACACTAAAGATGGATTACACGAAAAAAATTTAGGTTTATGCATTTAAATATATTCATTCATATCTTCATTAATAAAGACACACTTCACATCCATGTGATGCACCTCCCATTGCCTTGAAGCTCCAATGGCCAAAGCTATTCTTATGGAGTCCATCTGTTCCACTGGTGCAATGGTCTCATTGTAATCAATACCTTGAACTTGTGAGTAGCCCTTAATTACTAATCTTAACTTATATTTAAAATGTGAACCATCAGCAGAAAATTTAGTTTTATAAACCCACTTACACTTTACTATCTTTCTCCTTAGGGGGAGATCAACTAGTTCCCATGTGCTGTTCTTCTAGAGCGAGATGTATTCTTCCTTCATGGTTGTTTTCCATCTTGGATTACCTGATGCATATTAATGTTGATGTATTTGTAACTTCGAAATGTATTCACATGTATATCTTATATTATACCCCGATGTTCCTATTGAGAGAGTCATTGATATAATAAAGTCATGTAAAGTCAATGAGGTTAACCCTCCGTTATAGGTCAGGTCAATAGTCCCCACAATTGAGTTGAGGTTAACCCTCCTTGTTGTTTAGGGGGTAAAGTCCCCACAGTTGTGGGGCACTAGGGTTATTATACTCTCCTAGAGAAGTCAACCCTGGTAAGTAATTGTTAAGTGAGGCTGACTTGTTGGAGTGGAAATAAAGTGAACAGAAGAATATAAATAGAAGTGAGGCTCTCCTCATTTCTACACACACACACACTCACTCAACTGGGGCGTATGAGTGAGAAAGGAAGTGCTGGAACAAGTGAGAGATATCAGCTGTTAGAGATCATCTTTATGTTTTTCAGGTTTTACTTTTGCTACTGGTGCTCATTCTATCTCTGAGGAAGTTGTGGGGTTTTATCCTTTATGGTTTCCCCGAGGAAAATTCTTCGTGTCTCTTGTTTCTTGTGATTATTGTTGTGCATGTTATTCTCTCAGATAAGATCCTAAGATCATATTGCTTAAATGATAAAAATATAACATGGTATCAGAGATAACATGAGAAGAAGACACTATGCAGCTACAGAATCTAGGGCTTCTTACTTTTTGGATCTCTCTCCACATATCATTAGCAAAAGGAGGCTAGGATAACTCTATGATTGAAGGGCGCATCTTTTTGTCGAAGCATAATTTGATTCCAGGCATTTTCAGTCACTACTCCGGGAAATTAGGGATTTTTATAGAAGAGGAATTTTTGAGTGATCCCAGTATATAATTTATCTCCTCATCAAAATCTAAGTTTAGAGTCCGAGGTTGAAGATTTTGGTTGAGCAGAACTCCAGGAAATTCAAACCCTAATTTGATCTCGAGCCTGAAAAACCCTAGAATACTAAAATAACTAGTTTTGGTACATTCTCTATATCTTGATATTGAAGCAGGCTCATGAGTCAAAATTTTAAAATGTTGAAGATGAAATCTTGATGTACCCTATGTCAAAATTTCAGCCTCATATTCACTATATTATCAGAGATATGATTCCTCCAAATCAGGGTTCCAGCATCTTCTAGGATTCATCCCTAGACAAGACACCTAGGTATCATTGCTATATCTTTGGATACCAAGGTCCAAATAAAATTTCATAAGATGTTCCAGATAGGGCACAAGATTTACTTTATGTGGTAAACGTTTCATACCCGGAAGATGAAACAGTGGCACATGGCAGTTTGTACAAATTTTCTATGTTGAATAGTCTTGAATTGAGTCACCGTGGGAAAACTATCATAAGTCCCAATTGGTGAAACCAATTCTGATAAAACACATGGTGTTGCAAATAGGACATATGAGGCTACCTTAGTATGAAATTTTAGACACAGAGGAGCATTACTTTCATAGATACCGGAGAAACTGTATCAGGCATTTCTGCAGAAGAAATTGGAAAACTAGGGCTTCCTGTTCTGGGAGTTTACCTCCACTATTTTCTGAAAAGGAGTACGTTTGATAGCTCAACTTGGATAGTTCTATATTTCTATCCAATCAGAAGTTTGAAATTCCAAGTTTTGAAAATTATGGTTTTCTCTGACAAACCTTAGATCAGCCAGCTCTGGAACCAGGACAGACACCTCAAATCGGTAAGATCTAATCTTTTGCTATTCATAGTTGAGGTTCTTATTTCAAAATGACTAATCACACCAGCTTGATGACAAGCTTGGTGAAGCTGACAAATTCCAAGCATGGAAGTATAAGATCTCACTAGTTCTTGAAGAAAATGAATTGGACACCTACATCAGTGGAGAGGTTCCAGTTCCAAAGGGATATGAGGCTAAAGCCTTACACAAGAAGAACTTGGTCAAGGCCAAGAGGATCACCTTATACCATAAGTGTCTTCCCTAAAGACACCTAAAGATATTTTTGATTCCTTGACCAATATATTTTGAAGGGAAGAATATAAATCAGAAGAAGTATAGGAACTCCGTGATCCTTGAAGAAATTGACTTGGATCAGTATTTCAGTAAGAAAGGTCTAGGAGACAGAGGGAGATAAGGATAAGGTTAGAGACAAGAGAATCATTGCAGATTATATTAAAGATCATCTCGTCCATCATGTGTCATCCCTGAATGACACTAAAAGGAAGTGTTCAATTCTATGACGAAAGTAGTTGAAGAAGAATAAGATACTATTATAACCATGTTGAATGGCCTCATAGGATCATGGGACTCATTCATCCAATGAATATGTGCCAGAAGGAAGTGATTACCTTCAACAAACTTTGGGAAGAGTGCACACTAGAAGAACCTTGAATCAAAATAAGAGAAGAGAAAATGAGAGCATCTAAATATCAATCTCTCACAATTCAAAGAAGATCCCTCAAGCAATGAGGAATATGAAGGACTCAACTCTTGAATAACCTCTTATCCATATTAGCATTTGGATAAGAAATGATGTTGTTATGAATGAAGAAGTTGGTGAAGCTAAAGGCTTGAGAAGGAGTCTACGCATGAAACAAATAAATATCAGTATTCAATTGTCATTTCATGATATTGTTTTGTTATGCATTTGTTTATATTCAGTTGATGTATTATGCATGATAGAATGTTTGCATTAATGACAGTATCTCATGGTGCTATAAAACTTATGCATGTGATGGGTAAGTATCTCATGGTGCTATACAACTCTCCATTGCTACTTATCTAGAATGAAACCTCTTTGTTGACATATTGGATTAGCACACAATCTCAATGATGTCATGGTATAGATGGAAGGCATCTAGAAAGTTTCTGTGAGATATGGATGAATGTTGTATTGGATAAAATAGTTGCATGATTATATATTTATGAATAAGAATTTTCCATTATGAATATGCCTTATAAAATGTTTCTAACCATACAACTAATGCATTTGACATGTAGGAAAGATCACATACAATCACCTACAAGAAAAGAAGGACCAGACTTGTTCCAAAGAACAAGTGACGACAGTTCGAGAAATAATCCAAGAATGAAGAATAATATGACGAATGCAATTATGTGACACTATTGAGAGACATCATTGATGTAGAACCTTCCAGCTATGAAGACTCTAGCCAAGAAGAAAGGGGAGGAGAGTAACAGTTCAAGAAGAATGATGTCTAGGATGCAGTATCGAGACCTGAAGGGAAGTTCGTAATGTCTTCCATATGGATCTAAAAGATCCAACATGCAGTAGATAACAACATCATGGGATGCAAGGAAATATTCATAGCACGAGGCTTCTCACAGAAAGAAGGCATAGAATACAAAGAGACATTTGCATCCACTAGAAGATAAGACATATGACAGGAAGAATCATGTGTGCAAATGAAAGAAGGCCTTGTGCAAGCTCAGAAGGAACCCATGGGATAACACATACATGAGGAGCTTGAAAATCACCTAGAGTGATGAAGATCTTAACCTTTGCTACAAGGTTGAAGATGAAAGCCTATAGAGGATGACAAGTTCATAGATGGGTGCGAGAAGAACATTTTCAAGGTAGAGGATATTGGTATCCAGTGACCTTATATGGATACATAGAATATTAGTAGCAAAGGAAACTACTTGTCACCCTAGTACATAATGTTTCAATACATAGAGTATGAAAGATAGAGGGAGAATGATGCTCCACTTCAGAGGGAGTGACTGTAGAAGATCCTGAGGTTCGACATGGTATGATAGGATGGACAACATACTGATGGCTCTAGGATTTACTGAGAGTAAAGCATATTCCAAACTTTACTTCAAGTTTGAAGGCAGAAGACCAGTGATGCTCATGTTATATGTCAATGAATTGTTCCTGACAGAAAAGAGGAACTCATTAAAGTTGTAAGAAGGAGACTTGCTGCTGAGTTCGAGATGAAGGACTTGGATATGATGCACTACCTTCTAGACATAGAGGTGTGGAAAAATGCAGATGGAATCTCCCTAGGACAAGGGAAGTATGCAATGGAGATCTTGAAGAGGTTCAAGATGATGTACTGCAAGGCCATGACCACACCTATGGCATCGAACCTGAATCTATTTAGTGATGCTTCATCAGAGAGTTGATGTGACGATGTATCATTAGATGATTGGGTCATTGATGTACCTGATGAATACAAGACCAAATATTTGCTTTGCTGTAAACACATTGATCCAACTCCTGACAGATCTGAGACATGTTCACCTGATTGTTGAAAAGCATATTCTTAGGTACCTAAAGGGTACAGTTGACTATCGGCTCAAGTATGAAGTGAATCAAAAAATTAACCTGGAAGGTTATGTGGATTCGGATTGGGAAGGAAATGCCATTGATATGAAGAGCACTTCGGGGTGCTACTTCAGTATGAGATTAGATGTGATCTCTTGGTTTAGCAAGAAGGAGTCCTACATGGCACTGAGAACAGCTGAGGCAAAATATGTTGCCACTTTCTTGGCTATTTTGGAGAGAGGAGCAATGAAGCTCCAGTATGTGATCCATATCGAGATCTCTCAAAATAGGGAGTTCTAGAATAGCCGGTAAGACATGTTGTCTGAGCATAAAATCCTGGCGAAGCTCCTATGTGGTTCATATGTAAAAAGTATTGTAGGTTGTCCTCGGATGTAATCAATCCTGGTGAATCTCATAGGTTATCCTTGGACATAATCAGCCCTGATGTGATTCTATGCTAGAAATGTCTAGAGTGAAGTTTGAGTAATTCAGGGAGAAGCTTGGTGTTCTCCAGATCAAGGTTCCCTTCCAAGGGGAAGTGATGAGTCAAAGATCCTTTTTGACATGGTGGCAAGATTGGTTCCTCCCGTGGTCAGATGTAAGTGCTGGGCCTTTCTGACATGGTGGTAGGATTGGTTCCTCCCATGGTCAAATGTAAGTGCTGGGCCTTTCTGACATGGTGGCAGAATTGGTTCCTCCCATGGAAAAATATAAGTGTTGAGCTGTTCTGACATGGTGGCAGGATTGGTTCCTCCCATGGTTAGATGTAATTGTTGTGCCTTTCTGACATAGTGGTAGGATTGGTTCCTCCCATTCAGATATAAGTGTTGAGTATTGCATCCAGTATGAAAAAGGACTAGTTATGTAGTGGAAATCCTTGCAAGAGGAAAGGTGTTGCATCTAGTATGAAAAAGGACTGGCTCTGTAGGGGAAGTCCTTGCAAATGCAAGGCAATACATCCAGCATGAAAAATGGTTGGCTCTGTTGGTGAAGACCTACATGGAGTCTAGGCCTACAACCAGCATGAAAAAGGGCTGGCTGTTTAGAACTTCCTGTGACGAGTAGAATTGAGAGATAACACCAGTTGATCGAGATAGTGGAAGAAATGATGATGATGATGATCCAGTGATGATCCAAATTAGATGATGATCTAGTGATGATCCATATTTGACGATGATCCAATGATGATCCAGCTTTGATGATGATACAATGATGATCTAGAGAAGAAGACTTGCGTTGATGAATTGTGTCAAGAGAATACCTTCCTAGTTAAGAGGGAGTGTTGATGTATTTGTAACTTCAGAATGTATTCACTTGTATATCTTATATTATACCCCGATGTTCCTATCAGGAGAGTCATTAATATAATAAATTCATGTAAATTCAACGAGGTTAACCCTCCATTGTAAGTCAGGGCAATAGTCCCAAAAATTGAGTTGAGGTTAACCATCCTTGTTGTTCAGGGGGGTAAAGTACCCACAGTTGTGGGGCACTAGGGTTATTATACTCTCCTAAAGAATTCAGGCCTGGTAAGTAATTGTCAAGTGAGGCCGACTTGTTGGAGTGGAAATAAAGTGAACATAAGAATATAAATAGAAGTGAGGATCTCCTCATTTCTACACACACACACACTCACTCAACTGGGGCGTATGAGTGAGAAAGGAAGTGCTGTCACAACTGAGAGAGATTAGCTGTTGGATATCATCTTTATCTTTTCAGGTTTTACTTTTGCTATTGGTGCTCATTCTATCTCTAAGGAAGTCACGGGATTTTATCCTTTATGGTTTCCCCGAGGAAAATTCTTTGTATCTCTTGTCTCTTGTGATTATTATTGTGCATGTTATTCTGTTAGATAAGATCCTAAGATCATATTGCTTAAATGATAAAAATATAACTCTTAATATTTCTATGGATCAGATTCAACCATCAAATAACACTTCTCAGCAAAGAGTGGATCTTTCACACAAAGGGCACTCTCAAATTGAGATCTAGTTCTCCTAATGTCACTAGGATTCCTAGCTAGTTCCCCAACTGCATGAATAGTCCTTGCTTCCCATTTTAGTCTTGTAGGAATTTTAGGATTTGCAATTAAATAATCATTATCAGACATATAATAATCAACAAACTCATTAGTCTCTTCACTTACAATCAGTGGTTCTGGTTGTGAAGAGGACTCTCCAACTTCTACTAGTGCTAAAGGATCTTCTTCAAACTGAACACTCCTTTAAATGAAATATTTTTGAGTGATCAAGTTGATTAGATTGTACCATTTTGAATCTTTAGAATACCAAAAAATAGGCACTCTTGGATTTGGGGTTGCAAATCCTTCCTCTTTTCAATTGGAATTCTAGCCCAATCCTTTGAGCCAAAAATCCTAAAATGGGTCACATTTGGCTTGTGCCCACTCCAAGCTTTGAAAGGAGTGATTCCATAAAGTTTCTTGTGTGGCACCCTGTTCTGGATATAGGATGCATAGTTTATACCTTCATCCCAAAAATTTGGTGGAAAATTTTTAGACTCCATCATACAAGTTTCCATCTCCTTGAGTGATCTATTCTTCCTCTCAGCAACATTATTTTGCTGAGGTGTGTGGGGAATATAATGATGCATATGGATACCTACATCTTCACAATAATGAATGAAATTAGAATTTAAATACTCTCCACCATTATAATATATGAGGATCTTGAGTTTCCTCCCATACTGGTTCTCAACCAAGGCTCGAAAGACCTTGAAGAGGTCAAAAACTTCAAACTTATGCTTTAGGAAGTAGACCCAACAATACCTAGAAAAGCCATATATGAAGTTTAGTGCATATTTGGATTGAATCATGGACATATGAGGGAATGGACCAACAATTTCACCATGGATTAACTCAAGGGGTGTAGTGGTTCTCTCATGACTATCTCTCTCATACTTGTGCTCTGGGTGTTTTCCTAGGATGCAACCTTGGAAGACTCCCTTAGAAAACTTGATATTTGGTAACCCTATGACCATGTATTTGTCACTCAAATATGAAAGATAATTGTAGTTAATATGGACAAATATATCATGCCAAATATTGATTGCTTCATTAGCATGAGTGAGAAGAGTAGAGGAGTTTGAGAAGGGTAGGAAATGGGAAAACTTGTTTACCATTGAATTGTGATCCACAACACCTTTTTCCATGACCTTACCATTCAAAATATCTGTGATTTCAACTTCATTGGGAGAAAGTATTACTTTCTTAGGAGACCCAGTGTAGGTCATGTGATACATTGACAATAGGTTAGTAGCAAGACCTGGGACATACAACACATCATTAAAGGAACCATGCTCAATATCAATCCTACCCTTCCCCATACTATCAGTAACAGATTCATCTTCCAAATTTTTTTTTGTACCTTTCGAATCCTTAAGAGAGGAGAATGTCTCTCTTGTAGAAACCATGTGTTTAGAAGCTCCATAATCAATGATGAAGGTGGATGATCTTGAAGTGTTGGAAACCAAGGCATGTACTCTCTCCTTGTCATCTGAATTTGATCCTCCTTCCCTCTTTCTTGCACATTCAGGAAAGGATATGTTGTTCTTCTCTAGGAGTTGGGTCAACATTTCAATTTTATTTTTCATACAAGAGCTCTCAGGATGATATCCCTTATTGCAGTATGCGCACTTTCTCATTTCACCTTTGTTCTTCCTCTTTTGAAATTTATTCTTAGAGCTTGAGGGCTCCTCTTAAGACTTTGACTTATCTCTCTTTTGCTCAGGTGTATTTTTGGATTTCTTCTTGCCCTTTGAATCCTCTCTTGAATCTCTAGCAACAAAAGCTTGGTATTTGGAAGGTTTGATGGTGCCCATCATTACCAATTTATCTTACTCCTAGGTGAGGGATTCCATAAACTCATCGAGCTTAGGCATCTTATAGACACTTGTTGTCAATTTGGTGGCATCGAAGGTTGAAACAAACACTGAGTAGTCAGGACCAAGCTTCAAAAGTATGGTCAAGACTAGTTGCTCATCCTTATAAATTCCACACCGTTTTAACTGCAAAACAACGACCTTAAACTTGGAAAAGTAGAGTTGCAATGATTTGAATTTGTTTGGAATCAATGAGATCAACTCATTCTCAAGTTGATGTCCTCTCATCTCATTTTTCTTTCCAAATAGAGTCTCAATATTCTCCCAAACCTCATTTGGTGATGTCAATCCATCAAGATGGAAGAGGAGGTCTCTTGAAATGCTCAAACACAAAAAACCATAGGCCTCATCCCTCCTGTTGTGCCATTTAATTTTCTCTGTAGCTGCATTGGGATCTACCTCAGTTTCCATGGTAACCCTATAGAGGCCTTTGGATCTCAAAAAAATCTCCATCTCAGGTTTCGATTCGAAGAAATTGAATGGAGTCATGATGATCCTTTGAGATTGGTCCATATCTCAACAATTGTTCCCTTCAACTAGTAGAATGCACTCCTAGATAGTGATGTGGAACCTAGAATAACAATATGAAAGGAGATAAATTGATCTATCAAGGATATGATACCATGTGGAAACTCATCCCAAGTTGTAGATCAATTACACACAAAATTACTAGTCAAACATGCAAAATTCCACAAAAGGAGATTGAATATGGAGCATAACACAAGCATGTATTGGATAAGTGTACATCATCCAACCTCATAAAGTAATAGTCTATCCAAATATATAATTGCATCATATATTAGAAAGCATAAGGATGTTATTCGAATTGGACAAAAAGCAGGCTTACTAAACTAGTAAAAATTCCCCATAGGTGCATAAATCACTTTCCTAATATGTCAAGATTCTCATGAATTCGCTGAATGAGTTGTAACAGATGATAAGTGATGAAAAGAGATCAGATCCATGCTTTTGGATGGAGAAAAAGAAGGAGGATGGTTAAGGAAAAAAACAAGACAGTTACTCCTATACTAGCTTTTACCTTTTTCCTTAAAACTGCTAAAAGCAAGGCAACTTTCAGAAAAAGCAGAACTGTGCTCTTTCTATTTTGGAATTACTACATAGTTGTCAGAATCTTTCCAAGGATGTTTCTAAAGAGATCCTTAAGCCAATTTTAGCATTTGTTGACTTCTAGGTGCAAGTGGATGCCAACTAGCATAGTAAGGAATCTAGGAATCTAGGAATAAGACAAAAATGATTAATTAATGGAAAATATGGGTAACTAGGGGTTTGATTATTCTAACATTTCTTTATTCTCACTTTCATATTGAGAACTTGATTCCTTGTGAAATGTCTCATTGATTTTGGATGAAATACTTTGGGTCCTTTGAGAAAATTTTGTCTGATATGCCATTTCATATGGACTTAAGTGTTCAACTTTAAAAGAATTACCTACTTTACAACTATTTGAAGCCCCATTTGGGAGGTTTATGTTAAATGAATTGTTCAAAAGACATGTTCCTAGCCTTCTAAAAGAACTTTTTATTTTCTTTATGCCTTTGATATATGGAGCACCACCTTTAGAGCATCTTTGGAAATGTCACAAAGTATGGAGGATGGTTTAGAATATGTTTATTGCCTTATGCATGGTACACTAACCATGGTAAGCATAAAGGTTTTAAAAAAAGTATAATTGGTTCCATCCTCTATATATTATTCAGCTGGGAAATTTAGGGTTCCAACTGGAGATGCCTCGATTTTCAGTTTGTGCAACGTTCATCCCCAGATGATCTTTCAATACTATTTTTTTTGTGGGAAGGTGCGAGAACCAGAAATGTAATTTATCTCAGTCCACATTCATTTGGAGAACCATGTGGGAATCCCATGGCATATGAGGAGAATTGGAGATACATGATCATTTCCTTAACTGATGTGTCCTTAGGTCGACCGCAAGCCTCCATACAAACAACCTAGTGTGCCAATGCAATCTATGGATCAATTCCCTCATCTACGATTCCTAACTCTCCTCCTACAAATCAAATTTCCATCCCAAATGAGAAACCAACGTTCACATGCCCATCATGAAGAAATCCCTAGGATTCATAAGTCACCAAAGCATTAAAACTATATAACATATGCAACAAGATGAGGTGTATCAATTGAAAAGTAAGCCACCTTGCATGTGTATGTACATTAAGGAACATCCAAGGGTCATCCATATACCATGCACCTTACATCACATGAAATACCCCTAGACATGTTGTAAACACTTTTGGAGTATCTATACCATGCACCTCACATCACATGAAACACCCCAAACATGTTGTAAACACTTTTGGGGCTTCTTAGAAAGATAAAATAGGAGAGTGCACACCATGCATTGAAGCTTTAAAAATACATTCAAGGGGTCTCATTATTGCAATATTAGGTAATACAAAGGCTCAGGACGATATTCAACATGAGAAAAGGGTATTTCAATAAAGTGCAAGAGGTGTCCCATGATTACAACCATTTATTATGATGGAATGCCAACTGAGGTGATGGGGATTGAAGTATGAGAGAATGTGCTTAGGTAGTTTTCTAAATTACTGGACAGTTTTGGAGGCCTATTTAATGTGGAGGATTGGTGGTTTTCTAATACTTCCTTTAAGGTAGCTTGAGTTCCATCCATTGGAATAGAACTTGATGCTTCTTGGTTAGTTCAGAGGGGAGAAAGGAGGGGAAGACAAACCAAAGGAGGATTTCATGCAGAAATATGACATCTTCTATGAAAGAGGAAGACTAGTGATGTAGTAGCCATTGCTATATCCTACAAGTCCAATCACTTTGCAATTTTTCATGAGGTAGAGGAAATGGAAGATAAGTCTAGGTAGAAGAGAGGCATAGTATCTATAATGGAGGTAGATCAAGGAATTTGACATGTCATATTGATATTGGTTTCTATAAGAGTAGAGAGTCTAAGTAGACATGGATTTTAGATCTTCATTGTTATATAAAGGAGTTTATTGCCTATGGAATTGAGAACATTATGAAAGGAGGGGGTATTCAAGATACAGTTGTTATAAAAATGTTTAATCAATAGCACACCAAATATTACAAGATGATCATTTCCATATAGGGAATAGAAATAATAGAAAAGGAGGATAATGCACATGAACAAAAGGATGCTTACTAGGCTAGAGAAGTTGACGAAGAGGATCTAGAGGCAACATACCAGACTAAGGTAAAAATAATATCAAGTACTACAAATCCACTTTCAGAACTGATACCATTAGTTTAGTTTAGTTATTAGTTTAATTTTTATGGTTTGTTTATTTCTTTTGTTTGAAGCATTTTGTCGATTTTTTTTAGTTTGTGTGTATTTTGGTGAAATATTGTGTTAGTCCCTTGAATGCTTCTAGTTCTCATTTGATTCTTGATTTATTCCTTTTTTATATCTTGAATCAAGATTAGTTTTAGTCGATTTCCATTGATTTAGGGTTTGAGAAAAGATGTTTTTATTACCTTTTAGTTGCATTAATGAAATTTCTTCACTTTTATTATTATTTTATGCTGATTGTATATTTTCTTTGTAAATACCTATCGTTATTCAAAAAATAAATGAGCTCTACATATCTAAGCAAAGAGAAAATTGGTTTATGAACTAGTTTCCTATGCATTGATCATAGGATACATATTGGCATGAGACCAACATTCATATAGTGTAATAATCAATTTGCATAGTTACAATCCATAATTGTATTAGCCTCCATGACCACTATTAGCTAGTGGAGGTCAAGATCGGGCATAATGTCTGAGTTTGTCAGTTTATCGGTTTGTCAAGATTGAGGTCCCCACATGTTCGTTGGACCATTAAGGGATGCAATAACAAGTGGAGTCCCCATTTCCCCTCAATCTAGTTAGTGCAGTTGTGTTTTACCGACACATTCTAGTTGTGACTCGTGAGTCTGTGGGTTCTGTTGTTGATGACGTGATTCATATTATTTGACTAATGTTTTTGTTCCTATATTTTTGAAGTAGGATGAAAAGTATTTATGGTAGCAAGATTGCTATATGTCAGTTTGAGGCTGCATTTAAGGTAAAAATAGATTCTATATTTTTGTGTTTTTCGTTGTAACATTGATGATTGGGACTACATTTCCTTGATGTTAGTTATTTAAGATTGAGGTTTTAATATTTAACTATTATATTGTATTCTTGTTTGTGACGAGAACTAAAGTCGTAATTTAACAAAGATAGTGCCTATCTTTTCACATAGATAGTGTCCTAGTATTAAAGGATAAATAAATAATTTAATAAGACTTCCGCTAAGAAAGAATGGGCTCATTCTAGTACATGAAACCGTGTTAATGTCTAACTTTGTACCTTGGGAATTTTCTATGGGTTTCTTACTATTTATGTTTGTAGTATTTTGTCGATTGTGGAAGTTTGGGTTTATTTTGGTTAAAAATTGTGTTAGTCCCTTGAATGCATTTTGATTGTAGTTCTTATTTGATGCTTTACTGAAACCATTGTAGTAGTTTCATTGGTTTCATTTGATTTCCTTTGATTCAACGGTTTGAGGAAAGATGTTTTTATTTCTTACCCGGCTGATGCATTTCTTCTTTTTCTTTTCTCTTCCAGATTTTGTTGGACTCATTATTATCCATATATGGGATACTTCCTTTAATTGAGGGAATTTTTGACTTCTTACAGTCTTGATATTTGTGACCAAATACATCACAACTGCAACATTTTATAGTGTAACAAAATCTCTAAATATGTCCAGCATGGTTTCATCTCCAACATCTTAACAAGTTCTTGGAATTTGTAAGACATTATCTTGCATAGAATTTGCAGTCCAAAGCTTTGTATTAGTCCCTTGAATACTTCTAGTTCTCATTTGGTGCTTGATTTAACCCTTTGTTGTAGATTGAATCAAGATTTATGTTAGTCAATTTCCATTGATTTAGGGTTTGAGAAAATATGGTTTTAATAATTTTTAGTTGTATGAATTAATTGTCTTCACTTTTTCGATTCTTTTATGTTGATTGTATATTTTGTTTGTAAATAGTTATTTCTATTCAAAAAAACAATGAGCTCTACATAGCTAAGCGTAGATAAAAATGGTTGATGAACTAGGTTCCTATGCATTGATCATAGGATACCTAATTGCACGAGACCAACATTCATCCAATGCAATAATCAATTGACATAATTACAATGCATAATCGTATTATCCTCCACAACCTCAATTGGCTAGCAGAGGCCAAGATCGAGCATAATGTATGATTCTATTATTTTATCAGTTTTTCAAGATTCAGGTCCCCACATGTCCACTGTACCATTAAGGGACGAGATAACAAGTGGAGTCCCCACTTGCCTCGAATCTAGTAAGTGTAGTTGTTTTACACTAACACCTTCCAGTTGTGACTTGTGAGTCTACATGTTCCTGTTTTTGATGATGTGATTCATGTTATTTGAATAATGTTGTTGTTGCTCTATTTTTAGAATATTTTATAAATCAATGAAATATTCGCTAGTTTTTACAATATCTTATAACTTAGTGAAATAATCACCAAGATTTTACAACATTATATAATAAAAAGAAAGATTCTCCAATTTTTTTATATATACATATTATATTATTGATAAAATTGCCTTCAAATTTTTCTATATATCAGAGAGATTTTCCCATTTTTTATACATATAAATCTAGGGGGGTTCTTAAAATCATCAATGGTCACAGACATATTTTAGAGCCTATGTCAAATTCAACATTATATTAGACTATGTATAGTACACAAAGGGATGAAATCACCTATCAAATAAATAAGTCAAATCACTCTAATATAGAATAGATCACTCTATCATGGAGCACTCCCTCATAGAGTATGCAATGTGACCTATATCCATATTCACTCTTAGTAAAAAAAAATGAATAATTAAGGATAATCATATCAACACTTATTCAGTCTTAGTCAACACACATGACTAATCAAGGCTACACCCAACCAATCTCGACTAGCCATTGGTCAACTCACATGACCCTTATGAGATAATGTCTGAAAATGTTTTTCCGATGCTACGACATGGAGAAACATCAACAAGATGTACACGAACATGAATTTAGACTTATAGTGTTTTTGTTGAAGAGAACAAGCTAACCAACACTAGCAACAACTTAGGAAACCACATGTAGGGGGGCCACTTTCCTCCCAACCAACCCCCTAGTGAAATACTGAGAGCCCTCGAGCCCTCAATCAATAAAACTATGTCAGACCAATACCTCCTTACCATTCTAGGAAAATACCTAATCCCTTCTTCGATAAGAAAATCTCATGCAATCGACTAACTACAGCTCCCCCCCCCGGCAACCAAAGGAACAAGAAAAAGGCCCGCCATGAAGTCCTTCCCCTTCCTCTTATAAGCCCATTTTCCTTATTACTAAAATAAGTTTTATTTGCATGGATGACACTTGTCATCCATGCACTAATCCCACTTTAGCTTAATAAATATTACTTTAACATTAAGTATGCATCTTATTATTTGCGATTATTTGCCTATTATATATTTCATTATGATTAACAATTCAATTTGGGGCATTACAATTAACACATCAATACCACCACCAAGCATCGAAAAAAAAATGCAAGTCATGAGATATATAAAGATAACACAAGTTATTGGAATAAGATCAAGATTGAGCTTCCTAGGTATGATGTATTAGATGATAGGAAAGCAATCACATGGGTTAATAAAAGCAAAGAAATCTTAGCTATGAACCCACCTACTAATGACCTAGAAAAAATATCGATGGAATCAATGTACTTAGAAGCTGTTGCATATGATGGGTTCACTTAGTGGTCTAAGAAAACTAGTGGGCTATCCATAAATTGGCAAATGTTCACATAATACCTCCTTAAGAGATTTTGTGACAATGAAGAAGTTTCCAAGTTCACTCATTTACATCAAACAAGGACAATTAATGAATATACCTATGAATGGGAAATCCTAGCTACAAGATTCCTTAACCTTATAGATGACCAGTTGCTATGACTGTATATTCCAAGCTTGAAGCCTATAGTCCGTAGCGAGATAAAACTTTCGATACTAAGGAATTTGGTGGAGGCCAAAATCATGGAAAAAATAATCAAAAGAAATATCAATACTCAACATGAGGTTTCTATAATGACAAATTCATCCAATTACAACACTTCAAGAGATATAAACAAATATTCCCATTAAAAAAATGTCAAAAAGAAGGAAATCCCTTGTCGTAAACGTGGGAAACATTGGACTTCAGAGCATAGATGTGAATATGAATCATTATGTTACTATTGTATAGTGACTGGGAAGCAATTAGAGGTGTTGAATCTAGAAAATGAGATCACTGTAGCATACAAGTCATATTCAAACTATGACGAAACACCACAAAAAGTATTTCTATCATCAATGTCATGCATACTATCGAATAATAGCGATGATGATGTGTCACAAGGGCAAGATATTCAAAAAATAAAACATAAGAAACAAAAATATATATTCCTCCTCATCTTGTAAATACTAATGAGGTCAAGATTCCAAAATAGAGGCACAACAAACATCAATTTCATCTACAGTTTAGAGAAAAACCTAACAGTTTAAGACATTGAAACTCATTGCAATTGTTAAAAATAAGAAACTAACAATCCTTGTATATTCAGGTAGTAATGATAACTACATAGAAATGAATATCACTAAAGAAGTAAATCTTTTTGTATACCCTCCAAAAGACCTCACTATTAAGGTTGCATATGGACATTGGTTCAACAACAAAGGAAAATTTCATAAAATAACAGTTCAAATACAAAGACTAGAACTGCAATCAAAATGTTATGCGCTATCACTTGATGGGATGGATATGGTGCTAAGTACAAAATGGTTAATGCAATTGGGAACTTATATCACCGACCTTAAATAAAAGTTTAAGGAGTTTAACTATAAAGGACAAATTATAAATTGTATGGTATTGAATCATTTGCTCTAAATAAGGGTGAATTGCAATTAATGAAAAAAGTGAAACAAGTCCATACGAACACGCAACAACAAAAGCAAGGAAAGTGTGTACCCAAGAGTCCTCAAGGTTTTACATTAAATGACTAGGTCAAACAACTTCAAGGTATGGTACAAAGGAGCATCATCAACATTGAGATGAAGGACCAAATTGAACCCCATAAACCAAGCAAGGAAAAGTATGATGCTACCATGGGAGCATGCTCAACTAGAGAAAATCAATTTATTATGCTGGGGACAAAACATTCCTTAAGATGGTGGCAATGTAACAAATATAAACAAAAGAGTAATGTTAATAATAATCATAATAATAATAAATAATATAAGTAACTAAGCGATTAGTAATTAATGAAGAGTCAAAGGACATACATGTTCACCTTTGTGGCTAGTCAATACCTATAAAGGTATAGTGTTAGGATGGTGAACAAGTATGTCCTTTGACTCTTCATTAATTACTAATCATATTTATTAATTATTAGTTAATTATATTATTTATTATTATGATTATGATTATTAATATTGCTCTTTTATTTATATTTGTAACATTGCCACCCTCTTAAGGAATGCTTTGTCCTCAAAGCATAATAAATTGGTCTTTCTCTAGTTGAGCATGCTCACCTGGGAGAATCATACTTGTCCTTTATTTGTTTTTTGGATTTGCAATGATTCCGCTACATTCGTCTTGCACATGTTTTTTGAAGGAGACTTCATGAATAATCTAGGAGGATCTATGATCTCAAAATTTAAAACTCTAAAATTATAATAAGGATGTCATTTATACTTAAGTCTCGGAAAGGGATTTTCAACAATTCTTGAATCGCCTCAAATGGACATCTTATGAGGAATATTTCATACTTTGGAGTTTCAGTAAAATAGAAAAAAGGGAAAAATAGGGGTGACATGTGGCAGGCCCACAAGATGTCATGTGGCTTCCCCATAAATGACATACAGTCTGTGTGGCACCACTAAAAGGGTTCCATGTGTCCTCCATACTGTGATGTGGTATGACCATACACAGGTGGAGCAACTAGAAATTGACATGTGGAAATTTGTATTGTTGACGTGGAAGTGACATGTGCCAGGATGATGTCAGAAACATGAGAGGCTACTATGTGTCATCCAAATTTGGAATTTTGGGGGCCCAATTGGACTAATTGGAGTCTGCCACATGTTATCCATATGGATGACATGGCGGGTTATCTAGAAAACATGTAAGCATGTCCTTATAGCCAATTGGAATCCATGTCAATGGGTCCATATAACCAATTGACATCTACATCAGTAAGTCTATACAACATATTGGTGGTGAGTTGGCATTGTGTGGTGATGTGGATCAATAGGAAGGTTCCATGTTCCAAAATACCACTTTGGTCTAGGGTTAAAAAATTTGGGCCCATAAGGGTCGAGCCACCTCATATAAAGTCCAACGAAGATTTCAACAAACCTGCATGGTATATATAGTATATAGTTATAATATAAACATATGGGAGGAGTCCACAGGGGTTGAACCCATGACCTTCTACCACCAATATGAACGACTTAACCAATGCACCAAGGGCACTAGGTATTATTCCAAACGAGAAATATATTATTTAAGTTTCCGCTATGTGTTCCACCAGGACTAGGGTGCATTTAGGAATGACCCCACCTATTTAATATGGGCACAATTATCAATGCTTGTATAGTATTTCACATAGTTCAATGCACAATACAAATTAGGCATGATTTTTGAGATAGTATGTATTTGTACAGGGCACAAATTTGAAGTTTGTTCCAAGGGGAATTCTGAGGTGTCTTTACAGAAGGCTATTGAGTTTACACTCAAAAATAATCAAAATTTCGAGAGGATTACAAAACTATATTTGGTTATAAGTTGGAGTAATCGATATGAAGGATTTCTTCAAATCCTTTGTTTCCAATCCAAATGTATTTGAGTCTCAACTCTAAATTCTCATGATTTCCTATAGAATCTAGCTGTAATTTTTGTTTCTGTTTCCGAGTTGCCAATATGAAAGGTGATTTCAGAAGTTGAATTGTAATAATTTCTTTTGTATTGTTTCAGCATTTGAGATTAATGAATAGCGGTTTCACTATTAGGAGTGGAAATGAAGATGTAGCCAAGATTTCTGGTGAACTTCGTTATCAAGTTATCAATGAAGGACTAATGGTTAGTTGGTAACTTTAGATTTTCATATCAAGTGGTGTATTCTCACAAGAGATATACTAAAGTGAGGGGAAGGAAATATTGCAAGTTTTAATTAAAAAATACAAATGGTATTTCATAAATATGAGATGAAATCCATGGGAAATGAGGGAGAGAGACCTCCCATGAATCTGGAGGAAGTTATGGCTACACTCTGTGCCATGAAGGAGATAGTGGAAAATTAGAGAAATATTGACATGTGGATGATTACAATAGACAAACTAAAGCGAGGTGAAGGAAATATTGGAAGTTTGAATCCCAAAATCCAAAGGGTATTTCATAAATGTGAGATACAATCCATGGGAAACGAGGGAGAGAGACCTCCCATTAATCTGGAGGAAGTTATGGATACACTTTGTGCCATGAAGAAGATAGTGGAATATTTATATCAAAAAGTTCAAAATGTTGGGGAAGGTGAATACTTAGTACATGCTAAAGGAGGAGGTGGAGGTGGAGGATCTTCCACTATGATATTCAAACCCAAAATTCGACGACTAATTTGTCTAAAATATGACCATTAAGCATCCAAAATATGACATATCTAATTTTTCATAAAATTTGGTGGAATAACGTCGGATGTCCGAACACAAAACCAACTGTATATTTTTCCAACATCTAGACATCGAAGAACCTTTGTTTATTTTTACCAATATAGATAGCATGTCGTTGAATATCCGACAACAATAGTGTAGAAAATTTTACACTTATGCGTTGCAAATTTGACACCTTGGACGTGCTAAACAACATTCATTATTGATTGTAATCATTGGAAATATGACTTTAAAATGTCATTAGAGTCATGAAATCATTGTTGGATATATTGTGTTATCCATAGCGTAACCAACGACGCTTAACTATGCTAGCAGTCAGATATCCGAAGAGCCTCTCGTCGGTGACATAAAATCATTGTCAGATTGTAAGGGTTCATCCCTACATTATTATCATAATTGATAGTGTATATTTACTTATTATTGAATTGATGATTATTACATTGAATTCATGTGACTTTATACATATGAAGAGACACCATTGAACCACATGTCCTTCCAATGACGACATTTACATAAATTAATAATAAATAAAGTAATAGATAATAAATTAGTATTTGTAATATACTTTTGGTATATTACAAGTCATCCTACTCTAAAAATATTCATCCATGAATCTTCTATAAACATGATTCAATTAGAAATCTTTCCACGAATAACAATTCCATGGTTTAGCAGTTCTTTTTTCCATTCAAATATTTTCATGCATATGATTCTGTGGATAAATGAAAAATAGCTATATGAGGTATTCTTCTAAGCTTCTAATATGGTGGTGTTCTTTTGATATTCTAATTTGATGTAGAGTCTTGGGACATCTTGAGCTAAGGCCCCTGGTAGAATGTTTATCTTTTCATTTTTGGCAACATCTTATGGGTTTCGTTCTTCTATGTTGGTGTCTGGTGGTATGGATATTTTGTGAGGAGGGGTATAAGGAGTCAGTCGATCAGGATTTCTTTCCTTCCTGGGGGTAGTAGAAATTTTATATTCATTATTACTTGAATATGTAGGATTCCTAGTAATCCATTATTCATCTTGACTTGGTAACTTGAGAGTCATAGTTAACTCTTTTGTTGAGGGTTTAGATCCCAACACTTCTTGACCTGAGAACTCAGAAGTCATACCATTTTATTCTTTTTTGGTCGTAGTCCCTTCTTTTTTCATTAGTGTCGATGAAGACCTCAGCTCTACTTGACCTAAGAACTTGGGAGTCAACATAGCTTGTTCCTTTATGATAGGAATCCCTTCTTCTGACGTGAGTGTTGATGTAGGGGCCAACTCTATTCGGCATGAGCACTCATAAGTCGCAACAAATTATTCTATCTTCCTTTCCTTCTTAGGGGTAGTAGAGATTTTATATTCATCCCTACTTAAATACGTAGGAGTCTTAGTGGTCCCTTGTTCCTCTTGAAATGGTAACTTGATAGTCATAGTTACTTCTTCTATTGAGGGTATAGATCCCATCACTTCTTGAATTGAGAACTCAGAATTCAGAACATCTTCTTCTTTTATGGTCGTAGTCCATTATTTTTTCATGAGTGCTGATGTAGACCCCATATTTGCTCGACCTGAGAACTTGGGAGTCAATATAGATTGTTAATTTATGATAGGAATCCCTTCTTCTGACGTGAATGCTAATGCATATTTCATCTCTATTTGGCCTGAGCACTCGCAAGTTGCAACAACGATTTTATATTCATCCCTACTTGAATATGTATGAGTCACAATAGTCCCTTGTTACTCTTGACTTGATAACTCGAGAGGCACAGTTACTTATTCTGTCGAAGGTGTAGATCCAAACACCTCTTGACCTGAGAACTTGGAAGTCGTAACATCTTCTTCTTGTCTGGTCATAGTCCCTTCTTTTGTCATGAGTGTCGATGCAGATGCCATCTCTCCTTAACTTAGTTATAATATACTTTTGGTATATTGCACAGATGTATTGTGTTTTCCATAGCATATCTGATGACGATCAAGCATGATAGATTTCATAAATCTGACACAACGTAAATTTAAAAAAGAAAAATTTAAAACCATACATTGGCTAAGATCCTTCATTTCGGCCTCCAAATATGGTATGGGCCTCAAGAAGCATACATCATGTGCTAAACCTATAAATTCAACAATATATCATTCATAGGGAGAATATCCCTTATGTAGGGCTTGTGTGGTGACCTTGAGCTTGACACAAGTCCGATTAGCACCATAAACAAATGCTATGGACTAGGTAATTATTTTTTTCCCTAGAAAATGGACTAAGTCTCAAGAACCACCCATGGTGTAATTAAGCCTCAAAATAACCATGATACCCTACTTAGAGATGAAATATTTATTATGAATGGATTGTGTGATGGACTTAGGCCCCACACATGGCTCATTATCATCATAGACAAACACTATGGATTGAGACCTTAGATTTTGGAAATGTACTATGTGGTCTAGGCCTAGAGAACCATCCATGGTGTTCTAAACACCAAAAAGGCTATACTATATTTATCAAATATCAAAGGTTCCTTATCTTGAGCTTGTATTGTAACCTTCAAATTTTCTCATTACCCATGCACCCCAGAGACAAATTTTATAGCCTGATGTCCCCCCTTTTGGCCTCAAACATGGAATGGTACTAAATAACCATCCATGGTGTGTTAAACTTCAAAAATGACTATGAGATCTTGCTCATTTCCAAATATTATTTAGGTGAGACTTGTGTGGTGGCCTTGGGCATCATATATGAATCAACAATGCCTTATATAAATGTTATGACTCCAAACAATAAACAAACAAAAAGTATTTGTAAAAAATAGAAGTTCTAGAAAAACATATAGATCATTGAGAATATTGTAANGAGAGAGAGAGAGAGAGAGAGAGAGAGAGAGAGAGAGAGAGAGAGAGAGAGAGAGAGAGAAAGAGAGAGAAAGAGAGAGAGCATTATTAATTTCACCCATAATATTTGACAAAGTTCTATCATTTTCTTTTGAGGTCGCATATCTACAACAAAATGTTGTACCTGTTAAGACTACAACATATTTACAATATGAGAGCCTAATTTACCCATCTATTCTATAAAATAAAATTAATAACCAAATCGTGTCCTCTAATACTACACCATAGTAATGGAGCTCCCACCCAATTCACATATATGCCCCCTCTTAACCCACTAAATAAAACGTAGGTCCCCTCATAAATATAATACTTAGCCTTTACATGGTTTGAGTTTCTTTATAAGTAAATAAAAGGAAAATATGATGCATGTCTCCTCATAAATATAAATCTTTAGGATTTACATTGTTTGAGTTTATTTATAACAATCTCATCCTTGAGAAAAATTAAAAGTGTAATATGTCGAACACCATACAAAAATCACTTGATTATTGACTATAGGAATACCATTCTCCAAAATGATTTGTAACCTCTTTGTATCAAAATTTGTCAAAGCCAATGTCTTAATTTTACCTGCATGTTATTCAACATGAGAGTTCCATCAATGGAAACAATCTCCCAAAATGTGGCATGAACATTTAAAGAGTGCAAATCCTATCCCTTTTACTCATCAAAAGATGAAAAATAACTAATAGACATGCTAAAGAATACAACTATATTTCAACATACCAAAAAATTAAAAGAAAATCCTGAAACAATACACATATCTAGTTCAGAATTCTTTGCAGCAAAAAGTAAGGACCATATTGACCTCCGTTAGATCATTCAGGAGATTTAATGCCATCCAGGTGGGATGGGTTAGAGTATTCCCACCTGTCAATTATAGATACGTCACATAATACATCCAAATAATTTAAAATATACAATTTTATATTCATCGAACCTTCAGTTCCTACCATATATTATTATTAACAACTGAAAAAATTCAAAAATGTATTCCAAAATATGTAATATTTTATCCCTAATATTGTACGCAAGAAAGAAAATGCTTGTGCTCATTTAATTATTTCTAGTTTTAGAATCTTCTAGTATTATGATGGAAATAAAAGAGAAGTGAGAATACTTGGGATCAACAACACCAGTGTTTCTCTTTTCAAGGAACCCAAGTTTGAGATATGTAGGGATGGGAAAATATAAATCTAGCCAGTGTTATAAATGTTAGATATGCTTACTAATGAAACTGAAGCATGCCCCCAGTATTTCTCTTTTCAAGGAACACAAATTTGAGATTTGTATGGATGGGAAAAGAAAAATTTATCCAGTATTATAAATGCCACATATGCTAACTTATGACATAAGACTCTAAATTTTGGCCTTGGATATCTCAATGGACCTTAAAAGTTTCGCATTGTCTACTAAAACTTGAATTGACCACGATACCTTTCTCACATACAGAACATTCCAAATAAATGTTATGAGCTAAGACACTAGATTTTGGCCCTAGATAATTCAATGGACCTTAAAAGTTTCGCAATGTCTATTAAAATTTGGAATGGACATGATGCCTCTCTCACATGAAAAACATTCCTTATGCATGGATTGCGTGATAGTCCTGGAGCACACACATGACAAACTATGGCCCACCACTGTCGAAGCAAAGGTTATGGATTAAAACTTTATATTGTTTCCCTTTTCTATGGCTCAAGCATTAACAATCATCCATAGTCAGTTGAACCTTGAAATGACCATGATATATTGATCAAATTCCATAGATTTCTTATATAGGGCTTATGAGGTGGTCTTGGGCTCTTCCCATGGCCCATCAATCTCATAGACAAATGTTATGGCTTGATAAACTAGTTTTTTACTCGAAAAATATGAAATAGGCCTGAAAAACTATCCAAGATATGTTAAAACTTGATACAGGCACAATATTCATCTTATATGAAAAATATCACTAATGTAAGAATTGTGTGGTTTCCTTGGGCCCCATAAATGGCCTTCCATCATTATGGAAAAATAATGCATCCTAAGAACCTATATTTTATCATTCACCCATTTTTTAGAGATCAAGAACCATCCATGGTGTGAGAAATCTCATAATGGCCACAATACATTTATAACCTATCTCCCCATGTTCAATTCACTATAGAAACCCAAAATAGCAACTCTCCCATTCTTACACCTCATTACCCATTGTTACCACAAAATGTGTATAAGGTGTTCACTTAGAATTTCAGAGATCATTCTAGGCATAAAAAGCAATATGATGAGAAGGAAAACTTGTAAAGGAGCATGTGTGATCAAACATGGGCATATTTAGGGTGTGAAACAAGCCTATAAGGAAGGTTGGGACAATTCCTAGGGTTTCCAGGCATGAATATGGACGTGAAGAGAAAACATAAATGGAAAACTGAGAAATCAAGGTAAATTTGGGCTTGTTTTAACCCCAATAAAGCATCAATAAGTAGCAGTGAAAAAATATTATGAGCACTTTTTTCAGCATAAAAGGGTGTAAACAGATCTGTAACACAATTCTAGGTTTCATCTGAGCTTGTTTTGGAAAAATTTGTGAACAATTGAGGAATAAAACCATATTTTTGGGTTGTTTGAGGCAACAAACAACAATAACAACCATAATTTTCTAATATTTGGCATTTCTGGAACAAATTTGTGGGTTGGAACCACAACATACTTGGGCATAATTCCTTTAAAACAACGGAGGTAAAATATCATTCTGGGTAGCAAGATGTAGCATTAAATAATCATATTTGCTTGTTTTCCATGGTAGATTTGTGGTCAACCAATGATCTAGGAATATTTATGTCGAATGAAAAGTGATTATTATAGGAACACTTGGATCAAATCTAAGCACACTTATGGATAAACTGGGCATGTTTAGACTACCAAAAAACCCTAAACACCAATATTCTTAATCATGGGTGGCCATTCAGGAAAAGAAATCACTCAGATCCTGGAAATTAATTGAATAGTGGAGAAGGTTGGAGGACTCACAACCTTTAAAAATATTTTTCCTATGGAAATTTATCCCAAGCTATAGATCAATTACACTCACAAAATTACTAGTCCAACATGCAAAATTCCACAAAAAGGAGACTGCATATGGAGCATAACACAATCCTGTATTGAATAAGTGTACATCATCCAAAATCATAAAGTAATAGGCTTTCAAAATACATAATTACATCAGATATTCAAAATAATAAGGATGCTATTTGAATTGGACAAAAAGTAGGCTTACTAAACTAGTCAAAATCCCCCATAGGTGCATACATCACTTTCCTAATATGTCAATATGTTCACAAATTGGATGAACGAGTTGCACCTGTTGATAAGTGATGGAAAGAGATCAGATCCATTCTTTTTTATGGATAAAAATAAGGAGGATGGTTAAGGAAAAAAACAAGATAGTTACTCCTAGACTAGTTGTTCCCCTTTTCCTTAAAATTGCTAAAAGCAAGGCAACTTTTAGAAAAAGTAGAATTTGGATTTTGCTTTTATGGAATTACTGTATAGTTGTCAAAATATTTCCCATGATGTTTCTAAAGTGATACTTAATCCATTTTTAGCATTTGTTGACTTCTAGGTGCAAGTGGATGCCAACTAGCATAATAAGGAATCTAGGAATCTAGGAATAAGACAAAAATGATTAATTAATGTCAAATATGGGTAGCTATGGGTTTTATTATTATAAAAAATTCCCTTAAACCTAAATTTATGTGAAAATATCATAAAAATATAGGGCCTAGCAACAAGGCTTAGTCACCCTTTACATACTGCTTGTCCATACAACCAAGGAAAGAGGCAAAAATCCAGTGGGAAAATCCCCCCTTAAACATGGACATGAACAAAAATTTTGGAAATATTGTTATCAATAATTCTTCACCACATGATCAGAAATCCCAAGTAGTGATTTTATATTACTGAATGGATTCTCACAAAACACCTTGGTGAAGATGTCTGCTACTTGCTTTGAAGATGCGCAGTAGAGTAGAGCATTGGTACCGTCATGCACAAGCTCCCTGTTATAGTGCATATGGATCTCAATGTGCTTGGTTCTTTGTCTTTGAATTGGATCAGTAGAGATTCGAATGGTGCTTTGATTTTCACAATATAATACAATGGAAGTCTTTGATTCGATCCCACATTCTCCAAGTATCCCCTGCAACCACAAACATTGAGTAGCTGCATTCATAGCTCCTCTATACTCTGCCTCTATAGATGAGAGTGATATGGAACTATGATTCTTGCTTGACCAACTGATTGGTCCATTTTCAAGCATGAACACAAATATTGAAGTGTAATTTTGATCTGTGGTGTTACCTGCCCAGTCATTGTCAGTAAATCCAACTAGCTCTCAGTCAGATTTTGCTGCATAGAAAATATCATGAGTTCTTGTTCCTTGAACATAGTTTGGGATCCTCTTGGATTCCCTCCAATGTATCTCATGAGTCTGATCCATGTGTCTGGAAGCCACACTAACTATATAAGATATATCATGTCGAGTATGTGTAATATAAAGAAAACACCCAATCAACTGCCTATATAGTGTGTTATTTACCAGTGGAGAAGAACCTGCTTCTTCAAGATTAACTCCAGAAAGGAATGGAGTATTGATTGGATTTCAATCCTTCATGATGAACATGTTGAACATATCTAAATCATACTTGGACTGATGAACTTTGATTCCATGTTGGGATTGAGAAATTTCGAGACTCAAGAATTGGCTCAACAATCCCAAATCTGTCATGGAAAATGCATGGTTCATTGCATCCTTCAAAAAGGAAATCTAATTATTTGAAATTATTGTTATCAATAGGTCATCCACATATAAAACAATAATCATTAAATAACCATGAATCAGCTTCAAATAGACATTCATATCAGACTTGCATCGAACAAAATTTCATGACAACAAAAATCCATCAATCTTGGCATACCAAGCCTTGGGGGCTTGCTTTAGCCCATACAATGATTTCTTTAACGTGCACACTAAATATGGATTACAAAAAAACACTTCAGGTTTCTTCATATAAATCTCTTCATTTATATCTCCATGTAGAAAGGCACACTTCACATCCATGTTATGCACCTCCCATTGCCTTGAAGCTCCAATGGCCAAAGCTATCCTTATAGAGTCCATTTTTTCCACTGGTGCAAAGGTCTCATTGTAATAAATACATTGAAATTGTGAGTATCCCTTAACTACCAATATTTCCTTATATTTAAAATGTGAACCATCAGCAGCAAATTTAGTTTTATAAACCCACTTACACTTTACTAGCTTTCTCCTTGGGGGGGGATCAACTAGTTCCCATGTGTTGTTCTTTTGGAGCGCGATGTATTCTTCCTTCATAGTTGTTTTCCATATTGGATCATATGATGCATATTAATATGTATAAGGATCATATTCAACCATCAAATAAAACTTCTCAGCAAAGGGTGGATATTTCTTACAAAGGGCACTCTCAAATTGAGATCTAGTTCTCCTAGTGTCACTAGGATTCCCAGCTAGCTCCCCAACTGCATGAATGGTCCTTGCTTCCCATTTTGGTCTTGTAATAATTTTAAGATATGAAATTAAATAAGAAATATCAGACATATAATAATCAACAAACTCGTTTGTTTCTTCACTTACAATTAGTGGTTATGGTTGTGAAGAGGACTCTCCAACTTCTACTGTTGCTAAAGGATGTTCTTCAAACTGAAAACTCCTTTAAATGAAAGTTTTTTGAGTGATCAAGTTGATTAAATTTTACCATTTTGAATCTTTATAATACCCAAAAAATAGGCACTCTTGGCTTTGGGGTTGCAAATCCTTCCTCTTTTCAGTTGGAATTCTAGCCCAAGCCTTTGAGCCAAAAATCCTAAAATGGGTCACATATGGCTTGTGCCCACTCCAAGCTTTGAAAGGAGTGATTCCATAAATTTTATTATGTGGCACCCTGTTCTGGATATATGATGCACAATTTATACCTTCAGCGCAGAAATTTTGTGGCAAAGTTTTAGACTCCATCATGTAAGTTTCCATCTCCTTGAGTGATCTATTCTTGCTCTCAACAACACCATTTTGCTGAGGTGTGTAAGGAATAGAATAATGCATTTGGATACCTACATCTTCACAATAATGGATGAAATTAGAATTGAAATACTCTCCACCATTATCATATATGAGGATCTTGAGTTTCCTCCCAGACTGGTTCTCAACCAAGGCTCGAAAGAACTTGAAGAGGTCAAAAAATTCAAACTTATGCTTTAGGAAGTAGACCCAACAATACCTGGAAAAGTCATCTATGAAGGTTAGTGCTTATTTTTATTGACTCATAAAAATATGAGGGAATGGAACAACAATGTCACCGTGGATTAAATGAAGGGGTGAAGTGGTTCTCTCATGACTAGCTCTCTCATACTTGTGCTCTGGGTGTTTTCCTAGGATGCAACCTTGGCAGACTCCCTTAGAAAACTTGATAATTGGTAACCCTATGACCATGTATTTGTCACTAAAATATGAAATATACTTGTAGTTAATATGGCCAAATATCTCATGCCAAATATTGCTTTCTTCATTAGCATGAGTGAGAAGAGAAGAGGGGTTTGAGAAGGGTAGGAAATGGGAAAAATTTTATACCTTCGAACTGTGATCCATAACACCTTTTTCCATGACTTTACCATTCAAGATATCTATGATTTCAACTTAATTGGGAGAAAATATTACCTTCTTAGGATACCTAGTGTGGGTCATGTGATACATTGACAAGAGGTTCGTAGCAAGACTTGGGACATACAACACATCATTAAAGGAACCATGCTCAAGATCAATCCTACCCTTCCCCATAATATCAGTAACAAATTCATCTCCCAAGACAATTTTTGGACCTTTCAAATCCTCAAGAGAGGAGAACATATCTCTTGTAGAAACCATGTGTCTAGAAGCTCCATAATCAATGATGAAGGTGGAGAATCTTGAAGTGCTGTAAACCAAGGCATGTACTCTCTCCTTGTCATATGAATTTGATCGTCCTTCCCTCTTTCTTGCGCATTCAAGAAGGGAGATGTTGTTCTTCTCCAAGATTTGGGTCAACATTTCAATTTTCTTTTTCATACAAGAGCTCTCAGGATGATATCCCTTACTGCAGTATGCGCACTTTCTCATTTCACCTTTGTTATTCCTCTTTTGAAATTTATTCTTAGAGATTGAGGTCTCCTCTTGAGACTTTGACTTGTCTCTCTTTTTCTTAGGTGGAGTTTTGGCTTTCTTCTTGCCCTTTGGATCCACCCTCGAATCTCCAGCAACCAAAGCTTGTTCTTTGGAAGGTTTGATGGTGCCCATCATTAACAATTTATCTTGCTCTTGGGTCAGGGATTCCATGAACTAATAGAGCTTAGGCATCTTCCAGACACTTGCTGTCAATTTGGTGGTATGGAAGGTCGAAACAACCACTGGGTAGTCAGGACCAAGCTTTGAAAGTATGGTCAAGACTAGTTGCTCATCCTTATAAATTCCACACCGTTTTAACTGCAGAACAAGGACCTTAAACTTGGAAAAGTAGAGTTGCAATCATTTGAAGCTGTTGGGACTCAATGAGATCAACTCATTCTTGAGTTGATGTCCTCTCATCTCATTTGTATTTCCAAATCGAGTCTCAAGCTTCTCCCAAGCCTCATTTGGTGATGTCAATCCATCAAGATGGAAGAGGAGGTCTCTTGAAATGCTCAAGAACAAAAGACCATAGGCCTCATCCCTCCTATTGTGCCATTTAATTTTCTCTACAGCTACATTGGGCTCTACTTAGTTTCCATGGTAACCCTGTAGAGGTATTTGTCTCTCAACAAGATCTCCATCTCAGTTTTCGATTCGAAGAAATTGAATGGAGTCAAGATGATCCTTTGAGATTGGTCCATATCTTAGCAATTGTTCCCTTCAACTAGCAGAATGCGCTCCCGGTCAGTGATGTGGAACCTACAATAGAAATATGAAAGGATATAAATTGATCTATTAAGGCTCTGATACCATGTGGAAATTCATCCCAAGCTGTAGATCAATTACACTCACAAAATTACTAGTCAAACATGAAAAATTCCACAAAAAGGAGATTGAATATGGAGCATAACACATTCCTGTATTGGATAATTGTACATAATCCAACCTCTGTCCAAATATATAATTGCATCATATATTAGAAAGCATAAGGATGTTATTCGAATTGGACAAAAAGCAGGCTTACTAAACTAGTAAAAATTCCCCATAGGTGCATAAATCACTTTCCTAATATGTCAATATGCTCACGAATTGGATGAATGAGCTGTACCAGCTGATACGTGATGGAAAGATATCAGATCCATGCTTTTGGATGGGGAAAAATAAGGAGTATGGTTAAGGAAAAAAACAAGACAGTTACTCCTATACTAGCTTTTACCTTTTGCCTTAAAATTGCTAAAAGCAAGACAACTTTCAGAAAAAGCAGAAATGTGCTTTTGCTATTCTAGAATTACTACATAGTTGTTAGAATATTTCCCAGGATGTTTATAAAGCACTCCTAAAGCCAATTTTAGCATTTTTTCACTTCTAGGTGCAAGTGGATGCCAACTAGCATAGTAAGGAATATAGGAATAAGACAAAAATGATAATTAATGTCAAATATGGGTAACTAGGGGTTTGATTATTCTAACATTTCTTTATTCTCACTTTCATATTGAGAACTCAATTCCTTGTAAAATCTATCATTGCTTTTGGATGAAAGACTTTGTGTCCTTTGAGGAAATTTTGTCTGATATGCCATTTCCTATGGACCTAAGTGTTCAACTTTAAAATAATGAGCTACTTTACAGTTATTTGAAGACCTATTTGGGAGGTTTATATTAAATTAATTGTTCAAAAGACACGTTCCTAGCCTTCTAAATTAAGTTTTTATTTGCTTTATGCCTTTGATATATGGAGCACCACCTTTAGAGCATATTTCAAAATGTCACAAAGTACGGAGGATGGTTTAGAATATGTTTATTGCCTTATGCATGGTACACTAACCATGGTATGCGTAAAGGTTTTAAAAAAAGTATAATTGGTTCTATCCTCTATATATTAGTCAACTAGGAAAGTTAGGGTTCCAACTAGAGATGCCCTGATTTTCAATTTGTGCAATTTTCATCCTCACGTGATCTTTGTTACTATTGTTTTTGTGGGAAGGTGCAAGAACCAAAAATGTAATTTATCTTAGTCCACATTCATGTGGAGAACCATGTGGGAATCTCATGGAATATGAGGAGAATTGGATATACATGATCATTTCCTTAACTAAGGTGTCCTTAGGTCAACCAAAAGCCTCCATACAAGCAACCAAGTGTGCCAATGCAATCTATAGATCAATTCCCTCATATACGATTCCTAATGCTCCTCCTACAAATCAAGTTTCCCTCCCAAATGAGAAACCAACGTTCACATGCCCATCATGAAGAAATCCCCAGGATTCATAAGCCACCAATGCATAAAACTGCATAACATATGCACCAAGACAAGGTGTAGCAATTAAAAAGTAAGCCACCTTACATGTGTATGTCCATCAAGGAACATCCAAAGGTCATCCATATACCATGCACCTTACATCACATGAAATACCCCTAGACATGTTGTAAACACTTTTGGAGTATCTATACCATGCACCTCACATCACATGAAATGCCCCAAACATGTTGTAAACACTTTTGGAGTTTCTTAGAAAGATAAAATAGGAGAGTGCACACCATGGATTGAAGGTTTAAAAATACATTCGAGGGGTCACATTATTGCAATACTAGTTAATACAAAGTCTCAGGACAGTATTCAACATGAGGAAAGGGTATTTCAATCTTAAGTGCAAGAGGTGTCCCATGATTACAACCATTTACCATGATGGAATGCCAACTGAGGTGACGGGGCTTGAAGTATGAGAGAATGTTCTTAGATAGTTTTCTAAATTATTGGACAATTTTGGAGGCCTATTTAATGTGGAGGATTGGTGGTTTTTGAATACTTCCTTTAAGATAGCTTGAGTTCCATCCATTGGAATGGAACTTAATGCTTCTTGTCTAGTTCAGAGGGGAGAAAGGAGGGGAAGACCAACCAAAGGAGGATTTCATGCAGAAATATGACATCTTCTATGAAAGAGGAAGAGTAGTGATGTAGTAGACATACATATATCCTTCCAGTCCAATCACTTTGCAATTTTTCGTAAGGAGGTATAGGAAATGGAATTTAAGTCTAGGTAGAAGAGATGCATAGTATCTATAATGGAGGTAGATCAAGGAATTTGACATGTCATATTGATATTGGTTTCTATAAGAGTAGAGAGTCTAAGTAGACATGGATTTTGATATCTTCATTGTTATAAAGGAGTTTGTTGCCTAGGGAATTGAGAACATTATGAAAGGAGGGGGTCTTCAAGATACAATTGTTATAAAAATGTTTAATCAATAGCACACCAAATACGACAAGATGATCATTTCCATATAGGGAATAGAAATAATAGAAAAGGAGGATAATCATTAGAGGAATTTTGAGGTCTAAAATGAGCCTCCTAAGTAAAATAATAAAATAATAGTTAAAATAATAAAATAATATTTATTAATTTTGGAGGGAAAAAGAAAAAAACTACTTTTTGTGTTCATATTTTCGACATATCTCCCCGTGTTTTTACTCAAATTTTGATCGGAAGAGCTTGTTGGATGTGGAATTTGATTCTACATCCAATCAGTCCCCTCTCTACATACTTTTGATGGACCTCGCTACCCCCAAAAACAAGAAATACTTGAAAAAATGTGATGATGATGCCATCATCACATTTTTTTAGGTATTTCTTATTTTTGGGGGTAGCATGGTTTGTCAAAAGGATGTAGAATGGGTACTCGTTGGATGCAGAATTTGATTCCACATCCAACAAGCTCTCCTGATTGAAATTTGAGTAAAAACACAGGGAGATATGTCGAAAATACGAACAAAAAAGTAGTTTCTTTATGACAAATATGTCAATTCAACCACTATGGTTGACTCATTTTATTGAAATTCTATTGGTTCTTGAATCACAACTCACAAGAACTTATTGTTGGTGCCTTTTCTTATAAGGCCCATTTTAGACCCCAAATTTCCTCTAATGGCACATGAACTAAAGGATGCTTACTAGGCTAGAGAAGTTGACGAAGATGATCTAGAGGCAACGTACCAGACTAAGGTAAAAATGATATCAAGTACTAAGCGACTGTCAGAACTGATACCATTAGTTTAGTTATTGAATCTACTTTCCGTAGGTATATATTTTGTGTTGTTTAGGTGATATCTGATAATTTTAATTTTTTTTTTTGTTAACATGTGTTCATTTTGGTTTCAGTACTTTAAAAATGCGGTGAAATGAAAAATCCATATCTTGAAAAATACACAATAAAAAAATTCTAAAAAAATATGGATCCCTTCATTGGTGTGTCTACATCAAAAGAGTATTCTTAGATTTTTAGTTTTAGAGTAAATTGACAGAAATGTCCCCTCAAAATAAACATGTTAAAATTCGACAAGCTTTCCACATTGATCTAGTTCAAAAAATTATAATAATTAGTATATAGATCCATTGGTTATGAAATTATATTTATGCCCTAATACATTATGTGTATATTGTCATAGCATATTTTGTTTTTAAGAAACACAATTTTAACAATGATTTCAGGCCCCTGAAAAAACATGTCCTTTCATTTCATAAGAACTTATTTTCAAACATTTTCCAAATTGACATGTAAAATGTAATCAAATAAAAATTGAAAATATAATGGAAAGCTAAAAAATTTCTTAGAAAGTTTTCTTTTCACTGGAAAGTGAAATTCTTAACACAAATATAACTTTTGTTATCCTAAAGTTGAAAAACATGAAAAATTCGAATATATTTGCTCACAATACCCCCCAAAATAAACACCCATATTCATGAATTCACCCTCTTACACTTCCCCCATATTATACTCACAAGGATAGACACACAAAAAGAACAAACACAAGCACAAATATGTACTTAGAGAGACTTAAACACTTTTGGTGGCTTTAGGATCATCTTATGTTCACCAGCCCAAAAAACCATGTTGACATTTTCTTATAATTGTTTTCTTAATAATCTTAAGCGTCAATATATACCGAATATTTTGTACTTCCTAAATTTTACACTTGTTAGGGATTCGTGTTTATAGGTGACCTGAAACTATCCTTTATTAAAGCATTCCTTCAACAAATATTTAGCAACCATAAATTCCCGATAATTACCAGTTAAAAAAAGACCTCGGCTTGGTATAAGGTGAAATAGAACAATTGATTATGTTAAAGAAATCTCTTCTATGATTAAAATTAATTGTAAAAACATTTCTACTCAAAGAATAGATTTATATTCCTTTGATAGACTATTTGCATGGGAGAAATGATGAACTGCATGATAAAATTTTCCATGAAAGTTGATGAAGGCCAAAAGGGAATATCTAAGGTGGAATATCACACACAAATTGTTTTATTTGATCCTTTTGCATGAATGAAAACACAATGATTCTATCTAATGATCTATTTTGTGCTTGCATATTTTAGTAGCTTGAAGACCTAAATATGCTTCTTATAATATCTACATAGTTTTGATTGTTAAACTAGAGGTTCAAATTACCCATTTTGGTCACAAATGAATAACGGTAAGTAGTCATTCCCTTGAAAAACATAACAATCAACAAATGGTTTCAATATTTCTTATTTCTTGCAACAACATGACCTATTAGTATTGGTGCTAAAATATCATGAAGTATCTATTCAAGGTAATATTTCACTCTAATATCTTCTTTACTATGTACAATTATGACTATTTCTAAGGATCATGTCAAGTTGTCCCATCATCCCGATAGCTGGAAATTGAAGGAAATTTATGCAAATAGGGTTGCTTTGGGAACATACTTTGCAGTAATGACTGTGATATTTTTCTGGGCTGCACAGAAGACTGACTTCATTCTTGTAAGTTGTTGCATCTCTCCACTTGCTATGTTATTATTTTATGGTTCCACTGAATAATAAAGTTGATAAATTATGGGTAAGTCTTATTGAATCTTTAACTTATTTCCATGCAGAACAAGTTTGGAGTAAATAATATAATAAATGATCTGCATGAACTAACATCTATGTATACTTACAAGTCATCATTGTGAGCTAGGATATCATTTTTTTCACATGTTATCACAACTTGTCATTTGTAGAACGACCAGAGCTTCTGTTTATGATCACATTTGTTATTGCCCATCTGGTTAGTTTGGGCATAACCATATTCCCATGTCTTATTATTGTTGAAACCTGTAGATTTTGTTAAAGTTTTAGGCTTTTTAAATTTTTTTTATAACTAACTTGTACAATGATTCAAATCTCGTAACCAGAATGATGAAGTAAAAGTACAACATTGACAAGGTAAGATAAATTTAAACATAATTTTCATCTTTTTCAACTTTAACACTCCCAAAGGTACCTATGATAAAGTTGAAGCATACAAGGACAATAAATAATAACAACATTAATAAACTAATGAACAAGCTAAACAAAACTAACAACTAGTTTACCTCATGAGGTATGCCTAGAATTGCTATAGGCCTCTTTTCATGCCTAGAAATTGCCCAAAATTAATGATTTAAGGTTTATTGTTGTTGTTTGGTGGTGGAACAACCAATATAACATGTTGATATCTTTAAAGTATAGTGGTTGATGCCCTTTTGGGGTCACAGCCATGCATAAGAATACTCAAATATTACCCAGAAATGATGCCTTAGGGGTGTGAACATGCCCATATCCAATTCTTAGCATGAATACCACTACCGGTTCAAAATTAACTTGGAATTTTTCTTTATTCACAAATGTATCATCAAATTTAACCTATATTTGTTCTTTTATGCCCAAGTCATCTTCTCTTGCATCATTATGACAATACCACCCCCATAAGAGTGTGATCAGAATCACACATGGACACCCATATAAAATGGGGTGTAACAACACCCATAAGAGTTTATTGTTGATCGATGGATGGACGATCAAGCCTAGAAGAAAGTGTGCAAAAATTGGAGATTCATATTACTAGGTATCATTTAAAAATTTACAAGGGTGAATCTTTCAAGGGAGGGTTTTTTGTGACCCTACCACAACATATTACATCTTTGACCTAGGAGATTACCCTCTATTTGGCTATATAATTCCACGAGAACTAGTTGATCCATATGAGCAATATAATGGGTCATTATGGTCACTTTAGGTGGTTAGTTATGTTGCTATATTTGTGTCAACTAGTCATGATCTCTAGAGTTATGACTAATGTCTAATATGCATTCGATATATTTGGTACATTGTTAGTCATTCATTCATCATCATAAACCAATATAATCTCTTGTACTTCATGAGTTTTCTAATGTCAGGTGTGGAAAACCTATTTTTGTCTAGAAGGGTGCTCCTATTCTCATTCCCAAGGGAAGTTGTGTGTGTTTCCATGTTTAATGTAATCTTGAGTTGTGGTCCCAATGACAATACCTCAAATTGGTGATTATTAGTTGGGATTTGTTAGACCAAATTTATGGGTCTACGACCAACTAATTAAACACACTCCTATATATATTAGAGGGTTGGCCTCATTTCTAATCACTCAAATATTATGTGATGTATTAATAAACCAACAACCCAATAAGTTATGAAGATCCCCAAGAGGGTAGAGAAAAGAAAAATCCATGAAATGTTTGATTTATGATAAGGAATTTAAGAAATAGACATGCATTTCAAAATTTACAAGACTCTATACTACATAATAATAAAGTGCAATACCTCATTGAGATTCTCTTTGTTTCAAGAATAGTTAATATTAACTACTGAACATGGCCAACCATGTGAATGTGGAAGCTCTTATAGCCCCCTCTCCCCCCCTCACATCACTCTCAATTCCCTATACCCAATGCATGTACTTTAAAATAAATGAACTTATGTGCAAACATGTGGTTGCCATCATAAATAAACATTTACATTCATTCATTAACATATAACATTCATTAATTCACTCATTCATTTAGTATGCAAAAAATACTGCATGACATTATATTTTCAAAAATAAGTTGTTTTCACAATGTTTTCACAGTCAATTTTCTTTGTTTTGACATAATTCGCAATCAACTCCTCTTCTACAACTTTTTGTGCAGTTCTTATGGAATATGTAGCTTGTCTTGATGTCTGCTTGGTAGTGTTCTCATGATGTGGACGTTGCTGCAAGGGGTCAAGATTTGCTAAAAAATGAAGACATGTTAAATTGATATATTATGATATTATTGTTACAAATATTTAATTATTAAAAAAACATTATAGAGTTTTTTTTTACCTGATGGGGCTGCATGATGTACTTCATCTTCTTGTCTAGCCTCATCTTGTATAGGATGACCCTCTACATGATCTAGAGATGAAACATGAAAAATTACAATTAATACAACATATGCAATGTAATATTTTAAAATATAATCCATAATACATATTTTTAATCTCATGAATACATTCATTACCAGGATGCAAAGCTTAACCTTCATTGGGTTGTTCTCCATCCTCGACATTACGTGGATTGTTTCTTCCTTGCTTAAAACAAATTCAATATTTTCTAGCCAAAATTTATAACCAATAGATTGCACAAGTAATTAATCTTAAGAAAACTTCATTGATTTTATTTACCTGCACTCAAGATGGATTACTAGAATACTGTGATTGCCTAGACAATTTTTTTCAGCGTTCAACAATGGATTCAAAGTCATGCGTGAAGCCAAGATTCATGTATTCATAAGTGGGAACTTCGTTGAACCGAACGACCTACAATTTTACATAAGATCATTCATTTAGATTTTATGGAAATAAAACCAAAATTATTTGCAATTTATTATTTGGATGAAATATTTTATTTATTGATACTTACAAATCATACCACCATATTCGAGTAACCAACAGGCCAAAGCTTGTGCTGGCCAATTTTTTCTTGTCTTTCCTATGTGTCCTTTGATGTGTCTGGTAGCCTATGAAAAGGCCCAAATACATTAGATGTTGAAAATTGATCTAACAATAAAGAGTAACAAACATATAATTACATTGTTGAAAGTATTTCATACCTAGTTGTGCATGGTCGTAGCTTTTCTTCTTTTCTCAAATCCCTCTCCTTTCCATCATCCACCAGGGCCTTCCACTCCCTTGTTGGAATCATTAGAGGGAGCTCATACCTAGGGTTCCTTTCTAGATGAAACCTATATTGGTCCCTCATAATATTTATATGTTGGCCAACTTTCTTGGAAACCTCTGCTCGATTGAAGGTCTCACTGTTGAACAACCCAACTAAGTGATTAGTGAGATCATCCTTTAAATTTTTACTTTGTTTATCACACCTTCAGCGGATGGTAGGCCCAAATATATCCAATGATAAATCATTTAGATTTTTATTAAAAAACATCATTTCTTGTAAAAAAAAATGAAATCATTGGTTAAAAATATTTTTCTATAATTCATTATTTCAATCAGATTATATACAAAGATTACAACAATTTTAATTCCCATTTATCTTCTCTATCTTTATGAGAAAGATATCTTCATCCACCAAATATGTGGTATGTAGTGTTCCCATACTAGTGACATGGGAATATCGAGGAAATGCTACTTAAGCTATATCAACAACATGATCATCATCAACCCCATGTTCTGAACAATATGGCATGCATCGACCACTAGAGGGTGGACTCATATCTGGACTCAGGGGTGTCGTGGAATGTGTTGCTAACTGTTTAGTTGAAAATATTGGCACATGACAAGCAGTGGGGTCATATGCTCATGTGACGGCTCTCCATGAGAATCATTAGTACCAACACCTACCTGACCACTAGTATGTGGACCCAAAAATCCTATAAAGACAGACCATATTTTAGTTCATACTCATATACAAGTAAAAACTATAAAATCATAAATAAATTTATCTTCTAATTAAATATATTTCAACTTACATTCAAGCCTTTATATCTCTGAACCAAAACATCAACGTTTTCTCTAATCGAATTTGGTGCGGTTGAATGAATAGTAGAAAAAGTATTTCCTCATTTATTTATTTTAAGATCTTCTTTATCATATTGATGGGGTTCAAGGAAGATGTGATGCCAGCATTGCGATGAGCTCATCGACACTAGTATCTATGGATTTCTCTGCTGCTAGATCAAACCCCGAATCAGTGGCCTGCCACAAAAATATATAAAAAATTATTGAAATGAAACCAATGGAGTAAGAAAAAAACATAATAAAAAAACATATTAATCATGTTTAATTTGTAATTACATTGAGATATACATGCAACCTCGAGGATGTTGTCCTTTTATCAACTGTCATGATTTTCTTTGATCACTACCCTACGAAAAAAATATATAAAATAGTTTTAGAGCCCTTTTTATTTGATTTTTTCTTGTTTTTTTGGAGTATATTTTTCATGGCTTTATTACAATTGAGTAAAAATGTTTCCTAGAGGTTGGCGTTTGTTACG
Source organism: Pseudotsuga menziesii (assembly GCA_001517045.1). NCBI lineage: Eukaryota > Viridiplantae > Streptophyta > Pinopsida > Pinales > Pinaceae > Pseudotsuga > Pseudotsuga menziesii. The sequence continues at coordinate 581,435 of LPNX010043387.1, read as the reverse complement.
GAGAAAAATTCCTATGGCTTGGGGTGAACCACAATAGGAAGTATGACACTAGAAATCAATCCACTTCAAACTTGCTAAAGAGATGAACAAGTCTAACACTAAGGTATGAGGAGCGTATCTTGTTCCAAACATTCGTAGTAGATCCCTGTTGAGATTTCAACCACACTTGAACCTACATTTCATTCTCAACAACAACAAAATATACCAGCATGATAGATGTTAAGTGTTAGAACCTACTCTAGAATATGATCAATCCAATATATATATAATCAAAGAAACTACATCCATGGATAAGAATATTCATAGTTACACAAATACAATGGACAAGAAATGGATATTTATATTAATTATAAACAGAGATACAAGTGACAAAGTCTGTCGACCATCATGACATTTTTTCAGGTATTTATTGTTTTTGGGATGGAAAAGTCTGTCTGTCAAAAGTATGCTGAGTGGGTACTCATTGGATGCGGAATTTAATTCTGCATCCAACGAGCTCTTTCGATTGAAATTTGAGTAAAAACACAGGGAGATATGTCAAAAATACAAACAAAAAAGTAGTTTTTTTCTTTTCTTCCTCCAAAATTAATAAATATTATTTTAACTATTATTTTATTTTTATTTTTAGGAGGCCCATTTTGAGTTGAAATTTCCTCTAATGATCATTCCAATATATATATAATCAAAGAAACTACACCCATGGATAAGAATATTCATAGTTACACAAATACAATGGACAAGAAATGGATATTTCTATTAATTATAAACATAGATACAAGTGACAAAGTCTGTCGACACCTCGTCAAAATGGAGAAACTGAGTCCTCCACCACTTCAATCCTCCACATAAATGGAAATCTCACAAGGCAATGGAAATCTTAGGAAGAACATCAAAGTCTACTCAAAGGACAAAGAGATACAGACTCAAGTATGTAAGAATGGGGCACAAATCCACTATATATATATCACAAATTCACCTCCTCTAATGCATCCAAGTAGCTCAATATATAGCCCTTCAATAGGAAGTGAAGGGTCGAGTCTGAGTGTTTCCAAGCACATGGAAGGCGAATAGTCAATTTATTTGTGAATAAATGAGGAAAATATCCAAATATTTTATTTTTGGGCACATTTCCAGATGTACGGGGGTCATAGTGGAGTAAGCTGCATGTACACGTGGTTTGTAGGTTGGTGACCTATGTATACCAATAAACAAGACTTTTTAAGGGATTTTTTGGAGCATCAAATTTTATATTGGGAAAAGAGGGTCCAAAGAGTTTGCATAGGGACAGGGAAGGCCATAACAACATGATCTACCAAGTGTGGTAAAACCAGCCACTCATAAGTATAATACAATGCTAAATATAAGCATGTGACTGCAAATATGAAGTGTAGCAATACCTAGATACATAATAGTACAATGGCCATGAATAGGCATAATATACATATGTTACATGTGGTTATTGCCATGTAAAATATACAATGAAATAAGATCTTCATACTGAATTAAGACATATGATGGTACACTGGAATCTGTTCATGCAAACTGATATCTCATAGATATTATCATGATCTAAGAAGTAGCATATATGGAATGCCACCAAGCTCAGAGATATTCTACACAAACCACCACTGGTACATGTCCCATCATGTGAATAAAGGTGTCGAGGTCGAACATGATGGACCATCATCTGATTACGAGTCATTGATGTATACCATTAACACATGCAAGATATCCCACCGATGATGATAATGGGAATCAAGGTACAAAGTGAAATCAAACAAGTGTGAATAGATGTGTTGAGGTCGAACACCTAAGAGAGTCCATCGATCAGGGGAAATTGATGTAGTCCCAAATATTTCGATGGAAATAAGACCTGCCACTGATTACTACAAGTATCAAGGCACTCAATGGAATCTAGATCCCTATTCCAGAATAAATGATCCAAAGTAGATGGAATGGAATTCACTGAAAGGAGGGCATTAAGGCATCCCCCATCAACCAACATGAGGTACACAGTAACACTGGATAATTTGGAAGAACTTGGATGAACAAGATGTGCAAAAACCAATAACTGTATCAGGAATGACCGACATGCATAGACAAGATAATTGATGAGTGGTTGACTTAAGATAAAACTTCCTTTGAACAAGAGAATATGGTAGATGTAGACTCATAGGCATCATAGACTCAACATGAAAACTTGGACAACTCTACGACATAGGAGGAATCAACAATGACTCCATAGGGACTGGAAGCATAACCAACCGGTTGATAAACTTAGAGTAATGAGTACAACTCCTAAAGTCATACTAATAATCCAACCAATGGATGGAATACACAATGCTTTGTTCTAAGGCGACATGACATGACAACTGCCAAAGTAATATAATTTTTCGTCCATATTTTTATGTTTTTTTATTGTTTTGGCCTTTTTCATATTGAAAATCTTGAAAAAGAATAAAATTTCTTATAATACATAACTGGGAGAAAATGAATGCGTCAAGAAAGAAAACTAGTTCCAAGTAGTGGAACATACCTATGCTCAATGCAAGGAATCATGTGCAGGATAAGGACACTCGGGAAGATGTCTCCTCCTGGTATGAGGTAATCAAGATGCAAAGGATATATGGGAGGCTTTGCTTGGCTAGGATTAAGACAAGCTCAGGATATAAAGTTCATAAAACTAAATCAGGGAGCTGAAATAAATATCAATATGGTAAGAGGATGCATGAAATGAAAATAAAACTTAATATAAACGGGAGTCCCTGTGGGAGATGGCCAACATAAAGTTAAAGAAATAATATGAGGTTCTTGCTCAAAGACATGGTGGGACTATAAGGGACTCCCAGACCGAAGGGAGGACTCTAAGCATGGGTACCAAATGGAAAAACGAGATCTATCTAGGGCACCCGTGTGTAGGAAGGCTCTACCACTTACGTAATTCCACTTCTAATAACAGTGTGAAGGTTCTGCAACATCACGAAGTGGGTTCGTACCTATAGTTAAGGCGACATGGTCATAGGACGATGCATGATGCATACAAAAAAGTGATCCTATAGTATATGCAAGTTCAAAATTATACATGTCATAGACACGAACGAGTCAAGACCTTGATGAAAGTGCACTCAAAACAAGTCCCATTTTGTTTTTTACCACAACTAGTGCATTTGGAGCCAATTGGACCAGAAAATTCAATTGTCGATCCAGGGAGCTAGGAGCAATGAAATCACAAGCCGTTAGGACCAGGTAAATCCTACTATCATTCCCTATCCATTCCATATATTTATTTTCATTTTTCATGGTGCAATTTTAGTTTGAAACACGCATAAATGGGTATCCCAACCCATGTGGGTCACGAGCCATTGGGTCGCAGATAGGGTCTGATGTACATGGACAAAGCATGGAAAGCCCATGTACATACACAACTGTCACCAAGAAAAGTCATGTAAAGGGCTGCAGATACCTCATTCAATGGAAAATTCTCATGAAAATTCAATGTCTTTGACCGGATGGTGCTGGAATGGAGGGACCATGAGCATGAGGATGTGGATAGGGAAATGCACCAAGACATAAACGCTCAACAATATCTAAAAATATGGACTATATAAGTTTTGGAAGATTTGGGTTTTTAGGTCCCAATCAATATTTCTTCATATGTGTGTTGACTACTGGGACCCAGAAACAAAGGATTTTCAGCTAGATGGGATGCCCCTAAGACTAGAAGTGGAATATATCTACATAATTACCGTACTATCCCATTGAGGCAAGGTAGTAAACTTGCAGGCTTGTCGGGTGGGATGAGGGCTCACCATTAAGGAGTATTTATCCATTTATTTCCTTCCAGAGAATGAGAAGATCGGAAGCCAGGTTCCGGTGAAATCCATCCAGAGCCTGAGTCTCAAGGTGATAGTTCTAGTACTAGGAAGAATAGTAGGGTTAACATCACTTTATCAGCCCTCTAGGCCTATCATGTTTTATTCAGTAGAGTGTATGAGACCTACAGTGTATGATTGGAGCACATCACTACTGAATGATATGAAACAACAACTGGTAGACTACAAGCTGGGAAGGGTAAAGAACTTCATGTTCACTAGCATACTTAATACTTTCTTTATTGAGCGGGTAACAGTACTTAGCCCAAGAGTCAAGGTTCCTACACATAGTATATGGGATCCATCCCAAATTCGTTGGGAAGAGGTGATGCAGTGGTTAGGAGGAGGTCGAACACCGATTCCTTTCCCATCAGACTTCTACCACTGGTGGAGGCAACAGATCGTGGCTGTGGATGACTATCCCTATGCAGGGATCGACTTTCGTGAATACCTAGACATGCCACTACAAATGGGTTCCACATACGGTGACATAAGTAACAATACCAAATTTATTTTTGAATTATTTGGATTTTTTTGTATTTTTGATATAATGGAATCAAAAACATGTTTTTGGTAGTATCACGTACTGACATTGATCATGCATATGCATATGTAGGCCTGAGATAGCCAGATGGTTTCCCCTGACATCATCAGAGGGGACGAGGGGATGACATGATCGGTGCAGGTGTGGAGCATATGCTCCAAAAAATACATGGAAACTTTGTTAGGTTGACACATAGGGTACCCATGGTGCCAGCCGAGGACTTGCTTGAGGCTATGTAGAGACACATAGTAGGAGTACCTTGTGCATGGGTTAGATTATTTCAGTGATTTTCCAATGGAGTTGTTTATTACCATGATCATCACTTGGGTCCACATGCATAGATTCCTAGATATAATTTTTGTATAGGACATATAATTTTTTGGTGGCTTAAAGCCCCAATTTTGTATCATGATATTTTGTAATGTGACACCATTTTGGACTATATTCGGAAATTAAAAAACTTATAGTGATCGGCTTGATGTATTTACATGTGTTTTTAAATGTGAATGGAATGTATATGCTTTATTATTGATGTGACAAATTCCAGTCTAAAACGTAATTTGCATAAGAATCAACAACATGATGATAATGTCTAGGAATATGAATGTATGTTATATAGTCAAATTGTCATTCTAACAATATTACACGTAAGAACCTTGGCAATAAATTCATATCCTTGATACGGTGCACACCATTTAACTGCAATAAAATTAGTTGTGAGTCAAGGCAGAATTCAAGATATCGAATACCATTGGAAATGGCATCGCGTAGTAGCTCAATAACAACACTATATTCAACAACATTGTTGGATGATGGTTGAAGACATACACCTCCTGAATACATGACACGACCCTCAAGCATACAAATGACCCAAGAAACCAAAGCTAAGTTCTGGGTATTGTGGCTTTAACCGTTAGCATATCCTAGGTATATCAAATATTCCGTCGACATCTATCAGAACTGTGGAAATTGAACCAGGTGATAGATTAATTTTACTCACAACATTTAACAATTGATCATGCAAAATCACTCACAAAGAGACTGAAAATTGGAGCTGAACACTAAACTGTATTAAATCAATGTACAATAGCCAACCCTATAATAACATAGGTTGCTGAATAAATAACATACATCAGGGATTCAAATGCATGAGGAGCAATTCGAATCTTGCATAAAGCAGGCTTACTAAAAATAAGCAAATCCCCCATAGGTGTAAAAAGCTGATCCCAAATCTGTCATGGAGCTCACGAATTAGCAAAAAGGATTAAGCAAGCTAAAGAGTGGTGGAATGGAAGCTCATACATTCTTTTTCATGGAGAAAAGAGTGGAGGATGAAGAGGACAAAAAACTAGTTCACCTCACCTAGTCTACCTTTTCTATTTTCCTTAAAACACTGAAAAAGCAGGGAATAAAGCAGAAAAAGCAGAAGGGCGCCTAGGAGGCCAGGAATAAAGTAGATTTGATTCCTTGGGATTTCCCATGTGATACATGAGTCAAATGAGGCAAGTTTGACCACTATGGATAGGTAAAAGACAACTTGCACAAGGTGGGACACATGAACTAGGCTAATAAGACAGAAATAATTAAATTAATGTCTAAATGGGTAAACTATGGGTTGATTATTCTAACACCCCCCCTTAAGCCTGACTTATGAGTAATATATCAGAAAATTATAGGTCCTAGCAACAAGGCTTAGTCACCCTTTACATACTGCATGTCCATTTAAACAAGGAAAGAGGCAAAACCAACTTGGGAAAATCCTCCCTTAAACATGGACTGTAAAACCAAATTGTAGAATCTTGTCTTCACTCATGCTTTCACAGCATGATCAGAAATCCCCAGCAGTGATTTGAGATTGTTGAAGGTCTTCTCACAAAATGCTTTGGTGAAGATATCAGCTACTTGTTCTGAAGATGAACAGAAGAGTAGGTGAATGGTGCCATCATGCACAAGTTCTCTGATGTAGTGCATATGGATCTCAATGTGTCTGGTTCTCTGCTTCTGAACTGGATATTTGCAGATTCAAATGGTACTCTGGTTATCATAGTAGATGGTATTTGAGTACTCTGGTTCAAAGCCACACTCTCCAAGTAAACCCTGCAACCATAAACATTGAGTTGTTGCATTAACAACTCCTCTGTACTCTGCTTCTATAGATGAGAGTGCAATGGCACTCTGTTTCTTGCTTGACCAAATGATTGGCCCTTCTGCAAGAATGAACACATATCCTGATATGGAATTTCTATCTGTGCTATCATTTTCCCAATCACTGTCAGTAAATCCAATTAAATCAAGATCAGATTTTGCTTTATAGAAGATCCCATGTGTCCTTGTTCCCTGAACAAAGTTAAGGATCCTTTTGGCTGCTTTCCAATGAATCTCTTGAGGCTGATCCATGAATCTAGAAGCCACACTTACTACATAACAAATATCAGGTCTATTATGTGTCAAATACAAAAAACATCCAATCAATTGCCTATACAGTGTATTGTTTACCATAGGTGAAGAATCAGCTTCTTCCAGCTTCACTCCTGAAAGGAAAGGAGTTTTGCTTGCTTTGCAATCCTTCATTCTGAATTTGTTAAGCAAGTCCAAGGCATATTTGGACTGGTGCACCTTGATTCCAGCTTTTTTTTCAGCAATCTCAAGCCCCAAAAATTGACTTAAGAGCCCCAAATCTGTCATGGAGAAGGCTTGGTTCATAGCTCCTTTTAAGGAAGCAATCTTAGCCTTTGAGCTTCCTGTAATGAGGAGGTGATCAACATATAACAAAATGATCATTAATGAACCATTAACTAACTTCAAATAGACATTTGTATCTGATTTTCACCGAACAAAATTCAGTGATAGCAAGAAGCTATCGATCTTGGCATACCAAGCCCTGGGGGCTTGCTTTAGCCCATACAATGACTTTCTCAACCTGCACACAAGAGAAGGGTTAGTAGAAAAAACTTGATGCTTCTGCATATATATCTCCTCAGTGAGATCTCCATTCAGGAAGGCACATTTTACATCCATGTGATGTACCTCCCATTGCCTTGAGGTTGCAATGGCTAAGGCTAGCCTGATGGAATCCATTTTGGCCACTGGGGAAAAAGTCTCATTGTAATCTATGCCATGAACCTGTGAGTAGACCTTGGCTACCAATATGGCCCTGTACTTCAGTGGTGAACCATCAGCAGCAAATTTGGTCTTATAGACCCACTTACACTATACTAGTTTTCTCCCTGGGGGAAGATCCACTAGCTCCCATGTGTTGCTCTTCTGGAGTGAGCTGAACTCCTCCTTCATTGCTTTTTTCCATCTTGGATATATTGATGCTTCTTCATATGTTTGAGGATCAGACTCCACCATCAAATATCATTTTTCAGAAAACATAGGATCCTTCATGCATAGACCACTCTCAAATTGAGATCTAGTCCTCCTTGGGTCATTGGGATCCCCAGCTAGCTCTCATGCTGCATGTAGTGTCTTGACTGCCCATTTTGGCCTTGTAGGGCTGTTAGGGTCTGCAATAAACTCATCTCCATCATACAAATCAGAATCAGCATGTTCAACAAACTCTTTTCTTACTTCATGAGGTTCAGGTGGTGAAGAGGCTTCACCAACTTCCACTGCTGCAAGGGGTTCTTCTTCAAACTGAACACACCTTTCGATGAAGGCTTTGTTTGTGCTCAAATTTATCAACTTGCACCCTTTTTAATCTTCAGAGTATCCAACAAAAAGACACTCTTGGCTTTGGGGCTGCAAATCCTTCCTCTTCTCTGTTGGAATTCTAGCCCAAGCCTTTGAGCCAAAAATCCTGAAATGGGTCACATCTGGCTTGTGCCCACTCCATGCTTCGAAGGGAGTCATTCCATCAAGTTTTTTGTGAGGCACCCTATTCTGAATATAGGCTGCATAGTTGATAGCTTCGGCCCAGTACTTTGGTGGCAAAGTTTTGGCCTCCATCATGCATGTTGCCATCTCCTTCAGTGATCTATTCTTCCTCTCAGCAACACCGTTTTGCTGTGGTGTGTAAGGGATAGAATGTTGCATATGCACAATAATTAATAAAATCAGACTTGACATACTCACCACCATTGTCAGATCTAAGGGCCTTGAGTTTCCTTCCAGACTGGTTTTCAACCAAAGCCTTAAAGACTTTGAATAGGCCAAAAACTTTAGACTTGTGTTTCAGGAAGTGAACCCAGCAATACCTGGAAAAGTCATCAATGAAAGTCAATGCATATTTGTCCTGACTCATGGACATATGAGGGAATGGGATAGAAACATCACTTTGGATCAGCTCGAGGGGTGCAGAGGTTCTCTCATGACTAGCTCTCTCAAATTTGTGCTCTGGGTGTTTTCCTAAAATACAACCTTGGCAGACTCCTTTGGAAAATTTTATCTTGGGCAACCCTATGACCATCTCTTTTTCACTAAGATCAGAAATATATTTGTAGTTTAGGTGGCCAAATATTTCATGCCAAATCTTTCTTGCTTCATTAGCATGAATCAGAAGAGCAGAGGGGTTTGAGTAAGGTAGGAAGTGTGAGAACATGTATACCTTTTGAGCATGATTCACAACTCCTTTTGCAATGACTCTACCAGTTGAAATCTCTGTGATCTCAACTTCATCGGGGGATAATATGACCTTCTTAGGAGACCCAGTGTGGGTCATCTGGTACACTGATAGGAGGTTGGAGGCAAGACTAGGCACATACAACACATTGCTGAATTGACCATGATCAAGATCTATCCTTCCTTTGCCCAAACTTTCAGTGAGAGAGTCATCTCCCAGTACTATAGATGGTCCTTTCGACTTGTCCAGTGAGGAGAAGGCCTCCTTAGTCGAAACCATGTGTCTTGAAGCTCCAGAATCAATGATAAAACTGGGTGAGCTTGATGTGCCAGCAACCAATACATGAACTCTCTCTCTGTCATCTGAACTTGATCCTCCTTCTCTCTTCTTTGATATTTCTGGAAGGGAGATGCCATTCTTCTCCAGGAGTTGGGTCAGCATGTCTATCTGATTTTTCATACAAGAGCTTTCAGAGTGATTTCCCTTATTGCAGTATGCACACTTGTTCATTTCACCTTTGTTTTTCTTCTTCTGGTAGTTCTTCTTTGGACCTTGTTGATCCTCCGGAGACTGTTTCTTGTCTCTCTTTTGCTCAGGTGGATTTTTAGCTTTATTTTTTCCTTTTGAATCCACCTTCGAATCTCCAGCAATCAAAGCTTGATCTTTGGATGGTTTGATGGTTCCCATCATCACCAGCTTGTCCTGTTCTTGTGTGAGAGATTCCATGAAATCTGCAAGGCTAGGCATCTTCTAGGTTCAAGCTGTCAGTTTTGTGGCATAGAAGGTCGAAAAAAACACTAAATAATCAGGGCCCAACTTCAAGAGGATGGCCAGTATGAGCTGATCATCTTTCTTTTCGATACCACACTGTTTCAGCTACAAAACTAGTGCTTTGAACTTGGAGAAATATAGCTGCAGGGATTCAAAGCTCGTTGGACTCAAAGAAATCAGCTCATTTTCAATTTGATGTCCCCTCATCTCATCTGTCTTTCCAAAAAGATCAGCAAGCTTCTCCCATACTTCATTCGGTGATGTCAATCCATCAAGATGGAAAAGGAGGTCTCTGGAAATACTCAGACACAGGAGGCCATAAGCCTCATCCCTCCTGTTGTGCCATTTTATCTTCTCTGCAGCTGCATTGGGCTCTGCTTCTGTTGCCATAGTCACCCTATAGAGGCCTTTCTCTCTCAACAGTATCTCCATCTCTGCTTTCCATTCAAATAAATTGAAGGGAGTCAAGATAGTTTTCTGTGATTGATCCATAGCTTAGAAAATCTATCCCAACTGTCAGTAGAAGGCTCCCAGTCATTGATGTCGAACCTGCAAAACAATTTTTGAAGGAGAGAAACAATCTACAATGGCTTTGATTCCATGTGGAAATTGAACTAGGTGATAGATTAATTTTACTCACAATAATTAACAATTGATCATGCAAAAC
>LPNX010043387.1:470877-561942 GCA_001517045.1 Pseudotsuga menziesii | reverse complement strand
TGATTGTCAAATGCTTATGAGGTATAATTTGTGTTATTTATCATTGCTTTTGCTGGTTAATTGTTGGCCTTGAAGGAGAGAGCTCCCTCCTGTTAGGGTAATAGTTTATTCTAGTGTTATTTATGCTCTTACTGTTTTCTTGTTTCAGATCTATTGGAGTTGCAGGTATTTTAAGTTTAATTGCATGCTTTCCAATTATCTCTTCCAGCAGCACCTATGTTTTAACCATCTGTTTGTGCAAGGATTTCTATGTTGCAGGTGATATCTCTTGTAGAAGAGGTTGAGCTGGTTTGCATCTTCCTCATCTTCAATATCTTCTGAATGACATAGTCCCTCAGTGTTCCACTAAAATAGACTCCAAAGCCCAACATTCCTAGGTTTCCAGCACTCTTTCTCTCTCTTTCTCCTTTAAAAAATCAATTTTCTTACTTGGTTACTGTGTTCAAAAGCTTTGTTATCATTTGGATCTGTTATATTAAAGTAAAATTTACATATATCTGCTATTTCAAAGCTCATAGTCTAGATCTCATTTTTGAAAAGTATCATTAAGCATTCTAGATCTAGCATAAGGAAATCGTCTGTTTTGCATGGCAAGTTAAAGAAATTAAGTAGGTTGCATGCTTTAGATTTCCTTTTTTGTTTTAAAAAATATTAAATCTAGAAATCAGTGCATATTTCATTGGATGCACAAACAGCAAGCCAATATCCCAAGGAAAGCTTGCTTTCCTTGGTTCCTTTTTCACCTGTTTAGCTAGTTTTAACTTAGTCTTTTTTGAGTTAAGGTAGGCTAACCCAAAGGTACTCTTAAAGTGATTTTGGGAATATTTTATTCTAACATGATTGCTGGTTTTTATCAGGTGTAACAAAAAATAAAAGAATCTGCTGTTTGAAAGTGGCCTCGGGAGCGTTCAAATCCCCCCAAGGGTCTCCCCTTTCACTAAAATTTAAAATTTTTGGAAAGTTGTAAGATATTGGTTTCATCCCGTATAAGGACCAAGAGGTTTCTGATATTTCAGTTTTCTGATATTGTAACCAATAATAATAAAAGAAAATATTTTTTGAGTAGGCTCGTTCGAGCCCGCTCCCCATCCCCCCAGGGGGGATTCACGTCTGTTTCATGTTTTTTACATTTTTCCATTTTTTCTGTTCTAGTTTAATATTGACATGAATGATTGTATACTTTGATAATATTTATCATTATTCCATATTTTCCATTCAAAATTAATCATACTACTTACCCCACGACTTCCCGATTGACCCGCAAGGGGAAAGAGATGCGTGGTAGGACTAATTAGAAAACTGGTGTTGTGTATCTTTGATTACATTTTCATTAATTGTTTCATTAGTCATAATAAAATCAACCCCTCCTTGATTCCCTGATTGAGGTCCACTTGGATCGAAAGAGGTTCCTGGAGGGTTTTCTTTTTAGCAAGAACACCTATTTTAAAATTTACTAAAAATAACAAAGACTCCAGTGTGTATGCTCTGTACTTGGCTGCGGTTTGTTCAATCAGTGAAGCTGCATCAAAAGAAATTGAGTGACTATAATAATTAGGATTCACTCTCCCCAAATTGACAAACCATCAGGAAAAAATCCAACGCCTCGATCAAACTATTACGGTGGCAAAATACCTGAAGGAAGCAGGAACTCCTAAAAAGTGACCTTGAGGTGCCGATCTCTATTACACCTTCGGGTGCATTATGAACAATAGTCTCAAAGACTCCTTTCAACCCACATATTCCTTGTGCGTAGCCGTGACGGTTTAGTTTTGGACATACTTCAAGTACCCTCTGGGTTTATCTGGAGTCCCCTTTCCTAAGTTAAGTTACTCATCTTCTTAAATTAATTTAAAATTAACCAAGATACAACCGCACAACATTCATTCCAACACTTGGAAGCACTCTTAATTGTTTTTCGACTCCATTTTCAAGGCACTGGTCAACTGTTTATTTCTTTCAATCTATATGTGATTGGGTGTCATTTTCGTGCTTACTTGTGATTCTCTCATCATGTTATTTATTGTTTACAATTGTTAAATCAAAACTCCTAAAAAAATTACTCTTTAATACCATCATCATACTAAATAATTTTTCCTTAGTACTATTAATAGGGTCTACGCCCCTTGGCTTCGTTAGGAGTTGAGCCTAAACGGAGGAGTCAAGAACAAGGTGACAACCTTGACTCGAGAATTTCCCCCAAGGACACACTGAGTGGATTGAATATTTCTGCCACGTAACCTAGGTGTGTGAAAGACGACAATAGATCTCTAGTTGGATCATTTTTTTTGAGAAATTTTCTCCATTCCTACTCTGCACTAGAAGCAAAAGGTTTTCCACTTAACACCCCAAGTTAAGGAATTGTTGATCAAGCTTGATTGATCAATTATGTTGGGTGTGATGAAAACCTGAAATGTGTAGGTATTCAATATTACTTTGTATGTTTGATTGCATGACAAGTTATTAGCTCTTCTCATAGCATTCACTACAAGCAACCCTTTCTTCCCACTGCATTCACTACAGCAGCTCAGTCCTCCTTACTGCATCCAAAATGGCTCATTCAGTAGTCTCTCACTCCCTTCAACTATCACCAGTGGAAGGAAGACATGGAGGTACTGCTCCACACCAATAAGCTCTTCAGACTCAGAGAAGAAATAGAGGCAATGCCAGTTTTAAATCATGACAAAGAAAAGTACTTGAACAAGATTGATGAAGCTCATGGATACTTATTCTCCCCAGTCTCTCGAGATCTTCGATTCCACATCCAAGGATTGAAGACTCCCAAGGATATTTGGGACAATCTTGCCTCCTTATTTGATAAGCAGGATGAGATGAGGGTCCATCAGCTAGAAAATGATATGATCTCTCTTAATCCATCCAATTTCAAATCACTGAATGAATTCTTCACAAAGTTCAAGCACCTGATATATCCGTTGAAGCAATGCAAAGTGGAGAAGGATGAAGATTAGATCATCCTTTCCATTATCACAAAGCTCAATGCAAACTACTCATTCTTTGTATCAACCTTCCAAATAGTAAGGCTCACCACTCCAAATTGGAAGATCCCCACTCTTGATGCCTTTATCCAATCTCTCACTTCTGAGAATGATAAATTGATCCAAATGAGGATCATTCAATCTCCCAAAGATCAAGCTCTAGTTGCAAGAGTAGATAAGGTAGTGAATGACAAAGGGAAGCAAAGAGATGAGTCCCCTATGAAGAAAGAGCAGTCAAAGGAGCCTTCATGTTCGAAGAGAAGCAAGAATAATGGAAAAGGAAAGGTCCTTTGCTCTTACTATGGAAGGGGATTTCATTCAGAAAGCTACAGTATGGGAAGACAACTTGATGAAATGGCTCTTATTTTGAAGAAACATAACATTTCTACACCTACTAGCGCAAGGAAGGATGACTTTGAAGAAGAAGATGAAGAATACCAAAGGAAAGGCCATGCACTGAAGGATATCTACTCATCAGCACATGTCTTTCTCATAGATTCCAGAGCTTCCGATCATATGGCTGCATCCAGAGAATTATTTTCTTCTTTTCAGTCCTTTGATGGTCCTAGTATTCAAATGGGCAATAATAGTAAAGTCCAAACAAAAGGGAAGGGCTCTATCAAGCTTGGACATGGAAGATTCAAAGAGGTGCAATTTGTTCCCTACCTAGCTTCAAACCTATTATCCGTCTGCCAGATGACCCATACTATCTCTCCAAAGCGAGTGACCTTTGGTCCTGACTCAGTGGAGATCATAGATATCTCTACTCGGAACATCATAGCGAAGGGTTTTGGAAATCATTCCTCAAAAGCATATGAGTTCTCACATTTCATTCCTCCTTCAGAACCAGTGCACTCAGCAACCACTTGGAAGGGAAGGTAAAATCATTGCATCTACTTCTTTTGCATCTTCTACTAGTATTGCAGATCCATCTTTATCAGTTTATGATATTGAGATTTAGGGTGATTCAGATCTAGATTCAGACCCTACTTCCAAACTGGAATCTAGGAAGATGACTAAAAACCCACCTGACACTCAAAAAGGAAAGACCCTTGCGCTATGCCATACAATCTTACCTCCTTTAGAGATATGCAATAGAATCCCTCTAAGATTCTACATGGAAAGGGACCAGTCTCACTACATTCAAAAGAATGGATACAATCATACACCTCTTCATCCAGCAAGAGACAAAGGTTACATTCCTCCTTCCCTCCATCATAATTTTTGGAGAAGAAGGAGAAGTCTGCATGCCAGGCCCTAGAATACCTGTGCACAACACACCATGCATGCTTCTTTGCTACCTCATAGAGATGAAGATTGCAGCAACATATTTTGAAGTTTTTCAAATTTGAATCCTGATTCTACCTGCTTAGATAGAGGGAGGAATTTTTTCCCATGTGGTTTTTCCCCCAGCTCCTTGTATTAAGCAGTTACTTTATTTTACTTGATGTAATGGGTGACCTATGGGCTTAGTTACCAGGGCCCATAGATTGTCCAAGTTAGCATTCAGGGGGGGGTGTTAGGATTATTAATCCTCCATTGTCCAATTTGGTCATATGTCTAAATCAGGAGTCATGTCTAAATCAGGAGTCCATCCAGCCTATTTTTAGTCTCTAGCACCATTGGGTCCACTTGACCTAATTGGGGCATAGGTTTCAGTTACTAAAGTGTGGGGAAGACTAATTGAGGACTAATACCATTTATTTCACTTACATGCATTAGTTTAGGAGCCTCCTAGACCAATTCCTACAAGTTAGGAGCAACTGGGAGTGCCGATACCAACCAAGGTTAGTTGAGTTGAGTTGGTGACTAGTCAAGCTCAGTTAGGAGTCAGTTACATTCAGTTAGCGCTAGGTTTGCATGGCCGCATGCAGGAGGGGCACATTTCTCACCTACCACAGTCAGTTAGCCTTTGTCAACATTGAATTAGACACTTGAGTTCTGTTTTAGAACTCCGATGAACTCCGATAATGATTTAGAAAAGGTAATTTAACTATTGAGTCCTCTGATAATGATTTAGACAAGGTATTAGTTACCTACAGTCAAGTAGAGTCTAATCAATTCGAAATTCCTCATGTGGATTCGAATTGCTTGTGGCTATGTAGCCATTGTACTTCATTGTAATTATTATCTAATTACTCTTTGATTAATGAAAAGAATTCACAGCTGCAAGCCATTTTTGCACTATTTCATTCTTCAATTGTTGAGTAAATTGTGTGATCTATCTTGTGAGTTGTGTGTTTGTCCACGGATCTATGTGCTCAATTTAATAATTTGACATGGAGTTAGATACCACAATGATTCTTTGTGACAACCAGAGTTGCATAAAGATGACATAGAATCCTATGGGATATGGTACTGAAGGGAGATATAAAACTCCAGTATGTGAGTACCGATGAGCAAGTTTTTGATGTGTTGACCAAGATTTCGTGACAAGCTTGGTTTTGTTTGAAAAGACTTTCCTCGCAAGGAGGAAAAATGATGATGATACTACAGACTTACCTTGCATGAAGTATCAGTGATTATATAGACCCTTTTTAGAAAGGAGAATCAAGTTGAAGATATGGACCCTTCTCAGAAAGGAGAAACATGTCAAAGATATGGACCCTTCTCAGAAAGGAGAAACAGGTCGAAGATATGGACCCTTTTTAGAAAGGAGAAACAGGTTGAATATATGGACCCTTCTCAGAAAGGAGAAATAGGACGAAGATATGGACCCTTCTCGGAAAGGAAAAACAGGTCGAAGATATGGACCCTTCTCGAAAAGGAGAAACAAGTCGAAGATACATACTCTCTTAGAAAAAGGAAGAACAATTCAAATATATGGACTCTCTTCAAAAAGGAGGAACAAGTCGAAGATATGGATTCCACTCGAAAAGGAAGAGCAGGTTGAAGATATAAACCCTCCTTGGACAAATGGGGAGTAGGCTGATAGTATGGATCCTCCTAAAAAATGGGAAGTGATGATGAGACTCACATCGATGATGGGATGACATTGATGCTCCAGCATGAAAGAGGCAAAGTGCACCTGAACATGTTGACAAGGTATGAAATTCACTTGTTGACAAAAGTATCCTCTCTTGAGGATGACAGGTATAACACTCTATTCATGAGAGTGGTCCTTACTAGCTAAGGATGTCTTTGTAGGTGTTACTCTCACATGGAGAGTGCCCAAATTCAGTTGTGGATACCGTAGAATAACAATCGCCCAGGATTGGTCCTAAACTTTGTGGTATGGATTCTCTACGATGAGTCTTGGCGGACGACAGGACTGAAATTTTGTATGCAGTTGAGATCTGATATGTGGACGATACTCTTGTATGGAGAGTATTCCTACATTCATATGTAGATACCATATAATAACACTCACTTTGGAGTGGTCCTAACCTTCGTGGTATGGATTCTCTATGATGATTTCTCACGGACGCAGTAGTATAACACTCACTTGAGAGTAGTCCTAACCTCAGTGGTATGGATGTTCTACGACGAGGGCCAAAATTGTGAATGTGGTCGAGATATGCTTTGCAAACAATACTCTTACATGGTAGAGTATACCTACATGTGAGTGTAGATACCATAGTATAACACTCACTTAGGAGTGTTCCTAACCTCAGTGGTATGGATGGTCTACGATGAGTCCTCAGGGACGATAGGGCCTACATCGGGTGCGGTTGAGATCTACATTTAGTTGTAGATGATTAAGCTGATTGATATCATGGATCTTGCCGATGGAGGATTGCATCATCCTTGGAACTATGTCCTAAAGTGATTGGGATTGATCATCCCACAAATAGATAATGTGTACTGCAGGTAGTGTGGTAGCAAAGGATCAAGTAGATTGAAGTGCAATTGCAAAGGATTAAGAAGATCGAAATGCTGCTACAAAGGATCAAAAGGATTGAAGTGCTGCTACAAAAGGATCGAAAGGATCAAAGTGTTGCTGTAAAGGATCAAAAGATCGAAGTGTTGCTACAAAGGATCGAGAAGATCAAAGTGCTACTATAAAGGATCAGACGATCGAAGTACTTCTGCAAAGGATCAGAAGATTGAAGTGCTGCTGCAAAGGATCAGAAGATCAAAGTACTTATACTATAAAGGATTAGAAGATCGAAGTGCTGCTATGAAGGATCGAAAGGTTGAAGCGTTGCTGCAAAAGGATCATGTAATTGTGTGATGTAGAAGATGGAGACATTGAAGAGTAAATGTTCCAGTTACCGATGAATGTTGAAAAATTCCTATGATGTATAGATGTATTACCTCGATTTTGCAGATACCCTCTCTTATTACTACTATACTCTATGATGACATTGTCAGTAGAATAACCTTCTCATTAAGGGGAAGTCTTGAATATTGTAACTTCAAAGGATTTTTTAAATTTATTTTACTGATGTAACCTGAGGGAGATTTTATAATTCCTTCGTCGGGGTGTTACTATTGTAATTGGTCATCATAGAGTCATGAGGTCAAGCATTCATTGTAATTTGGGTCAATAGTACCCTAATAAATATAATATAATATTGTATTGAGTCTTCCTAAGTGAAGTTGACCCACTTAGTTAAGTGGGGCTGAATTTTTACTATAAAAGTCAAGTGACAAAAACAGTATAAATAGAGGAGATGTGTTCCTCATTTGAACACCCAATCACTTATGTATACTGCATAGGAGAGAGATAGATATATATCTACTGGAGGGATAAGCACCTATATGGGGTCTTGTCTTGTAATTTTTATACATACTATACAGAGGAAATTTTGTTGGGTTTTCTTCCCCATGAGGGTTTCGCAGGTTAAATCTTTGTGTTATTTTGTGTGGTTGTGCTTGTCTATCTTTCAGTGATCCTTTTTCTTATGGTTATGTTGTTATGATGCTAAATGTTATAATATCTAATATAACCATTAAAAAATTAAAAAATATGATCTATGAATGGTGTGGGGAAATTATGTTTCAGAAAAGACTTATTCAGGTCTCTAAAGTTAGTGCACACACTAATAGTTTCCTACTTCTTGTCTATTGGAATGAGATTGGATACCCATTCAATCAAGGGAACTAGATAGATAAAGCCAACTTTGATTAGCTTTTCTATCTCAGCCTTAATGGTAGGCACCTTACAGGGTTTCATCGTGCGTAAACGATGTCGAACAAGTTTAGAATTAGGATAAGTTTTGATCTCATGATTGACAATACGAGGGTCTAGCCCTGGCATATTGTCATAAGACCAAGCGAAAACATCACAAAATTCTTTAAAAAGCTCGGTGTATGCCTTAATTTCATTGGGAGAACAATATGCACAAATGTAAACATTCTCTATCTTTCCAAGAATCCATGAAATGTTGATAGGGATCATAGGTGACAAGTTCACCATGTTCCCTTTGACATATACACCATGAGTTCCTAATCGGACCACGGGACAACGAGATTTCTCGATAAGGGTCAATCTAAAGTCATCATGCTCGATTTGTTCGAGCTCCAGGAGGAAGTAACAGTGATGGTGAAACTACTCCCAAAGAGGTTCCAAACCATTCATGGCCTCGAGAATGGCTTCATCCGAACTTAAAAACATCATCAAGAAAATCATACAAGCATGACGACGCAACCGCCCAAGCAGACAGTGAAAAAATATCCTTCTCTTTCATCCATAAAGAAGAAGGTCCAAGGTCTACAATGGGATCAAGAATAGATTGATAAGAAACTTCTTCTATAGACAACCACATCTCCATCTTGGTAGGTCTAGGGTCCTCATTTGAAGTTCTCAGAGAAGGGAGAGTCTAGGGGTCCTCCAAATACACAGTGCGAAATGGGACTGAACTCAATGACGACGAATGACTACAAAGAGTGGAACTAATATCTAGGATTGGTGCTGCAATATTAAAGGATCCCATCAATGATAGATACATTCCAATACCAACATTATCAGTTGACGGCTGAGAATTGTCAATAGCCATGATGGTGGATCTCGACGATGCAATTGAACTAGAACTATCAAATGACATATGGTCAATCATGAGAATATGATCGTCAAAAGGGAAGAAAATGACATAGAAAATGAAATACACAATATCTTTCATAACATAGATCCTATTCTGGCCCAGTAAAAGGTTCTAGTCAAGGGGCGCATCAACCACCTCAACCTCGATTGACACGGTCTTCCCTCCCAACTGGACATGGAGAGAGGGAATAATACCATGCGGCCAAAATGAATGTCCATTAATTGTAGTCAACATTGTCATGGATTTAGACAACGTGGGTGAGCCAAGGCCTTTCCAGCAAGCCAGAGACATCACGGAGGTCGTATCACCTTCATCAATCACTGTGTGTTTTATCATGTTATTCATACACTCCACATGGAATAATAAAGCCACATGGTAAGGAAAGAAAGGATGGACCTCGTGGGTTTCAAATCTAGCTGTAGTGGAAGTATTAGAATAAACCATCCCGAGGGAGGAAAAAAATGCTCTCCTCTACGCAAGATAAGTCTGAAGGACTTCAAGAGCTGACATCGCACAAGGAGTCTGACCCAATTCCTCAAAAATGGAATAATGTCAGGCAACTCAGGAAATAATATTGTGCCCTAAGAAATTTAGGACTCCCTTAAGTATACGAGGTATATCTTCAGGCTTGCCAATATGCAAAGGTATATCAGGAGGTGTAGGCTCTTTACCCAAGTTGGGTTGCGATGGACTGTAATATTTTTTGTGGGTCAAAACATTAACAACAGACATCATGTTGATACAACCATGGCTACCTTCTGCATTCAGTGGGTTTTTATGCCCACCAGAAGTGTTTTCGGCGTCCATGTTCCTCGAAGCCATATTTTGATTATGAGGTAAGGGCCGGTCAACAAAGATGGGCTCTATGCGATGAAATTCTAGGCCTCATCAATATGGGGGCACAAGTATCTGAGTTGGTCTCCCCCACAAATCTTGCAAGGGAATTTAACCTTCTATTTAGGATTCTTGTCCCCTAGCATCATTTCCGTTCTTGTCATTATTTGAGTTCTCCTTCATATTCCCAACCCTTCTATTGTTTCTTCCCTTCTTTCTATTCCATTTGGGATGTTGGTTACTCTTCTGGTCCGACGAATGTATCAAAATCACATCCATTGATTGGGTGGGATTGGATGAGGTTGTAGCTTGTTCAGTTATAGGATGATTAATAGACAAATTTTGCATTTGATTTGTAACCTGGTCTACGACCTTGGTACTCGTGGAGCCAACAATACCAATGACATGTGTCCCGAGTTTAAACTTAGGTTCATAGTTTGACCGCGGTGCATTAGGGATAATATCATAAAGGATCCCAGACTGAGCATAAATCAAGTCTAACTGATGATCTCGGAAGATATCCTGCTCCTCATTCATGACTCCGGACATTGAAACATCCTTCACAATATAAGGCAATAAATATTTTAGGAACCATTCCACAAAAACTTAGGTGGAATGTTGGCCTTAATCAACCTCTTTCGTCTATGCCACTCTTGAATATGGTTGGAGATGTGTGTGGTTTTATCCTCCTAAAATGTCAACAAGATCTCAATACGAGCATCGTAACACATCGATAGTGGAAAGTGGTTAAGAAAGGTCATGGATAGGTCATTAGACTTCCGATATGTGCCCCCAAGAAACTCTATATACCATTTCATGGAAGGACCCGTGAGGGTGCGTTGAAATAGTCTTAGACAAAGAAAATCATGGTATAATGAATTCGAAGAGTACCATAGGTGGAAATTAGTCACATGCTCTCCAGGGTCCTCACCACTCTTACCTTCAATATTTGGAATGTCCAAAGGAAGATTGGTAGGGACAGCCAACCACATCAGATCATGAGATACCGGATTGTTGGCAAACTTTGAAACGTCAGGCAAATTGAACATAGCCAAGAAAGGGAGCCTAGGTTGTGCCATCTGGTTCCACACTCCTTGAAAAGATTGGTTCATATAAGGATTATTAGACTAAATACCATGGCCTTGGCCAGTCGAATAATAACATTCTCCTGCATGACCCATAAAAGGACACACAAAAAATATTATAATTCTGTATACATTGAGAGTGGGGCTCTACATAACCATTATTTTAGGATTGATAAACATGTTTACCCCTGGACACATAAGGAGGTACGTATCCTCCTGACACAATGGTACCGGATGACAAGGGAACAACATGGCTAGATGCAGCACTTCATCCCAAAGGACCATGTAGGTCATGAGGAGGATGTGTCATAAGAAAGCAATTTGACGGAACAGGTGCGGTGGATGATGGAGCATATGATGGAATGTAAGTTGTGCCTCCATCATTCACATGTCTAGGGTCACCTCGGTGGAAGTGTACACCTATGTTATTCCCAGATGACGGGTATGAAAATCCTCCCACAAACAATGCAGAAGGTGCAATATGACCACCATCGAATCTATCAGCATGGAAAGGTATGGCAGTGCTCCCAGGATTAACACCAGAATCTTTACAAGGATCAATGATAGATAACGAAAAAGTATCAGTAATGTATGGAATTCCAAATCTAAAGGGACCCATGCTAGAGGTAACATGATGAGTCTCGCCAGTCAACCTTCTCGAGGAAGACCTCCGATAAGCAGTTGCAAAGTCTGACAACTGGGGTCGTAAATTGTAGGAAGTACCCGCCTCGTGAGGGTTAGTGTCAATTGGATTCCTAAGTCTCACAACGGTCATGTTTCCTATCCCATAGGATGGATAAGGAAGGATCTCCGCATTCTCATATGTAGTACTCATGATGAGAACGGTGTGTGAATCACAATGTGTAAAAGTTTTCCTAGAATTTCTAGTCCTCTTCCAAGGAGGAGGAGGATATCCACAAGGTGAAATCCATGCTAAACGTCGATATTAGTGGAGTGTCAAAACATGATCCATGATGAATCCACAAAAATAACAAGACTCAACTAATTACGATTCCTAGAGTAAGTTAGCGCACAAAGAGCACACCCCTAAGAAAATACAAGGAAAATGCAAACAAGCCAAAAGGGAGGATAAATGAGCTCTCAAATGCAGCAGGTATGTCTCACCTAGGGGAGGCCTGAAACTCCCATACACTACAAGCGAAGGTATGGAACCAATTATAGTGGCCCTTAGCTTCAACGCATATAGCGATTGTGTTGTCCGACCTCTACCTGGACAACACACTCACATAATAACCTCTAGGAGTACCCCTTGTGATACTTAGGTAAGGAAACTAAGGTCACCCCAATATAACCAATGCTTAGGTGGAAAGTTGCAGGAGGGATTTACCATATGGGCAGGGTAACACAACCCAAAACTTGAAAGCACCAAAAGTACCTCAAAATCCCCCAGATACGAATAATATCCTAGAAATATCTTTGGCACTGCAAAGAGAGTGGAAAGGGGTTATCCCCAACACAAATGTGTATGTTTCCTCGTGCTTAAATCCCGTGTAAGAGGAGCCTCCTGAGAACACTAGTTATATCAAGTATTTATCTTCTCACCTGGATAAACACCTAATTGTTTTGTTTCATAGTCTTGTTGGAAAAATTTACTCACGACACACTATTCCAAGACTCTACAACCTAAGCTTATTGGTGCACCTCTATCAATAAAAATGTTTAATCAATTTTAAGTTAAGTGTTAATTTTAAGTGTTGTGATTACTCAAGGGTAATGAAAGTGCAACTGGTGATGTTATGAATCAGCAGTGAAATAAACATGCACACCTAAAAAGCAATTCCAAGTGCAATTTGTCTTGAATATGAAAAAGGGGTATGCCACTACATGAGATGCATAAATTTATCTTAAAATTCCAATGCAACCATTCCTATATCAAAACCTGAACCTTATTTCAACTAAGCAAACCTAATGCAAGTATCATTTCTATGCAAATGCATAATGCACAAACATGCCAAAAATAAAAATATTTTTGTATTTTAATAATGAATGATATGAAAATGCAACAAAAAGAATCTATAACTCCGAGACCCTGCAGCAAGTATCAAACACAATCCAAGCAAGACACAGAGACCAAAAGGTCTAATGCACTAATATCAAAACAAAAAAGGAGAAGAATGACCAGAACAAATTTTAACTAAAAGCAAAGAAAAATAAGTCCCTGTCCAATACATGAGCAGTAAACAAACATCACAGGCACCCAAGAAGACTCATAAACATTCACAACCCACCCAACATCTCTCAAAAATCAAGATCTCACTCACCAAGAGGGATATATGCGATTGTTCATAGAAAATCCGTGTTTATATGCGACTGTAAGTACTACAGTCCCCGTGTATACGCGACAGTTACCTCTATGACCCACGTACAACAAGAAAAAGGTGGTAAAAAGGTAGGTTAAGGCTCATATTACTTTAAAGGAATACCAATGGGCTAACATACTCCCGAACATGACACAGAAACACAGAGAAGCAGAGAGAAAATCAAGTACATCATGCACCCAAACCCCAACAAAAAGAAAAGTCCCTAGCAAAGTCACCAATTCCCAACGGAGTCCCCAATTTTGTTACAGAGAAAACTTCCTATGGATTGGGGTGGACCACAATAGACAGTATGACACCACAAATCAATCAACTTCAAATATGCTAAAGAGATGAACAAGTCTAACACTAAGGGATGAGGAGCATACCTTGTTTCAGACGTTCGTAGTAGATCCCCATTGAGCTTTCAACCACATGTGCACCTACATTCCATTCTCAAAAACAATGAAATATACAAGCATGATAGATGTTAAGCGTTAGAACCTACTCTAGCATATATCAATCCAATATATATAATCAAAGCAACTACATACAAGGATAAGAATATTCATAGTTACACAAATACAATGGAAAAGAAATGGATATTTCTATAATTATAAATAGAGATACAAGTGACAAACTCTGTTGGCACCTCATCGAAATGGAAATCTCACAAGACAATGGAAATCTTGGGAAGAGCATAAAAGACTGATCAAAGAACAAAGGTATGCAGAGTCAAGTATGTAAGAATAGGGCACAAATCCACTATAGTTTCTTTGATCTCACAAATTATCCTCCTCTAATGCATCCAAGTAGATTAATATATAACCCTTCAATAGGTAGTGAAGAATTGATTCATAGCGTTTACAGGCATATGGAAGGCCAATAGTCAATTTATTCGAGACTAAATGAGGAAAACTCCAAATATTTTATTTTTGGGAACATCTCTCGATGTACGTGGGTCATAGTGGAGCAATCTGCTTGTACATGCAGTTTGTAGGCTGGTGACCCACATATACCAATAAACAAGACTTTTTAAAGGGATTTTTTTGAGCATCAAAGTTTATATTGGGAAAATGGGGTCCAAAGAGTTTGCATAGGGACAAGTTAGGCCATAACAACATGATCTACCAAGTGTGGTAAAATCAGCTATAATAGTGTCCTATGATCTACTACTAGGGAAGGCCATAACAACATGATTTACCAAGTGTGGTAAAATCAGCTATAACAGTGTGGTAATCGACCTTTACTCCCTCCATGCAAAACAACCACAGACTATGTAATGATTATAGTGCAATCCGATATATCCTCTAATTCACACAAAAATCCGTGTTTATTTGAGGAAGATCCTTGGGTACCCATTGTTTCAATAGATGTGTGTAAATCAAGGGAACCTCGATATCTCCTATGGTCTCATCATCATAATAACATGAACCCCCTTCAACGAGAAAAAAATCCATGCATTTTGAATTTTTCTTCTAATTTTTTTACATGTAATTGATCTCTCTCTTGTATACCTACTAGATGACTCACTTTCCTCGCTCGAGCAAGACAAATATGAAAATTACTTGTTCAGTTATACTTGCACCATGGGAAAAATGTTTGAATGTTTTGTGTTTGGGTAAAGAGAATAGAAGGAGAATGGAAAATTTTTTTGTGTGCTTGCATTCATGGAGTTTAAAGGAAAAGATGGAGAACCGTGCTTTCAAATGGCCATCATGAATGATCTAGGTAAGTTTTCAAGGTCTTCAACCCTCCAACGAGTGAATTCCGCTCACGACTCTTCACTAAGTCCAAGGGCATATTTCCGAGTTGTACAAACATGCATTCATACTTATTTAACAGACTTTCCTTAGTTGAGTGAGTAATATACATATTTCTTTCAATATTACATATCACCCATGTATTTCTCATGAAGTGTGTCTTGAATCAATATTGAAGTTTATGGTTTTTTTTCCATGAAATATAATATATTTTGATTATGCTTGGACATCAAAAAATTTAGAAAAAGTAATTGTCATGTCCAAAGAATTATATTGCATTGTAGTTCTGAACTCTTTTTGTACTTTAATAATAATGATTTTTTATTCTAATAATGTTGGATAATAATTATTTTTATTAGAATAATTCTTTCTACATATGCAAATGAAAATCAAAAGGATGATGTTGTGTTAAAAAAAATATTTATTTTTTACACTCGTCCTCATTTCAATCGGAAATAAAGGCAATACTGACTATTAATCATCTTGAAAAATGAAATTAACAAAATTGTGTTAGTTCACTCACTATATGATAGCTAAAGAAACTACCCATTGGATACATGGTCTGGTGGGAAATGAATTTGACCCCATACCATGAACTAAAATTAGATAATTTCATGTTACAAGGCGAACACATGGATACTACACCAATCAGAAGATGTACGCAGTTTAAATATATAAACAAGTCGATGCCACCAAATTCGTAGTGTAGATGACCAATGAATAGATGAAAAACTAATAGGGGGAGAGTTTTTTATGACAACCAAGTGATGTGTTGGTCGCGTTAATGTAACGCTTGCTAAATCAATTATATTTTAATAAAAACTCTCAAGAGCATAACGTGGAGAATATAATTAACTAAAAAAGGTAATCTAATTGGCGTACAACATCCAAAAGTTACGAACTGAGAGAATGATAATGCAAGTCAATGGGTTGGAAAAATATCTATTTCAGAATACTTTGAGTGAATACATAGGATGAGGATGAGGATGAGGATTACACATCAAAAAATTTCCAAATGAAATAACTATTTGATGAGTGAGGTGTAAATGGGTTAGCATATTATTTATCATGGAAAAAGAATGTAAAACCAAATTGTATGAGGTTTAATATTAAAAGTTTCACACAATGAAGCATGCATCAGAGTTAATCGATATTGTTCATGTAATTGTAAAAAAATTGAATAGCTAAGTGGTGAGATTACTAATTCTAAATTCTCACTACAATGACCAAGAAAGAAACCATTCAAGAAATATATATCAAATGGAACACACATAAATAACCTAAATAAAAACATGATGACATGAGAATGAATGAAATGGCCAATCCCCTAATTATATACAATGAAGGTTGTTTCATCATTAGATAGTAAAACTTTGCCACTTGCGATAGGTATGTATGATCTCTCTACACAACAAGAGGTTTGTATGTAACAAATGTTTGATTCTTATGGTCCAAAATTCAACTTGCAATGG
Organism: Pseudotsuga menziesii; assembly: GCA_001517045.1. NCBI lineage: Eukaryota > Viridiplantae > Streptophyta > Pinopsida > Pinales > Pinaceae > Pseudotsuga > Pseudotsuga menziesii. The sequence goes on along the minus strand of LPNX010043387.1, from coordinate 545,490 downwards.
AATATAACGATGGATAGTACAAATACTATGATAAATTTCATCCATGCAACTTGGTAAAGAATTGATGTAAACCCCCAAAAATAGGGTTTTGAAGAAACTACATCCACATTAAACATGCCAAATGTCACTTCCACTCATGTTGAATGCAATATTTTTTTGTCATTTCTAGGTAATCCAATGTGCAATAATAACAAACTTGATGTGTTAGGGACACTTAGGCTGTTATCAAAGTCCATGTAAATGAACTAGAAATTAATGTGGATATAGGCATGAAACTAAATCAAGTTACTCCAAACAAATAGATTAAAACAAAGGACTATGGTGAGTTTAATTTTTTTTTTGTTGATAATGGTGATTATGTAAAATTGAGAGGAATTCGGTGGCTTGGCCATCTCAAAAATACATTCTAGCAAAATCTATTACAATTGTTGAAACCATGCCAAGTTCTAGAAAATGAAAATGGTCATAAGAGTATGATCTCAGAGTTGCAATGGGAAGAGGCATAATCATATCTCAACTTAATTTTCATTCAAGCTCCTTAAAATAGTGGCATTACTCAATTCCCTTAATCCATAGAATTTTTTTTAGGGACTAGGGAGGCATTTTTCTCCTTAAACCATGTTGAAGGCCCTCATACCAACTATTGGTTCCAAAATCCTTTTATGGCATCCATACCCTAACTAAATAACTACAAGTGAGGTGTTGTTACCTAAATAACTACATATTACCTCTTGATGGAATCTTTGGCCTTAAAGTGGGGGTATAAGGGGAATTTGGATTTTTTATCACTAGGTATGGATCCTACAACTTTCAAAATGTTAATGGGAGGAAACCTTAGGCTTAGGTCCTAAAGGAATATTTTAAATAATCCCTTGAACAAACACATAGAACCTTTCAATGTTTCCTTGTCCTCTGCATGGGGATAACATTGTGATCATGAAGATTGTATGGATAGGGATGTATGACAAAGAAACTCAAGTATTATTTTGTATAGTAATATTTTATGCATCTAAATAAATTAACAACAACTCATACAACAATACATGAGTTCTTGAAGGTATCGTCGTCCTCTAAGTTGGGATGTGGGTTTCGCTAGGAAAATTTCAACACTAGTTATGGGTCTTAGGGAACCTAAGGGGGGTGGTTAGGTGAAAAATATGGAACCTAGTACCTAAAGAAGCATTTATGATTCTACAACCACCAATGAAGAATCCACCTACTATATATGGACCCTAGATGGTGTCCATTGCCTCTTATTTGAATCATTTGTGCAATTAAGATGTTTTAGGTATAATGGGCGAGTCTCAATATATTTTCCATTGTGGAGGGAGGAAACAAAACCATTCATACATAAATCAATATAATAGGGGTTTAGGGTTATGAACGACAATTGAAACCACCACATATGACCTATTAATGATATCGTTGGGTTATGTGTGAGGATATGAGTGCTATAATTGGATTTCTAGCACCATTTATGGGTCTAAGGGGACTAGAAATGGTCAATAGAGGAAACCCAACCCTTATCCCCTAAAGGAACAATCATGCTTTGAAAAATCATGCATGAAATTTAGAGAAGATATTGAAATCCTTTTATTGGGAGTGATTAAGTTGTTTTCAACATTAAGTACAGGTCTTAAGACCCTTTACATTTTTAAAAGGAACCCTTTACATTTTTAAAAGGAAGAAACTCAATCCTTACTTCCATAAATATATATTTCAATATTAAGGTAAAGGAAATACACCTTGAACCAAGGTGGTATATTGATGAAATGATGACCATGAATGATGGTGTGAAACACTATGTAGTACCTTAATCAAGGGTGTTTATCCTCGAAATGGGTATATGGGTTACATTTGGAGGAGTTAAACACCAAAGGAAGGTATTCCGCCCTAAATGATGGTTGAGTGAGGAAACATAGGTCTTAGTCCTCAAGGGAAGTGTATGGGACTTGAGAACCATGAATAAGAAATATAATAAAAACATGAGGCCCTTCTTGTTAATATTTTAAAAAAAATTATACCAAAACACAAGGATCTCTGAAAGAATAATAAGCACAATAGAACATAGAGATTTATCCTGGGAAATCCTCGAGGGGGAAAAAAACCCAACAAAACTTCCTCTATATAGAATTCAACCAAGTACAGTGTAAGACCCAATAACAAGACTAAACTATTTCCTCTCCTCCAGATGGACTGTCTCTTCTCTCTCTATCAGAACTGCTTGAGTGTTCTTCTTTTCCAAATGAGGAGGTGCATCTCATATTTATAGAGATCACATGAGAGGCCTAATAACCCAACTGGGTCGAATTCTCCTTGTTGATAGGGCCGACTTGCCTTGGAAGACTCAAAAATACATTTTAATAATACTTTAGTGGGAACTGTTGACATGAACTCCAACAAATGTTTTACATCAATACTTTTCATGACCAAATACATCAATGACCTCCCTAATGGGAGGAACAACATCTCTAGAAGGGGTAATAACAATAATAATAATACAAAATATAATATATTCCACAGTTACATTTCTTTAACAATTCCTCTTAGCAAGGAAGGTATTCTGCAATACAACATCACCTCTGTACAACTGAATGGTGAATTTATATGTCATAGGAAGTTTTCACAATTACATCAATCATCATCATCTATGGAACATAATCATGATAGACATCTCTATCATCATCTCTGACATAATCTCGAGCATCATCATCTTTGGCATCATATCGAGCATCATCATCTCTGGCATCATCTCGAGCATCATCATCTCTGGAATCATCTTGAGCATCATATCTGGTATCATCTCGAGTATCATCATCTCTGCCATCATCTCGAGCATCACCTACACTATCAGTATATAAATACTGAGCTAAATCACCCACAACATAATTAAATGGAAGAACATCATCATCTACAACTAAATGAAGGAACTCATTTGCAAGTGAATGCAGCTGACCACTCCCCATAAGGGAGTACTATCATTGTAGACCATCCTTAGCCTGTCAGTGCTATTACGACTCTCAAGAGAGTGTTCTTGTCTACAGGGCCATCCTCAGAGAGGATATCATTGTCTGCAACTGAATGCATATCTCATCTACAATAAAATGTAGAACCACTCAACATATGAGAGTACTATAGTCCATAGGACCATCCTCATCCAGTTAGTGATAGGACCACTCTCAATAAGAGAGTGTTCTTGTCTAAGGGACCATCTTCAGAAAGGATATTGTTGTCTACAATTGAATGCAGATCTCATTCGCAACTGAATGCAGAACCACTCAACATATGAGAGTACTATCATCATAGACCATCCTTAGCCTATCAGTTCTAGGACCACTCTCAAGATAGTGTTCTTGTCTATGACACCATTCTACAAGTGAATGTAGGATCACTCTCCAGAAGAGAGTACTATCATCTGTAGGACCATCCTTAGCCGGTAAGGACTAGAACCACTCTCAACAAGAGAGAGTGTTCTTGTCCGCAATACAACCCTCAAGATAGGATGCTATCGTACATAAGTGAATGTTGGATATCATCAACATCTGCAGGCACACTAGCCTTTTCTGCACTGCCATCACTGTCATCTCATCATCAATTATAATATCATCATCGCTCCCTCTTTCCAAGGAGGTTCTTTCGAACTACACCAAGCTTTTCTTGAAAGTGTTTAAACTTTACACGAGATAGAGGCTTAGTCAACACATCAACAACTTGTTCCTTTGTAGGAACATACTAGAGTTTCACAACTCCTCTCTATACCATATCCCAGATGTAATGATACTTTATATATATATCCTTTGACTTATCATGAAACACCAAGTTCTCTGTTAACTTGACGCAACTCTGGTTGTCACAATAGATCTCAGTTGCATCCATCTCAGTATCGGACAATCATGCCAATAGTTTGTGAAGCCACACTGCTTCACTATAGGATGAACATGCCGCAATGTACTCCGCCTCAGTTGTACTGAGGGTAAAACTTGTTTGATTTCTTCTAATCCATGATATCACACCTGATCCCAAACTGAAACAACTTATTAAAGTGCTCTTTCTATATTCAACACTTCCATCCCAATCTGAGTCAGTATAGCCACACAATATGAACTCATTGTCGACTTTATATCTGAGTCCATAGTCCAATGTACCTTTTAGGTACCTCATCACATGTTTTTCTGCAACTAGATGAACATGTATGGGCTCCACCATATACTGACTCAAGGTGTTCACTGCAAAACATATATCTAGTCTTGTATTTTTCAAATACATCAGTGAGCCAATAATATGTCTGTATAATGTGACATTTACTCTTTCTGAAGAATCAACATTTAGTAGCTTCAGGTTTGTCACCATCGGAGTATTAATTTCTTTGAAATCTAACATTCCAAATCTCTTCAAAATCTCTACTGTGTATTTTCCTTGGTTTAGGAAAATCTCATCAGGAAACTACCATACTTCAAGACCCAGGAAAAAATGCATTGTGCCAAGGTCTTTGATCTCAAATTTTGTTGCAATATTATTCTTACACTCACTGATGAGAATTTCCTTCCCTGTTAAGAATAAGTCATCTACATACAATAGTAATATCATAATTCCCTCATATTAAACGTTATAATAAAGGTTGAAATTAGCTTTACTCTTGGTCAAGCCCAAATTTATTAGGAATCCATCAATTCTTCCATACCATGCTCTGGGTGCTTATTTTAACCCATATAAATATTTCTTTAATTTGCATACATGTGTTTCCTTGTCGTGGGTTTCAAATCCTGGTGGTTGTTCAATATATACTTCTTCTTCTATGACTCCATTTAGGAAAGTTGATTTTACATCCATTTGATGTAGCTTGCATTTCATCTTGGCTGTCGAGGCAAGGAATGTTCTGATAGAAGTATATCTTGCTACTGGTGCAAAAATTTATTCATAATCAATTCCTTCTGTTAGCACCATATTTAAAAATTTGGATTATGGAAGGTTTTGGGGGAATAGACCTTAGCGGGAAATATGGGGACAACACCCTTAGAGTTAACAGGGGTGCTAAAGGAATTTGTGGCAGAGCATTCTATCTTTAGAACAAGTAGCAGCAGGAATGAGGTAAATAACATCGTGAATCGATGGATCCAATTTAAAAGGATAAAGATCAATGGTGAAAGGGAATTTCACGGGTTAGAGATTACAGGAAAAACATGGTTGTTGGATTTGCAGAGTGCATTAAATGGGAACCATAATGGAAGGTTGAGATTAATCTAAGGGTATATCAACGGTGCTAGAGCATTCCACATGGCGGACATGCTTGACCGCAGAAGATTTTCCAAATTGTGAAATATGCTAAAGGGGGAAAGAATCGGAACGGGTCGGGATTTCAATCCAAGAAAAGTTGTAGAGTCCACCAGGATCGACGGTTGTGAAGAAATAGCGATATTGATCGACGGATTAAAGAAAAATTTCATGATCAGGAGTTGCACACTCGATCAAGGGAGGAAGACTTGGTAGAATGTTAAAACTCTCAGGTGTGGACGGTCCCAATGAAGGTAATTTGGAGATTGATGGTGGAGGTCGGTTTTCCCAAATTAAGCTGCACATACTGGTAATATGGAAACTTCAACATAAATACCTTGCATATCAAAGGCTTATATTGCAAAGAGAAAGGATCTACGGTGCAGATTGTATAGAGAAGCAATGAGATTATGCGGTATATAAAATTATAAAGAGGTCTACATGGAGTTGAAAAGGTTTGTCTTTTCCAGAACCTCGAGATTGACGAACGCCCTGACTGCATACAGAGTGCCAACGCAGACAGATCAAAACACTATGCTAAGGAAACAAGGTAGGCACCCTGATACTCCCTCAGTGTTGTTAAAAATGGAAAAAGTAGGATAAATATAAGTGGTAGATGTAGGTGATAAGGCAGAATCAGGGGTTATAGGTTTGAGGGATGAAGAAAGTCTCTGTCAAAACCCCAAATTTTCACATAAATTTAAAATTTTGAAAATACATAAAATGCTGAGAAAGCGGTTTACTAACAGTTAACAGTTATCTAGAAAAGAAATAGTTACCAGATTAGTTTATACATAATCTTGATTAAGTAACTCTGCATTCTACTTTTTGATACAAGGTTAGGTTTAACTTGTGCAATAATTCTTCTTTCAGTTTGTTGATGAGTTTTAATTTGCGACTAGTAGGTGGAACTGTCTTTGAATTCCGGGGCTTACTTAGCTTTTAAGCTAACGCAGAAAGCTTACTTGTTCTTACAAGTTTTACGAGTATGAAAGATCAAATAACGTCTTTAATTCCATAAGCATCCAACAATATTTCTATTTGCAAAATACATATCTTAGTAAATAAGCTGTTATATATCAAGCTACTTCTATGAGGTAAAACAAGTAATTTTGTTTCTTTCAATTATTCTTGTAAATGAAATACCTGTAAATGAATTCTTTCTTAAATGTAAGTAGCAACAGTAAATATTTTCCTTGATTCACAACTTGTGTTATTTTTGTAAGTTACTTCTATTTTAGAGTGCATAACCTGTAACGCTATAATAATCATTCTATCAGTATTATACATTATCAACTTATAATAATATTATAACCAACTGCTTGATATTCATCTTCTGTAATGAAGATTACTGCCTGTAAGGTTCTAAACATTACAGTGAAACATGTGGTTCTAAGGACTTAGAAATCTAGTGGAATTCTTCCACATCAGTTTATTATTTTTTTTATAATAGTTCTCTTGAATTTAGTTACTATCTATCAACAATTTTACTGAGGTCAATGCTTTCAAGTAAGATTGATTTAATACTTCATTCAAGCACTAGATAGTTCTAAAATTATGTTTTTAAACAAAAGCATGGTGAAAATATTAGTACATGCCATGTTTGAGTAAAATAACCAAAAGCTAATAAATTTCATTGATCTGAGCTATGCAAAGAATTTATAAAAGTATTTCCATATAACACATAGCCAACATCCTAGTTTTTGCCACCGACTGAAATTATGGTTCTCTAAGATACTCACCAACATACATAAACTATCTTATTTATAAGATATCCACGTTACCAGTAATTCTGGTTATAAACAAGTAGACTTTATAAAGTTCATGATTCTATTAAAACTATAATGTGTAATTTTATAAAGTCACAAACATAAAAGTTGGTAGCAACATGATTAGCCCTGCATAGACTACTAGGAATACTTTATAATAAAGACCATAGTTTTGCTAGGTGATTAAAAGGCTCTTTACTTGTATCTCCCCAAAGTATCATATGATTTCTCCATAAAAAGAGTTACGATAAGCACAAGACTTACCAATATTCATAAATGTAATATCGATGCTATGATGAAATGGATATAAGGTTAACTATGATCTAAAGATTTCATGGATGAATTACTTTGAGCAAAACTATAGTTTATAAGATTGCATCGATTGCTAGGTCAATGTAAAGCTTGTCATGAATAAACATGTTATTTATAAAGTTCACGTTATAATTTGATACTATAAAAGAATGAGGCATTAGTCCACTCCATCGATTGGTTTATGTGAAAGGTTTGTATTAAAAAACATAGGATTTGAAATCATCATCGTTCTAAACTATATGATGACTATACGCTATACATGTCAACTATTCGAGGGTTTATAGTTTTATGCCCAAGAAACCGTAGGTTGACTTATGTATAATAGCGTGGAACATTATCATTATTTGAATAAATAAAATACTATGTGAATGTTCATACATTATAATGTGAATCATTGTAAATCATTGTATGTAGGAGAATATAGCGTCGACCCACTGCATGGTGAAAAATCTAAGTGACCACGTGTTTTCTTCTCGGCCAAGTGTTGGAAGTATAAGAGTTTATGTAACCCTATTCTTTGTCATTCTCCTTCGTGGTTCTCGGGCCTTCGACCGCTATGCAACTGTTTCCATGGCCTCCATGCTTACCCTACTGTGTATTAAACGAGCTCCAAGTCCTAGTTAAAATTGCTTTCAGTTTCCCATTCTTCGTTCTCAGGCTCTCATTGCACTGTGAGTTTTACCTCTGCATAAGTTTGTAGAGAGCCATGTCTTAAAGCTTACGGCCTGGCCTTAGAGTGAATTTTGGTTCATTCCTCCGTGACCTGCCTGTAGGGATAGTTTTAAGGAGTTACTTACTGCTGTAACAGCTTTGTCCTCATCATAGGGTTTCGAGAGTGTTGTTCTCATGCTTCACATTGTGGTGGTAGTTCCAGCTTCGCTGTCTACTTCTTGCTTGGCCGTTTCTCGATCTTCTTCTTGCTGCTGCTAGCAGTGGCTTGTGCATGTGTTTATTTTGTCTCTGTCATAGGGAAAAAGAAGGTTTAGTTCTTTGTCTCACTGGTGGCGGTGCTACCGTTTCTCGGTGGCTACATAACCTTCACTTCTACGTATGAAATTGTTTTAACCAGTTTTAAGACTTAACCTTATTTCAATTTACAGTATGAAGCATATTTTAAAAGTCGTGGGTTCTCCTCCTTGCAGGTAACGGTTCACACCTCTCTGGGCAGCTTGTACATTTGAGTAAGGCCGGTTCCCTAGCTACGGTAAGCCCTAGTTAACCAATGGCAATCCATGCTTGTTTATTTCTTAAGGAACAATTTTTGGGTGTAAGGTTCAGCCTGCTAGTTACCCTTCATGGGTTATTGTTCTTCGGTCTACTTGTTTAGTTTTGCTAAACCCTTGCTATTAGCAGGGTACTTCAGCTTATACCGTGACTTGTAAATGTTGTTTTATTTGTTATGTATACTATTATGTTAAAAGGTTTTGCGGCTTGTTAAGCCATACTCTGTATAGTCTTAAAACATAGAGATTATCTCTCTTGAGCTTGAACTCTGTTAATTTCTATGCTCTTAAGTAATTTTGTATACTAGGGTTTATACCCTTATTCGACTCTGTCATAGAAATCTCTATTGTTTAATTTTTATCTTGCATTAATGTATTATTAAAACCTATTTTGTTATTCCTTCCTATAATAATAATTTGTTTACAAGCTCGGATATTCGAGCAAGGGATTTTTCCTGTAGGTGGCTTGTGTATAAAATAATTTCTTTATTTTATTCTTTAGGTCTTTAGTTCAATAATAATTTTAACTTAATTGTTGTTACAGGTATATAGTGTTATGTTTTAAAATTTATTTTTCTATGTCCTTAAAGGACTGTGATAACATGTAAAAGTTTTAATGTTAAGAATACTAACTAATCCAGAACCTTGGATTATAGCTTAAGTTGGATTATTGCTTAGTTGCTTATTAACTACAATGTTAATACTATGAGGGTTTCGACCCTGTACTTCCTTTTATAATTAACTTTTGTTTAAATTCTTTAAATGAATTAGTTCATTTATAGATAATGTTTATTAAATGTTAATTACCATTGCATTCAGTCTAATTTATTTAAATAAACACATAGATAGGTTTTGTTATTGTTCCTGGTTACAATGTTCTATATTGGTGTAGTTAATTATTTATATAAAATAACTATGCTAGTATTACCCTAATTGAAATATAAACATTTGTAGATATGGTTAGATAATATGAAAAATAAAATAAACTATGTAAACAACGTTTATTCCTTCTTCACAGAAATAAATGTGTGCTTTGTCTAAATTGATTCTTTTACCTCTGTTACAGGTTAATAGTATAATTTTACAGAATAAAGTTTTCTAAAAGAATAATAACCTATTACTGTAACAACTTGCTAAAGAAAATAAACCTGCTATCTGTAAAGTATAATGATTATTTCTTTGCTAGCATTCTTATTATAACAGTCTGGTTTAAACAATAAACTTAACTAGACAGGTTAATATTCTTTCCTAAAAACAACTATATACAGAAATAAATTATTCCATTATCCTGAAATACATAATAAAATTATTCAATCCATATTTCTATCATATCCTTCATCTATTTTAAAATACTCTGCCCATGCTAGAGTACGGTCTAGTCCATTCTAGACGTGGAAAAACATAGGTTAGGATTATTTTTCATCAATTAAAGATTCAATATTTCAAATAACTAAAGGATTACAAGATCTATCAGTTCACTACCAAACATGTAATCATTCATTAATCAGTTAGTCTCAGATATAGACTTTTAACACAGTAAATAAAAGACTGTAGAACCTATTTTTAAGCTGGACAACAACAGCGTTGGGAGGCCATTCCTCCCTACCAACTCCTGGAGAGTGCTCAAACAACGTCTTCTAAGGACCCCCGAGCCTGTTCCTGGTCTCCTTGGCTGAGAACTAGTGGAGAAAGCAACAAAATACTAGTCCAATGACTCAATAATAACTCTGCACTCAGTAGTAAGACCCTTCAGCTGAAAAGCTACACTAGATCACTATCTGCAGTTTACCCCTCAAACACCTTCCACAAATTCCCTTCCCATTGAAATCCTTTGAAGTACATTCACCTGAATGATTCTCTTCTTGTAATGAGAAGCCTCAGCTCTCTTCAATGGGTATTTTTATTAAGATTGCCTAGGTCTTTTTGGTTTAGTTGTCATCAATTGAGCCACCTACTCTGATCCCACTTTCTTGGGGGATCATGACCCCAAATGTAGGGAGGTTGCCACGTGCAACATTGGAAGTGTTTAATGATGCTGACACTTGTCTATATGCTCTCCACCCAGTCTCCTCCACTAACTTGACCAGTAAACACTCTTTTAACAGCTCTCCCAAGCTGTTGTCTCCACTTTTATTTATTTATAATTAAAATTTTCAGAATTACATTCAACATCCTTGACTCTGCTAAGTCATCAATTACAACTTAGCATAAAATTTAACATATTGTCTTGAAATAAAATCAATATGATAATATTATTTTTGCAAAATTGGGGTATGTGACAGTTTTGTGGATGAAAATGATGAGATATTTGATACCATTCTATTGGGAAAAACAATTGAGACCGTTGAGGGTAAATTGGAAGTCCTTAAGGACTAGGGTAGCAATAATTGTTGTGCTTTTAAATCCTTTTTCCATCTTTTCTCTGTTAGCTAGACCCCCCACTGCCCTGAGTTTGTTGAGTGGTGTGCATACGATTTTTCTTCCACCAAAAAGGCCATCATGAATAGGTCCAAGTCCAAAATCCTCTACTATGTTTAGGCTCCTATCATCCATAATACCTTCCACGTCCTAGACGAATTTGTCTACATATCCCAAAAATACCGAGAAGAAAATATCGTACATTTCTTCTGAGAGTCTACTGTTGAAAATAGAGATTCTTTCTTGAAGTCTTATTCAAAACCTAATGTTGAAGTTATCAGTCTATCTTACCCCATCGACCTAAATCTATTCAACAAAGAAACCTAGTGGTGCGTGACCCTAGCCAGTCAATTTCTAGGTCTAGATACTAATGGTTATATCACAGAGTCATTGTTATGTCTACTGTTTGTTTTGAGTACCTGTCCTGTCGAACCTGAACTTCCAGGACAATCCTTTCAGGCATGTAGTCTTAAATTTGATGAATTTCTAGCTGAGAACATTTGTTTTGAGTTAGCTAATTTCCATGAGACCAAAGTGTTCAGATTCCATTTTTTTTGTTGAGAATGTTCTTATCTTATAACAGAGATGATTTACAGGTTCCTGAGCTGGAGATCACTGATGACATGACCAAGAACTACCTGTTAAATTCACAAACTCCTTGATGGTAGAAATATATAACCTTTTCTTCCGAGAAAGGTTTCCTAGGATATTTCCTAAAATGAGGCACATGTTGCAGCTATCTCCTAGTAAGATGACCGGATACTGGTTCTTGGCAGAATTTGAAACAGTCATAAGGCTATATGGTTTTGTGCATCAGCCTTATGTCCTGCTATCCTTTCCGAATGCCCGTGTTTTCTCCTTGGAATTAATCAAGAAAAGACTCATTGTTGAAGAAGAACACTTTTTTAACTCTCAGAAGGGCTCAAGCATTACTTTCCCTTGGGAGGTAGGGCCATACACGGTCAAGAGCAGGGATTCCCTGCCGCAGGTTGGTAACTTACTCAAAGGCATGGGATTCTCTCTGGGGTAGGCTATAAACTATGAACCACATCAAGTAATTTCCAAAAGGAGACAATCTCACAAGAGTAAACCTTTTGAGCACACTGAAATAACTGGGTTTAGAGAAGCAGCCAATTGGGATGATTTCTCTAACTCTACCACAATGGATATCAGTATAGGATGAGACTCTGTCTCACCCCTGTCAGGGAACAATTCTCCCCAAATGGACCTATCCAAAGCAGTTGCAATGGTTGGGAATGTTTCATCGTTGGTTAGTTATTCAGGAAGTTCAATGAAAAGAGGACCTTCGAAACCCATGGATACTGATGAGGTAGATACTGCCAGCATGCCCAAAATGCAGAAGCTTGAATAAGAACAATAGTTGGTACAGGTTAAGAGAAGCAGTATGAAGGGACAAATGAAGAAGAGAAGTGTGAAAGACAAACATAAACAAGAAGAGGCTGAAATATCCAAGTTAGAGATCCAAGAGTATGTGTTTGATCGACAGACTCCAGATAGGCATGCCTCTAAAGAAGATTGGCTAGGCTCTTACAGAGAAAGGGCTAATGGAACTTTTAATGAGATATCGAAGTTGTATGATGAAGTAGTACAGTTTCCCTACCCAAATATGGCATTGAATACTGTGAGGGATCATGCTACAGACATCCTCATCCTGGCCTTGACAATAGGCAACAAAGTGTCAGAGGTCAATGTGAACCTCAAAAAGGTTCCCACTACTGATATAATACACCTTAATAGAGAGACCAGTGACATCTTGAATACTATATTGCTGAAGGCCACATTGAAAATTTCCAAGCTAGAGTCAAGCAAAGAAAAAACTCAAGACCTCTTGAGGAAGGTAAGAGTTGAAAACAAGGCCCTTAGGTCCCAAATTAACAATTTGCAGAATGAAGTAGTACAGATAGATAGATAGGCAGATAAGAGATCCTTAGGCCAAATATTACTGGATGAGAAAGAAAAAGAGATCCAGATACTTAAAAAGAAGTTGAAAATCCCTTCCACCCAGCTCATTCAGACAGTTGAGTTGGGTGAATTTGAGAAAGAGAGAGAAACATTAAACATTGAACTTACAGATTGCAAGGCCAAGCTATTGAAGCTTGAGGAGAAAGAAAAGCAATGGGAAATGGATGCCAAGCTTCTAAAAGAGAGACAAAAGGAATTAAAGGCTAAGCTAGAAACAAAGGAAAGAGAGCTTCGGGAAAAATGCATAGAGGCTTCAATTCAATCAGTAAATGTAGCTAGAGAAGCAGATACCTGTTCTCTTTCTAAAGCAATGTCTGAAATAGGCCTAAAGAATATCAAGCTTACAAAGCTGAAACAAGAGATCAAGGAGTTGGAGGAGGAAAAAGAAAAGGAGGAACAGGGGGAGAAAGAGATAGATAAGAAATGTCAAGAATTGACACAGCAAAATGCCAAATTAAGCAAGCAGGTGGTTGGTAATATGGCCTTGCAGGGTTCCAGACACTTGATTTGGGACCAAATCATTGCAGAATCCAACAAGTTCAGACCTTATTTAGATTTCATCTCAAATCAGGAGAATACTTTTACAGAGGCCAAGAAAAAGGTTTCGATTGTACAGGGAGAAGTGAATAAAAGATCGGCAGAGGTAGCTAAAAATGCTGTTGAATTTCTAAGCTCCTTGTCAGATGATCTAGTCGGCAAGTATGGTATCCAAAACAGAGTTGCCATTATTTATGGGGCTAGAAAAGAGATGCTAAACATAGGATGATGGACACTGTACTGGCCCAAATTGACATTGTAGACCACAAAGTCAAGGAGGTGATGAAGTTGTTTAAGCCACTGGTGAACAAAGGGGTCCCTTTATTGTAGGAAGAAAAATGACCTTTATTGTCTTAGAAGGATTATTTGGAGCAATTGGTTAGTTGCAGATTGAACAACAACAAGTTCTGAGACATGCAAAAATCCTTGTCATGCACAATAGTCTTTGATAAATTGGTCAGGGAATTCAAATTACTATTTGATTTAAAGTCGCTTGTGTTGTAATGCTTGACATCTCATACACATAAACTATGGAGCTCAAAGTGCAAGAACATGACATGGTTGTTGTGACCTTGCCTGGTCTCGATCAATGGAGGTCAATTCAACAATATGGGTCAACCAAGTTTAGGATGCAACCATAAAGACAACATGGATGACAATGTGAGAATTCTTCTCCAAAGCATGTCCATTTGAAAAATCGCCTCTTCCAAACTTTGTATAGATGTTGCTAGCTAGTAAACATAGAAAGGATTTTACGTATATTTTCCTCCAGCAATCCGCCATTTATTTTTCTGTTTATGTAAATCGTGGCAGATATGTCACGTTCAAGTTTGTTAGAATATGTTCTTTGGTTTGTAATAATATGTTCTTTGTTTCAGATATACACTGAAGCTTTTCTTCTAAAGTTAATACTGAATTCATTCTTTAAATGCTCTGTGTTGATGGTTTGTTATTGTTCTTCCTTTTCCACCAGACAAATTATAAATCGATTGTGACCGAATAACTATCTTTCCCCTGTGTTAAAATCACCTTCATAAGTTCTTCTAATCAGGAATATTGCACCTTCTGCGGACAAAAGTTGTTCCTATGGTCTGAATGGTTCAGATCTAGAACAAATGAGTGAATCACTCATTTGAAGACCTTCCTTGAACGTTATAGAAGCCTGGAATATAACTTTGATGAAAGACCTATATACATGTAAGACATATCAAACATACAAAGACATCAAAGCTACCAGAAAAACATCTACACATCCATATTAGTGACTAAGGAATCCAATAACATATATGTGAGATTTACACAACAAACATGTGGGAAGGAAATCAACTTTGCATTAGGAAATAAATGAAAGAGCTTACAACCATGTGCCTTAGTGTCAAGACACTCCTTCACAAAACTAACACCTTGTACCCAAGAGCTCCAACTTGCTCCACAATTGCTCTCTGATGGATTAGGCCAGGGTATCAATTCAGCAGCATAACTCTACTATTCTTTTCCTCCCCTCAACTATGTACATGAGCTTGTATTTATAAGGCTCAATGGATAGGGATAGTTGAGAGAATTATGGGTGAGGTGGCTCTAAGATCCTACCAAGAAGGATATCAAGCTCAAATAACCCATATTGATAGGGATAAGGGAGGAAACAAGGCTCATGATCTGGAAGCCTCGAGAAACTTCTCTTTTTCCCATTTTACCAAGGGTACCTCTTTTGTTCCCTTATGACAGAGTGGTTTAGGTGAGAATCGCTTCAACAACAAAGCACATCAGCAGTGGCACTGCTTCTCTATAGCAGGACACAGGCGGTGCTGAAGAAGGTACCGCTCTTCAGCCAAAGGAAAAGCACGGTGCTAGGTTTTTTCAAGTAGAATTGATATCCAGAGAAAGTTTCCACTCCAAGTTTTGGGATTTAGGGAAAACATAGGGGTTAAGGATATCATCACATGTTGGTGATAGGATTTGGGTGTAATAGAATGCCCCCCAAAGCATGAGGCTTAGAGGGATACGATAAGTGAGAGATTTGAGAGAACAAGTTGTCACTTCGAGGTAAGAGTTAGCTTGGTTGGAGAGTGTCGTTGAGTAGGCATATATAGTACATCAATACTTTTGACTCATAGACAAATGTAACCAAATCATGGCTGCAGACAAATACAAGGAAGATCCATGAGAGGAATAAACAACCATGGCTACTAGAATACAACATAGATCCATGTGATAGAGGACTCAAACTTGGACATAGCTACCGGACATACAACGTAGATCTATGTCATACATAAGCAAATTTGAGCATAGCCATGACCATACAAATGTGGATCCATGCTAAATATACAAAACTCCATTGCAACCTAGGGAAAGCAATGAGTGCTAAACAAGTACCTAGGGTCTTCATCTCATTTTCCACAAAGTACAATTCTATCCATGTGATTACAATGTTTTGAAGTTGACCATGGTTGAAACCACTTGATTACCAGCCAACAATGTGAACCATTAGCAAGTGCGATGGAGATCACCATTGATGTTAATGATTCCTAAGGTACCCTAGTGCAACCTACTAAGTGTGAATAAATGTATTGATGTCGAACACCTAGTTGATTCTATCGATCAAAGGTCGATGATGTGAACCTATGTCGAGAGTGAGAGAATCTGTCATTGAGGCATACAAATCTCAAGGTACTAAATTTGTTTCTAAGACTATTTCCTAGATGATGAGCTGATGTCGACAGGAATAGTCTCGTCGAAGGAGGGCCATGATGAGTCCCACATCAACGACACAAAACTCAGAACAAAGTTCTGGAATGATGTGAATGAGGTAACCATAAGACTGACTCAAAAGTACTGACACAGAGACTGTTTTGACTGCAGAGGTAAAATTCTTCAACTTCCCTTTGAACATCGGGCGACACGATAAAAGACGTGGCAGCATGACTAGACCAGACAAACACACAGTGTGACAGTGGACAATGCATATGAAAGTGGATCGTCATGGAATTTAGCTGAATACCCAATTGACTGAAATGATATGTAGATAAGTGCCATGTTCAAAGGTAATGACAAATTGCCAGTTATTTGCAAAATGATTCCCTTCCCATTTTCCCCATCATGCTTGATGAGTGCCTCTTTTCGTTTTTACGAGTTCAAAGAGGGTAAAAAACACTCGTTGTAGCTCATCTGAAGACAAGTCCAAACTTATATGTTTTACGAACATGAGAGAGGAGGGGTTCATTCCCAAAAGAGGATCTCTCAATTTTTAATTTAACGAGTCCAATGAAAGTTAACTTGGAATCATTCATGTTTAGATAGTTTGAACGACCATGGAAGACGACTCCACAGGGTCCTTCTTCGTAAAATAGTTCACCTGAACCAAGAAAGAGATAACCTACAGTCAGATGAACGACTCTTCAAGTGTTTTAACGAGCATGAAGAAGACAGGATCACTCAACAATCTTTTTGTATTTAAGGAGCCCGAAAAGAGTTTAAAGAAGACCCCACTAGGTCTCTTTTCAGGATGAGAGATTTTACGAGTCCAAAAAGAATCAGAAAAGGACTCAGACCTTTGATGCTAAATTTGGAGAGCGTGACCAAAGTGTCACAATAAAATATCAAAAGGCCTTTTTCGTTTTATGGCAGTATGAAAAAGTAAAAAACGAACTCCCAAAACTTTTACTGCTACTACTCTTCTATCCTGCAGCGACTTAAAAAAAAAGTGTTAAATTCTGCAATAACCGACATTAAAGGATTATGACTGATAGATTTTGAGTAATAAATGATTTGAAAAATATAACATGTCAAAACCTAAAATGTATATAAAAGTTATGTAAATAGTAAAAAATCAAAACATTTTACCATTTACCCATAGTGGAGAGCCTTTGGAGCATTTTCTTGGCCATATTTTCAATCGTTGATATTGAGAGCATCTACTGTCAGATTCACGCACTGTCAGTTCCAGGTAATAACTTAAACCCTACTATTTCATTTCATACTTTCAATTTTGATTTTTGGTGGTGTTTTGGGCCTATTGGGCGAGCCCTAAAACCATGGAAGGGGGCACTGCTCTTATCCCTTGCGGGATAAGTGGTACCCCACTACAACCGTGCCGAAAACACTGCACACAGGCGATGCCACCGCCTGTCCTAAATGGGACATAGATGGTGCCGGTCGTGGGTAAAAAAGAATGCATGCACAAGAAAAACTAGCTCACATTTGATGATTTGAATGATAGAGAATGTTTCTAATTGGCCTTGTGATTGTTTTTTATAGGTTCCCATTGATAAAAAATGGTAATATGGAAAGAGAGGCAACATGACAACGACGATGCATTTACCAAACGAAACGCGGGTTGTATCACCGCGTTGAGAGACTGTGGACTTCTAAAGTTTTTTTGCACACCCAGCATGGTGTCACATGAGTGACTATTAGAGCATATACTTTGTATGTGGAATCTGGAGCAGTAGTATTTTGAAGTTGGTGCTCACATATTGACAATTTAAGTAGAGGACATCTACTTCCTGATAGGCCTATCGAGACGGGGTGCTCCCTGTTGGGTATATGTTATATTCTTTGCATGTGTGTATGGAGGGGAGGTGCACATGTCAGCATAGAATATCAATGATCCCAAAGGAACCTTCGATAGAAACAGGCCGTAGGCCCTGTTTTCATTCAGAAATGGCCGTTAGGCCATTTCCGATGCGGGCGCAGGGAGCAAATTTTTTTGGCTATTTATATTTGTTTGTGGCTATTCAAAATTTGTCTAAAAATATGTAACTTAATCCCAGTTAAGGGATTGAAGGCTTTTTCTAATCTAGGTTAACGGATTAGGGTATTTGGATGTTGCGGAATACCTATATTTTGTATTGTGAGGATTTCATAATGTAACGAAGAGAAAATAGGAGGTGTGGCTCCAAGGTTTTCTGGTTTTCCCGGTTAAGGGTTTCCAGGGTAAATCTCTATGTTTATGTGTGAATGATGTGTTGTGATCTCTATTTTGCTTAAAATAATATGTATGCTTTGCTTCTCTACAAAGGTTTAAAACTTACATGTGGTATCAGAGCTCGATTTTGGCATCAAGGGGACGCCTTTGCTGCTAAGGGTTCGATGCAGTTGATAGATCTCGGGTCTGTGATAAACCTAGGTTTAGTGGGGGATTTGTAGTGTTGATTTGTGCATTGAAAGAGAATCGCGAGCACTTCAAGAATCAATATTGAGAAATTTAACGACCAGAATTTTGAGCTATGGAAGCTCAAAATGGAGAATCTTTTGGTAGATCGAGAATAGTGGATTGTTGTGGATCCGGGTACGAAACCCACTGCAATGTGACAAGATGATTGGGATAAATTAGAAAGAAGGGTGAGGAGTACAATATGATTGTGCTTATCAGACTCTTTGTTGTTGAACGTATCTGGTGAAGATAGTGCAGTAAATCTGTGGGAAAAACTAGGGAGTTTGTATCAATCAAAATCCCTTGTGAACAAGTTGTTTTTGCAAAAGAAGTTCTTTCACCTCAGAATGGAAGAGAATGACACTGTAACAGAGCATTTGAATTTCTACAATACTCTAGTAAGTTAGATAACCACTGTTGGTATTAAAATGGCTGAAGAAGATAAATGTATTATGTTATTATGTTCTTTGCCGGATTCCTGGGACAACCTAATTGCTGCAATAGGTAGTTCTAGCCAGGTGACCTTAAAATTTGATGAAATTGTATCATCCCTACTATCAGAAGAGATGAGGCAAAAAACCATGGATAATCATCGCATGGATTCCTTGTCTATGAGGCGTCACCCCCAGGAGAGAAATAAAAATAAAGGATCTGGGGGGAGATCTAAATCTAAGGGTAGATCTAAATCCCCAGGAAAATGAATAAGGAAGCATTGGAAATGTGGTAAAGATGGGCACTATAAAAAGGATTTCAGATCTAGGAATGTTGAGAAAGCAAAGGGATATGAGGATACCCCTTCCACAGAGGTGAAGAAATCCTCAGAAGAAGGAGGGGATGTGTGCCTAGCTTCCACCGGTAATCCTTTAGAATGTGATACATGGATGATTGACTCAGGTGCATCAGGTCATATGACCCCTCATAGGGAGTGGTTCTGTGAATATGAAAAGTATAATGGAGGAGATGTGTACTTGGGAGATGATTCACCAGCTAGTATCATTGGACATGGTAGAGTCAAGCTAAAACTGAAGGATGGGATGGAAGGATTAGAACTCTACTTTCAGTGATACACATTCCAAATCTAGAAAGAAACTTGATATATATCAGAAAGATGGATGTTGCAGGTGTAAAGACTCTGTGTGGAGATGGTGGTTTCAAAATGGTTTGAGGATCAATGGTATTGATGAGGGGAGTTTGGTATGGAACTCTGTACAAACTATTGGGAAAAACCATCATTGATGAATGTAACAATTCTGTTGTGCTGGAGGAAGGAGGTAAAGATGACAAAACCTTGACTACATCAGGAGGAAAGACAATGCTATGGCATCAAATATTGGGGCATATCAGAGAAAATGGAATTCGAGCATTACAAGGTAAAGGTATGGTTGAAGGTATGACTAATTGCACTTTGGATTTTGATTTCTATGAACATTGCATATATGGAAAACAAAATCGAGTAAGATTTGCATCTGGTGCTACAAGACCAAAGGGAATTCTAGAATTAATACATAGTGATGTGTTTGGACCTAATCCTGTTCCATCATTAGGAAAATCTGTGTATTATGTTTCATTTATAGATGATTTCTCAAGGAACATATGGATTTATTTCCTTCAAAAGAAATCTGAAGTATTTTCCAAGTTTAAAGAATTTAAGGCTCTTGTAGAAATTCAGCCAGAAAAGAAAATAAAGGTATTGAGGACAGATAATGGTGGAGAGTTCTATGGGAATGAATTCAAGGACTTTTGTAAGAAGTGTGGTATAGCAAGGAAAAAGAATATTCCATACACACCTCAACAGAATGGAGTTGCTGAGAGGATGAATAGGACTTTGATGGAAAAGGCAAGGAGCATGCTAAGCAGTGCTGGGATAGGACAAGAATTATGGGCAGAAGCAGTGGAGACAGCATGTTACTTGGTAAAACAATCACCCACATCAGCATTGATTGATAAAACTCCACAAGAGGTATGGACTGGTAAGAAACCCTCTATTAAGCATCTGAAAGTTTTTGGTTGTGATGCTTATGTACATGTTCCAAACAAGAAAAGGAGAAAGTTGGATAACAAAGATGGGAAGTGTATCTTTATTGGCTATAAAGATGGTATGAAAGGGTATAAGCTTTGGAATCCTATAACTAAGAAGACTATTTATAGTCAAGATGTTGTGTTTTGAGAGGTCAAATAAGTCCCCAGATAGGAAGTGAATCCAATGGAAAAGGAACCAGAGAAAATAGAGTTTAAGTTAGAAGGTGAAGAATATGACTCAATAGAGGAAGTAGAATCAGAAGAAGAAGAACCTCATACTCCAGTTTTGAGGAGATCATCTCGAGAAATAAGGAAACCAGAAAGGTATTCCCCTCCTGATTTTCGCTCTCATTTTTCTATGTCGATTACTGATGATGATCCTAGAAATGTGAAGGAAGTTGTTAATTCAGAGGATAGTGATCTCTAGAAAAAAGGCCATGGATGAAGAAATGGATTCCTTTGACAAAAATGAATCTTGGAATCTAGTCCAGTTACCAGCTGGGAGAAAAGCCGTTGGGAGAAAATGGTTATTTAAAAAGAAGTTGAATGTAGAAGGTAAAGTGGATAAGTATAATGCCCGCTTGGTAGCAAAAGGATATTATCAGGTAGAGGGGATTGATTTTGGTGAAATATTTTCTCCAGTTGCAAAATTAAATTATATTAGATTTCTCCTTTCTATTGCTGCTGCTTTTGATCTTGAAGTAGAGCAGATGGATGTGAAGACAACATTCTTACATGGGGATTTGGAAGAAGAAATATACATGAAACAACCATAAGGGTTCATAGTAAAGGGAAAGAATGAGTTGGTATGTAAAATAAAGAAGTCCCTTTATGGTCTAAATCAATCTCCAAGGATGTGGTACCAAAAGTTTGACACATACATACTTGGATTGGGGTTTGTGAGAAGAAAAGATGATCACTATGTATATTCCAAACAAGTTGGTGATCACTTCATTAACATAGTTTTGTATTTTGATGACATGTTGTTGATTGGAAACAACAAATATGTTATAAAGGAGGTGAAGTCTCAACTGTCCTCCATGTTTGATATGAAAGATCTCGGTGCTGCAAACTTCATTCTGGGTATGGAGATAAGAAGAGATCATGCAAACAAAATGATCAGTTTAAATCAAAGAAAATATGTTGAGACGGTACTACAGAGATTTAACAAGCAGGAAAGTAAGATGGTCAAGGTTCCTATTCTTGTAGGTGTAAAGTTATTTGTAGAGAAGTGCCCAAGACATGGGAAGAAGAAGAAGACATGTCATGGGTTCCATATGCCAGTGCAGTTGGTAGTTTGATGTATGCAATGGTCTTTACAAGACCAGACATTGCTCATGCAGTGGGATTTTTGAGCAGATATATGTCAAAACCAGGAAAGGAGCATTGGAAAGCTATAAAGAGGGCCTTCAGATATTTGTGTGGCGCCACAAATTATGTAATATGCTACCAAGGAAGACCTGGACCAGACAAAGTAATAAATGTACATGGATTTGTTGATGCAGACTAGGCTAGAGACCTTGATCATAGAAGATCTACAAGTGGGTATGTGTTTAACCTATTTGGAGGCGCTATTAGTTGGATGAGCAAGAGACAAGTTGTGTTTGCACTCTCAACTGCAGAATTTGAATACATGGCAGCCACTCATGTAAGCAAAGAAGATGTGTGGCTGCAAATATTGTGTTCAGGTATTGGGTTTGTATAGAAAGGTGTAAGGTTAGATTGCGATAGCCAAAGTGCAATCTTCCTAGCAAAGAACCCTGATTATCATGCTAAGACAAAGCATATTGATGTGTAATATCACTTTGTGAGAGATATGGTTGAAGACAAGAAGGTTCTACTAGAGAAGGTTGACACTGTGAAAAATGTTGCAGACTAATTAACAAAGTTTGTTAGTACAAAGAAGTTCTCTTGGTGTAGAGAATCTATGGGCATTGATGCCCTGAACCTATGACTTTATGAGTACATGACTCATTGCTAGGAAAAGGAAACAACAAGTGGGAGAATGTTGGGTATATGTTGTTAACCCAAAAAATCCCTCACTTATCTCTACACAGCCTAAACCACCCAAGGACACCCATTCACGACCCTCCATTATACCCCCACACCCTCAAAAAGGCTTAAGAATGAAGAAAAGGGCTTAAAAACCCCCAAAAGGAGCCTAAATAACTCTCCTAGGGGCTAAAGCCTAGAAAAAGGGGCTAAAACCCATCAAAGCAGCCTAAAACCCTAAAAGGAGCTAAATTTAGGGCAAAAGGGGCCTAAATCCCAAAAAAGGGGCTAAAGCCTGGACCAAGGGCTTAAAACCCTAAAACCCCAAAAAAGCTATAAAAGGAGGGTGGGGGGCCACTCTCAAAGACACTTCTCCCTTGTATACTATTATGCTTCCCATGGATTCCTTGAGACCCTTTGTCTCTCAAGCCACCCACACTCTCTCTCCTCCATTCTCCATTGAGCCATAGCTCCCCCATTGAAGAGAGGTGCTTCTCCAAGCCAAAGCATGTTGGCCCATCCCACCCAAAGAGAAGGTATAACATTTGTTTTGTTTTGTTTATTTGCTTTCATCTAACCCATATTTGCTTGTAGGTTTCCATTATCTATTTGCAGGTTTTCTGATACGTTTTTGCAGGTTGCTGGAGCTAACCCTAATAGTGTTTGTAGAGGGGTTTCTAGCCATTTCTTTTCTTTCTTTCTTATTCTTTGCTTTCCATTAGTTCTGATTTCTTTACTGCATTTTACACACGTAGGAACCTACCCTTCTGTCCTATAAATAGAAGGGATCCATTCATGGCCCTGTAGCAAGGAGAAATCCTTGCTACAGAACTGGTGACCATACCAAGTCGATCCCATAGGATCCCTGGTTCAGTTTTTTTTTCAAATTTCAATTTTTTCAGTTTATGCCCTAGTTTTAGAAATTTCTTGTCAAATATTGCTTAGATCTAGTTTATCTCCAGTTTTTATTACTGTTGAAGCCTTCAGAAGGTAAATTCGAGTCAGTTTGGCCATAGTATAGGATACTGTCGGCCGGATTTGACTCAGGATCAGAAAAACCCCAAATCTGAGGCAGGTCACACTTATCAGGCCTGAACAGGGGATGAGGTCACTCTTTTAGGCCTCACAAGAAAAACTAGGTCACCCTTTTCCCCTCGAAAGGTGTGACTTCACTTAGATAGGAAGACCACTTCTGTTTGTGAAATCTGTGCGACCCCCTCGCCCATTTCTGGAAAAATTTTGCGATCCCCTTGCCGAAATTGACCTGAAACGTACAGTCTGTCAATCAGAGGTTAAATTTCAGTTTAATAGGGACTTTCAGTGTAGCTCAACCACCTCTATCCAACATAGTAGTTCAATTTCAGTTTCTATTACAATTTGCTGCAATTTCCTGTACAAACAATGTGTAAATTACAAACAAATTTTGATGGCTTAATGAATGTAGCTTAACTAAAATCGACAATAAAATTAACAGTCTTGGTCACCCTCCTCCTCTACCCAGTCATCACCCTCTGGGGTATTCTAGGATATGACGAAGGGCAAGCTCGTATAGTCCTAGGCCCTTCATTGAATGTTGTTATAAACCATTAAAACCGGATGACCTGGAAGGTAGAGGGGGTAGAGAAAGAGGGCTTCTCACAGTGCTCAGCGTCCTCCCTGTTGACCAACCTTACATCCAGGAGGTGACCTATGGATCTACGGATGGGATTAGTCCCATTATGTTGAGAACCCAACACCTTCTCTTGGTTGAAGATGAATATAGATGTAAGGTAGTCATCTAGTTAGGCCATCAACATTAAGGGTTAAAAACTGTATCTGTTTACAAATTTCTGATTATTCATTGCCACCACAACAATGATATGAAATCTGCTACAATATGATGAATTCATAAACCATTTGCATCCACCTGATACCAGAAAGACAGAAAAACAAATACACCATACCAAGCAATCAACCCAACTCAGTTCATGACGCTGAGAGAGCCTTAAAATTTATTAATTTACACTAAGTTCAAACAAATCCACAGTCTTTGAGGACATAAGTCCTTGACTGCTTCAACCATGGGAAGTACTTGGGCTGAGCCTAGAAGCTCATTGTGAGGAGTACCACGGGAACCCCAAAGTAGCTGGCCATTGAGAGGAATTGCCAAGCGAAACGGGCAACAACCCCCACCGATTGAGTAGAAATTCCCATGAGGAAAAAGCCAAGTGTTGTCTTCTAGCAGTGTTGGTGGCCAAGTGACCACCTAGAGCCGATAGGAAGCCATTAAAACTGGGGTCCAAACATCATTCCCACCAGTTTGTTAAACATCTAACACAATTGATCCCCCATGCTCTTCCTCGCGCCTAAGAGGCGAACCACCACCATTCAGGATATTAAACTCACAACATCGAAACTATTCTTAGTGATCTCCCACACAACCTCTGATTTAGATTCAGACCCATACCAGTCTGAACCAGACCTCCATATTGCACCATTAAGCCCCACGGATGGTGCAAATATGGATCCATTTTTCGGCATAACCATAGCAAGTGGACCCATGTCCACACCACAACCTGTCACCAATAACCCTGAAAGAGGCCCAACAATAGTCATGCAAACTGTCATTAGTCAGCTTCCACCACCCATAGTGACTAGCCAAGCTGGTCCACTTGCAACACATGGGTGTAGTGGCCCTTCCACACACATTTCCCCTCCTGCCACATAGGGGGGCAGTGCACCGTCCACTTACATTGCCCCTACTATCATATGGGCAATGTCCCCTCCATTCACACTATCCATCACATCATACTTGGGGGCAGTGGCCCGTCAACTCACACTGTCCCCCCCAACACACTTGTGGGCATTGGCCCATCTACAATGGTGCCACCATAAGTGCCCCCAGCCATGCAGGTGCATTATGCACCTGGAAACCCCACCACTATTCCTCCCCCATACCACATCAACCTGGGGTCAAATTGGCCTTTCATGGCTCTTCTTAACTTGCCAGATTTGGCTCGATTGACAAACGACCCAATTCACCATCAATATTTTTGGCCTCCAATGCCAACTAAGCTACCATCAAACATCCCCAAGTTTGAAGGAAAGGCAGGGGAATGTCCCCAAAACCATATTATGACATTCCATCTATGGTGCTCATCCAACAACATCGTAGACAATTCCATCAGGCTAAGGCTATTGCAACGCACCCTTACAGGAGCCGTGGCCAAATGGTACATTGAGGTACCATAGGCCAAATATCTAGATTTCAACTCCTTAGCTTTCACGTTCCTACAGTATTTCCAACTCCTTGTCAGATATGACGAAGGGGTGGAGATCCTGTTATCCTGTCGCCAAAGCACTGCGACACATATAACCGAACACATCCATGAGTGGCGACGACATCGTAGTTTATGTAAAATCCAACTTGACGACAGGATCTTCTTGGATTGGTTCCTCAATACCTTGCTCCCACCCATAGCAAAGGGCATTGCATCCGAACGTCCCCAATCCAAAGAGGAGGCCATACTGAAAGCCCAATAGTTTGACCTTATCTACGCCCAATCTGGATATCTGTACACCATCATTCCAGACGCCCCCCATCCAAACACCTCCTACCGGGATGCACCGGGGGCATCCCATGTTGTGGACGACATCATAGGCTCGGTCTCCCAATAGCCACAACACCATCCAACACCACCTGTTGTTACACCACAACTAAGAAACACTGCTAGTGTTGCGTACCAAAACCAAACTCTGGACTATGCCAGAATTATGTCCTAGTCTAGAGCAACAACTTCGTATGCACAACCTGCGCTACCGTAGCAGGCTTAGGCCATGGAATGGCCAACAAAGTAGTACGTGGGGAAAATTACCACATTTGTGGCACTGTAGCCCACCCAAATTTATTATGCACCACCAGTGCAAGCGGTTCAAGCCCTCGCACCTGCTCAACCTGCTTCATTGGGACAAGTATTTGCACAACAAAATTTTCCGAACCAGCTTGCCCCCAACAATCAATAAGGTAAAGCTAGGAATAATCGGCCCCGAAACCAAGCCAATAACCAACTCCAGGGAGGCGGCCAACAACCAAACCCTCCCAACAATACCGCGACAAACTGACCTGCCCAAAACCCCCCACGACAAAATGCACCAAGACGCAACGCCCCATGGTGCACAAACCAACTGTGCACACTCTATGAGGTCTATGGGCACTACACATTTGAGTGTCCCCTCATGGGTTGTGCTAAGAAGGCCATTCAAAACGATGCCCAATAGGCCGCCAATGCTACGAACCAAACCCAACCCCACCCAGCACCATAAGGACCTGCCCCCATGGTGCTTGAAAACCCAGTACCTATCCAAGGGTTGGTGGCAACCGCACCCCCTTCCCAACCCAATCCCAACACTCCGGGGCACCTCCCACGGCCGAAACAGGTGTTCACCACCTGCTATCCATGACAACTGAAGAGGTCAACTTACAAACTAGATGGAATCAGTACGGTACAACCATCGAACCCACTGACACATCAACAACATCTACGTCCAAAACAATAAACCTACCTCTTCAGTTACCCCCATTCCCTTACCCCCCCATACACCGAGTGGACAATAATGCCACAGCTAGAGCTACGGCCAGCTATAGCATTGTGGATGATTTGGCCCAAACACCAACGGCCATGTCTGCTCTGGAGGTACTCAAAACATGCCCAACTTAGAGGAAAGCGTTACTAGCCGCCCTTGGGGCCGTAGACCCCTTCGACTCCAATTTTATCATGTTCTACATAGAGAATGGAGAACCACGCATGCCATTGATGATCACCTTCCAAATCCCAGTATCTATCTAGAATTTGGTTGTGCACTGGTGCATAGTAGATGAGGGGGCATCTACGTGCCTTATGTCTACCTTGGTTTGGTAGAAACAGGGATCACCAATTTCACAACCATCCTCCACAACTCTACAGGCTTATGATGGCCATCCCACTAAATCCCAAGGAACCCTCTCCCATGTCCCCATCACATTAGCTGGGAAGACAATGGTGATCGACATGTCAATGCTCAACTGGACTATAACCTTCTCCTTGGAAGAAGTTATATGTATGCCATGAGAGTGGTCGCATCAACTGTCTTCCATCCCATGATGTTCCCTCACAAAGGGAAGATTGTGACAATTGATTAACTCACTTATCACGATCTGCAAGGGTTAAAAACACCCACCAACATTATCCCTACCATCACCACCATTGAGCCACAAGTGACAACCACACATGCCAATGTCATCCCTGCAATTGATACCATGGTTGACAACACACCAGCCTCCCCATTGTTAAATGTGGGTCCTATATTGTTTTCCGATACCACCATGATGGATCATTTCCCCTTAGTGTCACCACCACCGACACAAAATGAGACTGCGGACTTATGCATGGTCTCATCCAGCACTACTGCACCCAAACAACAACTGCAGTCATAGCCCCAACCACAACAACAACATTTCCCACAGCCACAACATCATCCACAGCACCAGCATTACGCCCAACAGCAACCACAACCACATCCCCACATGCAACCATCAGGGAGTTATCTGGGCTTATCTCCAATCCATACGATTCCCTTCCTCTTTCCCCCACTTGGGGTCATGAGCAAGCCGGTAATGGCCACCTTAAGCCTAACTAACTTCACATTGGGAATTCCGGTATGGTATCTCAATCCACCAGCTCAACCACCAATGCCCCAGGTTGTTTTAACCCTGGTGCAACCCATCGCGGTCAAGTCTCACCCTCCACCCGACTCGCAAAATCCCACCACCGCACCCACACCCGCATTGCCCCACCCAAAAAGGGCCAGGGGCAAGAATGCCAAAGCCACTGCAAAACCATGACAAGTACGGCCTTGCGCTGTCTGTGAGCAATAGGGCCATCCAACTAAGAATTGCCCTGAAATCCCAATGATCTGTGCGCATTTGGATGCCATGGACACAACCAAAAACCTCCCTGTAGTTGAACTCCCAACTATGCCAATAGTCAGAAACAAGGCATTGAGAACAAACCATGCTTGCGCCCTTTACGGTTTGTATGGAAATTACTCTCACCATTTCCAAGACCTACCCAAATTTTGAATGGCTCTAGCTGACCTCCGTCAACATTCCCTTGAGTTTGAAATCACCTTGATCTAAGAAGTTCACCCCCCACCTCCTTCTTCAAACACCATGTCCATTTACATGATGTCCAGTTCAACTGACCCGCTTATCTCCACCTCCAACAATGGTCCATCAGACCTGTCGCTTCGTTGCTTCAACAACAATGAGGAGATACTTGAAGCTCTGACAGCCCTATAATACCCATGGGATGACATGCACCATCGCTCGTTCTTCCTCCCCGAAGAACTTGTGTCGCAGTCTGACTAGTTTTCCGTGGAGACTAAATATTTCATCCATGGGAAAGTCGACTGGTTCAAGAACCCCATCCTGGAACCTAATTCCTTCAAAGAAGGGAAAATGGCCAACATTTCACCCACCATCAAAATTGACATCTCAACTAATTTTGAGATTGTTGAAGAAATCATGCTGGGGGCATCTTGCTCCCTAGAAGAGGTTGCTTCCTGAAAAGCTCTCTTCCAAGAATTCCGCGACATATTCGCTTGGTCATACACTGAAATACCCGGTTTAGATCCATCCATCGTGGAACACCAAATCGACACATGGCCTGATGTGGCACCCATACGCCAAAATCAACAACCCATTCACCCTTCCAAAGTGGCCGCGGTGAAAGCTGAGATAGAGAAGCTGCGCACAACCGGATTCATCTACCCCATTGCCTACACTACTTGGGTTTCTAATCCTGTTCCCATGAATAAAAAATAGGGTACTGTTCGCGTTTGCACAGACTTCTGCAACCTCAATGGGGCATTTCCCAAAGACAACTTCCCCAAACCCTTCTTCGACCAGATCATCGATGCATGCGTCGAACATGAAGCATTTTCCTTCATGGATGGTTTTTCCGGATATAACCAAATCCAAATCCATAAACAAGACCGTTACAAGACGACATTCACAACCCCATGGGGCACATTCGCTTATCGAGTCATGCCCTTTGGCCTAAAAAACGTTGGAGCCACCTTCCAATGCACCATGACACACTACTTTCGTGACCTCATTCACATCATGTTGGTTTGTCTAGACAACCTCATTGCGTGGTCGCAGAAGCAAACACATCACATAGACAACCTGCGACAAGTATTCCTATGATGTCGCAAGTACGAAATCCGCTTGAACCCTTTCAAGTGTGTTTTCTGTGTCCCAATGGGCCATTTACAAGGATTCATCATGTCACACAAAGGAATGACCATTGATCCCTGGAAAGTCCCAATGACTTTCCCTCTAACATCACCCCTTTGAGTGACAGCAATACAATTTGTATTATAGTCTTTCTCCCCTTTTGTTTGACACATTTTTTAAAAGTGAGTCTTATGTATCATTTCCTCTCATTGCTCCAGATGGAGCACAACTCAAACCGGTATATGGGATTTGCTGATGGAGCAAGAGGATGGTCTCCAAACCTTCCCTTGGTTGCATGGGTCATCTACTCCCCATCGCATGAGCTGATCCATATCGACGGCATATGCGTGGGCACTGCGACCAACAACCAGGCTGAATATAATGGTCTCAATGGCCTCTTGGTCACTGCTCTTCAGTTAGTTGTTCACCATCTTGATGTATTCTTAGACTCCCAGCTGCTTGTTTCTCAGTTGAACAACTACTATCAGGTATGTGATCCTTGCCTCTTTAGAAATTTCCTATGCACTAAACATATGGTTAGAGCATTTGAGTCTATCACATTCACACATGTTCCCAGAAACCTCAATAGTGTCGCAAATCAAATGGATAATGATATTCTAAATTGGCACATTCACAATCGCATATAGGAAACATACAACCACAACATCATGCATAATCATATTAAAAAATACACACATGGTGTAATAATACATCACATAGGCATTTGCATTCCACAGCATCATAAAAAGACTCACATTATAAAACCATAAAAGCACATCTGCATGCGTAAAAAATATATATATGTAGATAAGTCACATGTCTACAACATGTCCAATAAAAAAATGAGAAGCCACATATGCTTTCTCAGTAGGATATACATAGCGACACAAAAACCCCTAAGTGCACCAATGCACTAGGGACAGCCCCACTAGGATACTAATCCGACTCAGACTCATCGTCTGACTTGGTATCATCGTCTTCCTCAAAGGCCTCATCCTTTGCAGGAAGATCACCTCTCGCCGCCTGGCGAAAGTGCTCACAAGCCATAGCCATCTTCCTCATCACACTAGTCCACTCAGGAGGAAGGTTGTGAATAGCGGCAATCATCTCACTACTTAGATGCTTCCAGCCATCATCTGAGACCCCAGTAGCAAGCCGCTCTAGATACGGCAGCACTCCATCCATCTCCCACCGTCGCCTACGGGAGCTCCCAGCAGGAACTGCCATAGGAGCTATGGTAACTACCCACCTCTGATGCTCGGGTGGTGGGTGAGGACCAATATCTACACACACAAATAAGGACACCATCAGTCCACACATACAACTATCTACCAGCTCAGACTACACTATGTATAAAGATGAACACAAAAACATCACGCATGCATACCAGCTGGTCCCCACGCCTGGACGGGAGGTCAGGGCATATCGGGGTCCCCCTGATAGTCCATACCCACGTATGGGTACTCCTCAATCAACACTGGAAGTTGTCGCCACTACTATAACAGATCCTCAGTAAAAAAGTGGCCCACCCTACCGCCACCCTCTCAGATCATCATCTGACACCAACAGTACATCTGTGGCTCCCGTGGACCACTATCCTGCACAGCCCAGTGCAGACACAGTGTAGGTACTTTCTCAAAAATGAAAGCACATAGGAAGAAGCCAAAACAAAATCCCACCCTAGATGTCTTTGACTTGTTCAGCTGACGTCGAACAGCCTGAAGATACATCTGGCCCCATCCATAGTACATGCCCCCTATAGTATGCTCTACTAGCTGAATCTACCCTCCAAAGATCTCATGGCTCCCTGTGGAACCAAAGATACATAGTAATAGTGTCTCCACTGCCTATGTTGACAAATCCTCGATGTCACACATCAGGATATAGGAGCCACACACATACGCCGTAGCGTAACAATGCCTATCACACAGCTCCTCCAATGTCTCCCCTTGAGACAACACAGGTGCCAAATCACTAACTACTCCCAACATAGGGAGCCCAGTAAGGAAGTACACATCTACTATCATAATCTTGATACGCTGGCCCTAGAAGAGGAACGCCTCCTCGTCAACATCCTAGAAACTCACCAATGTTTGCAGCAGCAAACCCAAGCTCTTCATGAGGGGTATCCTCATGAATTTCAACAATCCGCAATGGGCTAGTGTATCTTTCACATTCCCATCTCGTAATGATTCCTCCTAGATGTCTTTGTATTCTCTCTCTCGCCACTTGATCTCAACCATCCTGCACAAGCAAAAACCCCGATGTCATCCACAACCCTCATAAAAAAACACCCCTCAGAGGCTAAATCACACCTGTTTGGGAAAAATAAGTGACCAAGTTGCTAAAAAATTCCCCACAGATGTGACTAGGTCACTCCTTTTCCTTCAAAAGGTGTGACTTGGCTCCATGAAACCCCAAATTGCTCATGGAGGGCCTCCGACTGACCAAATCCAGAAATTAAACCACCAAAAAGATGAGATTCAGCGAGAAATCGTATGTGCAAGTTGCAACACTCAAAACCATTGGTCGAATCAAGATAAATCAGCAAATGGATATTTAGGACCCACCTCTCCAACTCCACAATGAACAGTGACAATGACACCTCACCAAGTGGACCCCACCCTTATATAGGCCCCATTTGACCTAATTTCTTCCGATCGACATAACAGCACCATACAGACTCCGTTTGAGGCGCCATTTGCACCACTGGTTTCAGAATTCCGCCCTCTATCTCTTTCTAAGACCATTGTCTCATGTTTAATAAATTAATTTTGGGACCATTTCCCACCAGTCACCTCAATTTACAAGCCACAACATGACGATGCAAGTGTCTGTAGACCTGTACTTGTATCTCTCGTGCCTACCGTTACTCATGCGGGTTTTCGGGCCACCGCCCATTAAGGGTTACCATTTTTCTTCTTGTTTTGTATTTTAACACATAGTTGTCTTCTTTATCCACCGCACCTTACGCGGACCTCTGGACCATTGTCCACAAAACAATTTATTTTTCTTGTACGTATTTGGAATATAAGTGCCCCCGAACTTGCAGTCACATCACATGTAGTCAAGTCCATCCACTGCAACACCCACACATGCTCTCCTGACCTCTGTTCGAGATCCACCTCAGTTTGCATGCCTCTATTGCATCGACTTGCGAGCCTCTGCCACAATATATCCCATGCATGTATTGGTATGTTTGAGAGCCTTTTGCTCCATCCGTACTGCGCTAATGACCTTTGTACCACTGTCCACCGTCCCGACATGGGGCACCACTGGTGCCACCACAATCGGTTGACCGTATTGGAGTTTCTTTTAAGCTCTTTTTTGACTCCTTGAAACAATTAAAGATAGCTGAGCGCAACTTCTTCCTTTCCTTCTCGCTAAAGTAT
This sequence comes from Pseudotsuga menziesii, assembly GCA_001517045.1. Lineage (NCBI taxonomy): Eukaryota > Viridiplantae > Streptophyta > Pinopsida > Pinales > Pinaceae > Pseudotsuga > Pseudotsuga menziesii. Next base: position 512,167 of record LPNX010043387.1, on the reverse strand, counting down.
AGGAAAGGGTGTCTACATAGTCTTGTTTACCTCCTTTTGCGGACCATGTAGACCATCAAATGAAAAGGACCCCCTTGGCATATTCAAGCGAAGAATGTTCCCCTCTGCATACTTTTATGCTTTCTTGAGCAGAGGGGCAGCACTTTACGAAAAATCTCACCACGGGTTGTCGTTAAGCTCTTTTCTAGCCTTCTCATCAAGAAAAGATTGCCAAGCAAACATGGTTTCATTCATGCTTGTAAAAGTATCTAAATGTCCATCTAGTCAGTATAGGTTTAACCTTTTCCGGCCTGATTGTACTACCAATGGTAAAGAAGTCTCTCATCCCCTACAGGATGGGCGAGCTCTCCTATGTATACTTTTATCCTTTTTTGGGCACAAGAGACTACCATAAAAAAAGAGCCCCCACTGCAGTATTCTTCGTGCTTTCAGACTCTCTAAAATTGAAAGCATCATTGAGTGTTTACCTTCTCGGGCTTGCCAAAAATCCATGAGATCGTACCACAATGATGTCCCTAGACACCACCCCAGAAAAAATATTTTGGCAGCATTCCCCCTTTGGGTTGCCTTTGTTCAGAGTACTATGCAATGTGTCTTCCTTGGATCCCATCAATATCAAAAGCGTCTATCTCCTCCAAGTATTTCCCATTTGCAGTGACATTCTTGGTATTACAGCTATGATCCCATTCCCATGAGTCAAGTTTCATTTGCTTCCTAGTCCGCCCTGCCATCATATGTTGAACAAAATAAGTTTGAGTCTACCATACCCCCCCTGCCCCTATTCAATTCTTTCCCTCCCCCTCCCCCCGCCCATTCAGTGGGTCAGTCCATAGATTTTCTCATAGCTTTCGGTTATCTCCCTTGCGCTCTTGGTCAAGGAAACATCATTGCCTTGACTAGGGGCAGGTCTCCCTTTGTTGACGACAACACATATATTCTAGAGGATAGACCCAGAGGTCCCTATATCCTGGTTTCATTAACCTCATTGATGAGGTCCTTGGACCACATGAGAGGAGTCCTTAGTGCCTCTCAGGATGGTTGTTTCTCATGTGCTCGACTCCAACTACATCATCACACCGTTGAGATTCATACAGGGTTTGGTCCGCACAGTACTTGGTCGAAGACCCAAGATGTCACCTAAATCTAACACATTGATGAGTCTATTCAAGGGACCTAAACAGGTTATGTCCCTTGTGATTTTCGGGTTGCATTGGAGATAGTGTTTAGAAGCTCCAGTAGTGCTTCTATATAGATTTATGATTGATTCAGCATACTTGTAACATAGAGACTATGACTCTCAATCAATGATTCCATACAGCTATGTACTATCCCAGATCCAGCAGGCCATCAGTCATGAAGATATAGCATTCCATGAGAATGCCACGAGTCCAATGTACCAGATCAGTATTGTATTCTGCCTCACATTGAGGCAACCATTATTGTACCATCAGTTGTATATGATGGACTCTTATATTTTAGAGCATAAATCAAATTATTCTTTTGACATTGTCACAAGCATGGGGATGCTTGCCTCATCCATATACATGTCACACATTATTTGTATCTCACCCATTGATGGGAACCATATTAATACAAAAAACCAAAAGCCACCATGGCACAGCCCCGGAAGCACCACCTCTATGCAACAAATCCTATGATGTACATTAGCCATACGATGAGCTCCTGCCCTCACACATCAGGGGGCAATATGTCAACCCAAAAAATCCATCACTTAGCTCTACATGGCCTACACCACCCAAGGACACCCATTCACAACCCTCCATTAGACCCCCACACCATCAAAAAGGATTAAGGATGAAGAAAAGGGCTTAAAAACCCCAAAAAGGATCCTAAATAACTCTCCTAGGGGCCAAAGCCTCCAAAAAGGGGCTAAAACCCCTCAAAGGAGCCTAAAACCCTAAAAGTAGATAAAGTTAGGGTGGAAGGGGCTAAAGCCCGGACCGAGGGCTTAAAACCCTAAAACCACAAAAAAACTATAAAAGGAGGGTGGGGGTCACTCTCAAAGATGCTTCTCCCTTGCATACTGTTATGTTGCCTGTGGATGCCTTGAGACCCTTTGTCTCTCAAGCCACCCACACTCCCTCTCCTCCATTCTCCATTGAGCCATAGCTCCCCCATCCAAGAGAGGTGCTTCTCCAAGCTAGGGCATTGTGGCCCATTCCACCCAAAGAGAAGGTATAACATTTGTTTTGTTTTGTTTATTTGCTTTAATCTAACCCATATTTGCTTGTAGGTTTCCATTATCTATTTGCAGGTTTTATGATACATTTTTGCAGGTTGCTAGAGCTAACCCTAACAGTTTTTGCAGAGGGGTTTCCAGCCATTTCTTTTCTTTCTTTCTTTTTCTTCACTTTCTGTTAGTTCCGATTTCTTTACTACATTTTCCACATGCAAGAACCTACCCTTCTGTCCTATAGATAGAAGGGAGCCATTCCCACCCCTGTAGCAAGGAGAAATCCATGCTCCATATGTTATATTCTTTGCATGTGCATATGGAGGGGAGGTGTGCATGTCAGCGCTGCAGCTCGGCGATCCCAAAGGAACCTTCGACATAAATAGTCTATAGGCCCTGTTTGCGATGCAAGCACAGCGAGCAAATTTTTTTGGCTATTTATAGCTGTTTGTGGATATTTTTAGAATTTGTCTAAAAATTTGTAACTTAATCCTGGTTAAGGGATTGGAGGATTTTTCTAATCCGGGTTAACGGATTAGGGTATTTGGATGTTGCAAAATACCTATATTTTGTATTTTGAGGATTTCATAATTTAATGAAGAGAAAATAGGAGGTGTGGCTCCAAGGTTTTCTGGTTTTCCCGGTTAAGGGTTTCCAGGGTAAATCTCTGTGTTTATGTGTGAATGATGTGTTGTGATCTCTATTTTGCTTAAAAGAATCTGTATGATTTGCTTCTCTGCATAGGTTTAAAACTTACACTACCATCTCTTTGACTGGTTCCCGTGGAGGGGAAATTACTACTTAGGAGTTGATAAACCTCCATTGCATTCGTGGGACCAGGACATCGGGGAAGAAAATTCCCATAAAAGTAGTGGTGGATGGACCTCTACAGATAGTTTTGTTTACCATGCAGAGAGTGGTGAGAAGGAGAGGGGTACAGTAGGAATCTAGAGCGCATATTCTCTATGCCATAGAGGCCATGGCTCCCACAGTTCTCAACTGGGTGGAATCTCTACTTCTAATCTTCAAGGATCAGCTGACCAAGTGTCGGTAGGGGGAGCTGAAGCAATTCTGTTTCGGTTCCATTATAGCTTGTTTCTTTTTTGAGCGGGTTCCACAGATGAGACCCCAGGTGTTCTTTACAAAGCTGACCGCGTGGGACTCTCGTATGCAGATATGGGTCCGGATCATGGCCCGTACTGGAGTGGGTAGAGGAAAGGTGAAGTTTGGTGACCCATTCTTTCGATGGTTGAGAGATCAGCTCCTCATGGTGGAGGAATATCCATATGCGGGAACTGACTTCAGTGGTGACCCTAACCTACTACTCCCACTTGGAGGAAAGTGGGGTGATATCGGTAAGAAACAAAAACCCTAAAATAGGAATAGTGTTTTTATGTTTTGATGTTTTATATTTTTTATGTTTAGTAATGAGACTTGAATGTTTTCATGCAGATGTTGGAGCAACACGACCTGGGGGAACCTCCCCACTAGATAGGCAATATGGAGCCTATTTTGTACCACAGGGTGATGATGTGACAGGGGAGCTAGAGGATAACCTCGAGAGGTTGACTCTAGACATCCCAAATGCCTCGATCGATGACCTCCCACTAAGGTACTAGAGGTCTACTGCAGGAGTATCAGGTCGTTTAAGCAGACTGCTATGTCGAGTATCTCGGGCGGTTATGTGCTACCATGAGCATCACTAGATGATAGGGTGCATGATGTATTCACTGAAAGCTGCTAGATAGATTTAGGACTTTTGTATGATGATTTTTTACTTAAAAACCCGAGTGCTTCATATGAGGTCTCATGACCTATTTTTGTAAAACATGTTTATATATATATATACAGGCTTCTACCTTGGTGTTTATATGTCTCAAATGGTGAATGTATTTTATATGAGTTTTATGTGTCTTTTATAGTTTATTTACATTGAACCATGTTTGATTTTCATGTCATGAATGGGAAATATTCCAATCTAGGATGTAATTTTCCAATGAGTTGGCAACTGCATTATGCTCCATAGGGATATGCCTATAGGTGATATTTTCAAATGACCTTTCTAATAAACGTACCCTTCAGAGGAGACAAAGAAGCATAGGATTCATAATGGTGTAGACATGGTTTCGATGACAATCCACAAGTTGTGAGTCCATCAAGACTACCAAGTTACAAACATCTTGGGAGGTAGCTTCAGTCAGAAGACCTATGACTACTCGATACTCAACGATATTGTTGGTAGCAGGACCAATACAAACCGCTCCTAAATTGACCAAATCGTAAGCTTGTGAATAGAGAACCCAAGCAGTTGAGGCAAGATTCAAGGTGTGGCGACAAGTACCATCAGTGAAGCCATAGACAGCCATTTTCTCTGCATGACCAAAACATGGTATAAACAGATACAGAAACTAAACTCAAAACGATATTGAAAATACTTAAGCACACTCAAAGTCAAGTAATATACATATATACAAGATACTATCCAAGAGAGATCTAGGCATAGTACCTATTTAAGTACAATCCATTGCAAGGTTGTCTTAAGGGGATTCCATCATATTCCACGAGCTTGTAGGCCCCTTTCTCTAAAACTTTGGAAATGATTAAAGGACCATACCACATGGATTCGAACTTCCATTTCCCTAGTTTGTCATATCTCTGATCATAAGTCAAAACTAGGTCACCCTCATTAAAGGCACGAGGTTAGACAGACTCGTCATATTGCGCCTTGACACATTTCTTGTGTGCCTAATTAGCTAAGGAAACATCTCTTCTAGTTTCATCAAGTTTATTCAAGTATATAAATCTCTCTTCCTTTGCGGAAGTGTCTAGGAGAAGTTTGACGGCAGGTTTCAAGGATGGAATCTGACATCGAATCGGTAAGAGAACTTCTAGTCCATAGACAAGCTGGAAAGCTGTGAAACTAGTATCTATTTTCACTGAGGTCCTTTAAGCCCAAAGAATAGAGAAAATAATATGGTGTCAGTTGTACTTATGGTCTCCAACCATCTGACAAAGCATTGTTTTCAAAACTTTGTTAATGGCGTTGACCTGACCATTAGCTTGAGGATAATAGGGTGTAGAGTTTTCATGATGAAAACCTAGCTTGGCACTTAGTTCCTCCATCATTTGATTACGTAAATGTGATTTGTGATTAGTAACTATGGAATACGGGACTCCAAATCTTGCTATCACATGATTGAATAGGAAGAGAGCGGCAGTCTTATCGTCCTCTGTATATGTAGGCATGGCCTTATCCCGTAAAGGTATCCCAAAACATAGAATTGGGACCATAATATGGATAGGTAGTATCATCAACATGACCTTCCATGGGAGAATGGAATGAGATATTTCCCCTACAAGGTTATTGGAACAAGGGAGGACCTTGCGAAGGATATGGATCTTCGCTTTCTGCAATCACATTTTCTCCCACTTGGGAGTTGGTAGCAGCTCCTTGGTCGATAGCTTCCATAGGATTTTCTCCTGAAATAGGAATAAAATAAGGTGGCAAGCCCCGTACTCTTCTGAACTATCTTATTTCATCCAGTTTGTACAGTTCCTATCTAACCTAGGGTCTCAAAACTAGAAAACACACCAAAACATTTCCCTACTCAAGCTATAGGTCGAACAAACACACTTAAATGACATGAGGAGTTTAGATAGTCAGTTCTCTCACTAGGATTTTCAAGAAGGTGCCACTCACAATATACCTCAAGTGTACCTGTGTAGTAATCTCCCCAAATGTTGTTTTCAGTTTATGGCTCCAAGCAAGATGGCCAAAGGGATTTTCTCAGATAGATAAGGTATCCTAGTGAGGTCTCCCGATATACGCAAGGTACGTGGGAGCTGAAATCGGTAGTAGTGCTTTTTAATGCATAACCGTTCAAAAGGGGCCTTCCTATATACAATTGAGTACATGAAGTACCTTTCTATATACCACAAGGGTACATGAAAGGCCATTTGATATACCGATGGTACGTGGAAGAACCGCGTGAGTCCCGGGATGTAATGTAGATGAGTAACGATAGCTCCTAAGCTTAACGATGCCCAAACGTGTCTCTAGCCTATCACTCAAATTGCTATGTAAATTTTAATCCTATAACTACCGTTAATTTTAAAGTGGACGGTTAGGTGAATGCATGGAATTCTAACAGAAAAGTAAAACCATGCAGAATGTAGATGCAAATATTTCACTTTACCGTTAGTGGTATGCCTACTTATGGGAGGGAAAGAGAGTATTTTCTTTTCGTTTTGAAAACCAAAAATTCCCAAACAACTACTTTGAACAAATAAAATCCAAAGACAAGCAACACATTCCAAACTCATTTTTCTTTTTGAATGAAACCAAAGGGGTAAGAGCCTCTTTTCCTAAAAGAAAAACAACAAGCACTCTACATGCATATGCACTCTATTTTTTCGATTTTTCTTTTAAACATAGATAGATCTAACTTAAAACTACACTAGTTTTTCTTTTAATGAGATAGTACTAATGAAAGAGAGACAAAAGAACAAAGAGAACCTAAAATATTGTGAGGCTAATTATAGATCCAATTCCCTATGCTCAGTAATAATAATGACCTAATCTCAATCAAAAAAAATTCTTTTTAATAAGCCAAAAGAAGTCCTCTATGGAAAAAATGAAATTAAGATGATAAGCAAGTGGTTTTTCTTTCATTCTTTATAAATGAAACAAAAATATATCTAATCTGAAACCTAAGCTTTCAAAAAATCCTTTTAAAATCACAACCAACAAGCATGAAAGCACACAAATGATCAACACGCCTACTCTAGCTTTTGAATTCTTCAATCAAACCAATTTTTACAACAGAATTTCAACCATGAGCATACATATTCAAACACACAAGCCTGACAGTGCAGGGCTGAAAGCAAACAAAATCCAACTTTTTACAAAAAATGACAAAAATCAAGTTCTGGAACAAGGCCTACTTGGCACTGCGCTGGAGGGGTGTGGACAGAGTGGTTCTGGACGAGCACCTCTCCTAGATAATGAGGATTAGACGGTGGCACCGCTTATGTCTAACGGAGTTCAGGCGGTGGCACTGCTTCTTTCCAATAGCACATGTGCAGTTCCTTGAATGTATTCAAAACACAAGGAGAATTAGAATTCAAGTGAAAAATTGATCAAATCAAGGTAAATACTGATGAATTGACAGTAAAAAAGAGCATAAAAGGTTAAAATAGTTTCGATCTGAACATATCTGAAAGTTTTAAACCAAAATCCACTAAGTTAGATGGCAGATCTGACTGAAGAGAGTTAGAAACTGGAGCTTGGATTCGGACAAGGGGTCAAGGACTGAGGAATATCAGATCAATTGAAATTTGCTTTGAACCCCAATAGAGTCGCCATATTTGTAATCATGAATATTGCACCTTCTGCAGATAGAATTTGTTCCTCTGGTCTGAATGGTTCATATCCAGAACAAATGAGTGAATAACTCGGTTGAAGACCTTCCCTTAATGTTATAGAAGCCTGGAATATAACTTTGACGAAAGACCTGTATATATGTAAGACATATCAAACATACAAAGAAATCAAAGCTACCAGAAAAACATCTACACATCCATATTAGTGACTAAGGAATCCAATAACATATATGTGACATTTACACAACAAACATGTGGGAAGGAAATCAACTTTGCATTAGGAAATAAATGAAAGAGCTTACAACCATGTGACTAAGTGTCAAGACACTCCTTCACAAAACTAACACCTTGTCCCCAATAGCTCCAACTTTCTCCAAAATTTCTCTCTGATGGATTAGGCCAGGGTATCAATTCAAGATCATAACTCTACTATTCTTCTCCTCCACTCAAATATGGACATCAACTTGTATTTATAAGGCTCAATTGATAGGGATGGTTGAGAGAATTATGGGTGAGGTGGCTCTAATGTTTTACCAAGAGGGATCTCGAGCTCAACTAACCCATATTGATAGGGATAAGGGAGGACACGAGGCTCATGATCTACAAGCCTCGAGAAACTTCTCTTTTTCCCATTTTACCAAGGGTACCTCTTTTGTTCCCTTATGACAGAGTGGTTTAGGTGAGAAATGATTCAACAACAAAGCACATTAGTGGTGGCACTACTTCTCTATAATAGGACATAGGCAGTGCTAAAGAAGGTACCACTCATCAGCTAAAGGAAAAGCGGGTGCTAGGTTTTTTCAAGTAGAATTGATATCCAGATCAAGTTTCCACTCTAAGTTTTGGGATTTAGGGAAAACATAGGGGTTAAGGATCTCATCACATGTTGGTGACAGGATTTGGGTATAACAGTTCTGTTATCTTCTTAGCACATCTTGACTCCATTGCCCAATGGTCCTATGTTCTATTTCAACCAGTATTACAAATAATTCATATTTTCATTTGTACATATCTGGCATTGTTAATATCTGGTGAGAGATCCCTCTCGGAAGAGAAGAAAGCCAGTTCTCTCTTCGAAAGTTGTTCCGTTGTTACCTGGGAGCGAGCCTTCACAACCTTTGGTTCAATTCTAGTGCTAACAAATTGGTGAAGTTGCTGGGGATGAGGTTGAATATCATCCTTGGGAGAACGACAAGGATTGGAAAGTTTCAAGAAAGAGATTTCTGCAAGAAAACATAAGTTTCTACATTCACAAGAAGGTTGTACATTTCCCTGGAGACTCCATGTTCATTTGAGCAGTATTACGTGAGACATCCTGGCTTTCAAGAGAGTACATACGAGAGGTAATCCTAATACTGAAACTTTGCAAAGTGTGGAAAATACAAAAATAATGCTTAGAAGAAGGAATAAAGAAAAAAGTGAATAGTTCTCTGTTTGTTACGTCATCATATGAATATTTTCATAATATAATAGAGTCTAAATGGGAAAATAATGTTGAAAAATTTATGTCAAAATCAAAGTCTGAGTGCGACCTAAAGGAAGTTGAGACTAACCCTAGTATATTGGAATCATATCATCTTTATGCTTTGTGGTTAGACCTTGAGACCTCAGCCAAATCTAAAAAGGCAATCCCTATTTTTCAGAACGTCTAGTTTCCCAACCCCCAACTTGCACCTAATCAACCTACACCAATGGCAGCTGCTAGGTTTGCTTCATTGGCTTTACTTGCAGCACTGCATGACCTTCCTTTGAACTGTGCACAAAGAATCACACTATAAGATGGGGAAGGCAATGTATCTTTCAAATATATCATGTAGGAATGTTTGATCATTTTATCGACCTAGAGGAAGTAGATTATGAGGATGTTAAGATGAGACCATTTGCATAAATTTTGTCTGGGGAGGCCAAGTAATGGTATAAAGATCTACCTGATAGGTCTATCCCAGATTTTGCAGGCTTTCAAACAATATTTTTGGAAAGATGGGACGATAAGCAGAGGCCATTACAAGTCCTATCCTAGTACAATAACCTCAAGAAGGGGGTTTTTGAGTCAGTCCATGAGTTCTCTAGTAGGTTCATGAGGGTTTACAATTAAATACCTAATGATATCAAGCCTCTGCCTGGTGCTGCTAAAATCCATTATGCTAAGGATTTCGATAATGGTTTTGCCTTGTTGTTAAAAGAAAGGAAATTGACTACTCTCCCTGCTATGTTTACAGATGCATTAGAGGTAGAAGCCAACATGATGGCATGTGGGAAGATAAAGCAGAGGGAAGATGCAGATAGGAGGAAAGGTAGAGAAGAACTTCCCTCCACTTTCACAGTTTCTTCACCTAACGATGTAAAGTTTGAAATGATGCTGAAAGCCATGGAAAATCTAATGGACAGGCTGACTGTGGAGGCTAGGCCAGAAAATCGGGAATAGAACGAACCCCATATCATAAAACCCAACTTTATAAGGGCCATTCTTCCCCCATCCCCACATAATAGACAAAGAGACATGAGGAATCCAAGGAACAAAGAACAACAACCAATAAGACCACCATTCCCTGAAAATTATGTGGATGATAATGATGGTGCAGAAGCTGTAGAAGACCATATTCATCATTTTGGTGACCTAGATTCAGAAATCTATTTTAATGAAGAGGAACACAATATGTTTGCTCTAGAGGATGACACTAATTTAAAGAAGGAGTTGGAGCAATATCATAAGAGGTATATGCACGCCATAGATGATGTTAGAAAAATCAAATTGAGGGGTAGAGATGTTGTTGTAAATAAAGGAGGGTTAAATCCAAATCAGCCTTCCTGTAGTCAGGCCAACACAGAGAAAATAAATGAAAGACAAAAAGAGCCTGTTGTATATAAAGAAGTTGGAAATGGGGCTGAGAAAGTGAAAGAACCTAAAAAACATCACCTGTGGAGCTAGATAAACTTTCTTCCATGTTTAATTTACAAAGTGAGCTTTCCAACTTAAAAATTTCAATTCCTTTTAATGAATTTCCAAGAAATCAGGAGTACAGAAACACTAACAAAGATGATCAAAGATTAGGGAGAAGCTCACCCAAATATTTTAGAACTGATAGAAGACAATCCTACTATTATCTTGGGATCTAAAATTGATAGTGTGGATAGTGAAGACAAGGAAGTACCACCCTTTTACATGAGTTTAAATGTGCATGACATGGTATTGCATAATGCTATGTTAGATTCAGGTGCTTCTCACAATTTGATGCTAAAGGGGGTGGTGGAAAGTCTGGGGCTTGAGATTACCAGGCCTTATAAAGATATGTATTCTTTTGATTTCAAAAGAGTTAAATGTCTGGGTTTGATAAAGGACATGGTAGTATCCTTGAACAAGTTACCATCTAAAACTGTGGTCATGGATGTTGTCGTGGACGATATTCCTCCCAAGTTTGGTATTTTGCTGTCGAGGTCTTGAACTTCCAAGCTAAAGGGGATCTTACAAAAGGATATATCTTATGCAACAATTCATGTTCGTAATGAAAACAAGAGACTGTACAGTGAGAAAGACTACCTTATGTTGTTAGAAGTCAAGCTCAACCTGAAATTCATCATTTTTATGTTGTTGATATAGACTTAGGGTCATCAATTTTTTTCAATGATATATCTACTTGTAACTCAAAAATTATTGTGCCAAATTAATGCAAAATGGATAAAAAAGAGACAAGTGAGCAGGAAGCTTTGGAAAGAAAACAGAAAGATGAAGGACCGTGGAAGATGTATTTTGATAGCTCATTAGCTAAAATAGGTGTTGGGGCGGGTGTATACATAATTTCTCCAATTAGAGATACTAAAGCATATTCTTACAGGTTAGTCTTTGAATGTACTAATAATATAGAGGAATATGAAGCTTTGTTTTTAGGTTTGGATGCCTTGAAGGATTTGGGAGCTAAAAGGGTCCAAATCTTTGGATATTCAGAACTTGTGGTCAATCAGGTGAATGACAGCTACCAGACTAGGAATCCCAAAATGAGAGCTTACCGGAATGAAGTATGGGATATGTTTGGGAATTATTTCACCAAACACAACGTCCAAGTGATTCCTAGATATGAGAATACCGTGGCAGATTCTATGGCAATTGCTGTGTGGAAATTTGAAACTCCTATAGTGGCTAAGAGAAAATATAAAGTGGAAATTGTGAACAGGCCCTCCATACCTAACAACACCAAATACTGGTAGGTTTTCGAAGATGATATGCAAATCAAAAGGTTTTTGGAACTATCAGGTGAATTTGTGAATACCCACATAGATGAAGAAAATAATGACTTCGAGAACAACCTAGAGGTTGATAGGATGAAGAAGAGACTGCTGGAACAGGGAAGTTGAAAGGATCTTTGGGGGGGGAAGATATAGTCCAACTGAAGAGTAATCACATCCCCAGAGGTATGATTCCCCTAGAGACAAATTTTGAACAAAACAATGTTTCCATAGATCCTAAGGTCAAACCTGCTGAAAATGCTATGGAAGATAAAAACATTGGCACTGAAGAGGATCCAAAAATCGTAAGGTTATCCAAGAAGTTACATGCCAAAGAAAAAGATGAATATGTGAAATTGATGAAGAAATACACAGATGTATTTTCATGGAGTTACGATGACCTCAAAGAGAATGACACTTCCATCATATAGCACATGATTCCAGTCAACCCTGGAGAGAAACCATTTAGGCAGAAACTCAGAAGAATCAATCCAAAGCTAGTGCCTATAATTGAAAAGGATATTAAAAATATGTTTGATGCAAAAATAATTATAACCCCGAGGTTTTCAAAATGGGTTGCCAATTTGGTGCCAGTTAGGAATAAGAATGGAGAGATAAGACCGTGTGTGGATTTCAGAAATTTGAATAAAGTCTCTTTGAAGGACAATTACCCTTTACCAAAGATGGACCAGATCCTGCAAAGGGTGGTGGGCTTAGAAATAATATCTAATATGGATGGGTTTTCTGGTTACAACTAGGTAAAAGTGCTACCTGAAGACCAGGAGAAAACTGCTTTCACTACACCCTGGGGCACCTTCATGTATGCAAAGATGCCATTCAGATTAATTAGCATAGGAGCCACTTTCCAACGTGCTATGGATATTGATTTTGCGGACGAAAGGGACAAGTTTGTGGTGATTTACATGGATTATATTACTGTATATTCCATGTCTAACAAGGACCATATCAGACATTTGGAAAGGGTTTTCATTAAATGCAGAAAGTATGGAATTTCCTTGAATCTGAGAAAGTCCAATTTTGATCTAGAAGAAGGTAAACTGTTGGGGCATATTATTTCCAAGGAAGGCATCAGGATTGATCCAGACAGGGTGAGTGGCATCTTGAAGGTGGAAGAGCCAAGGAGTAAGAAGGAAATAAAGTCTTTCATTGGACAAGTAAATTTCTTGAGAAGATTCATTCCTATTTTTGCTGAAATCTTGATGAACATTACTAGTATGCCAAGAAAGGATCATGCAATAAAATAAATAGGAGAAATAATTTTTAGTATTCTCATATGCTTCAGAGCATACTGTGGTAGCTGTCTTGTTACAGAAGAATGATCAGGGAGAAGAACATCCTATAGCATTTTTCAGCAAGATAGTAAGAGATGGGGAATTAAAATATGATATAATCGAAAAACAATCCTATGCTTTGGATAAGGCCTTAAAGGATTTCAGAATTTATATTCCCCATTCACATATAATTGCATATGTTCCCAGCAACATGGTGAAGAGTATATTTACACATCCAGACCCAGAGGGGAGAAGAGATAAATGGATTGCAGTGCTTCTAGAGTATGACATAGAAATTAATCCCACAAAATTGATTATAGGGCAATGATTGGCTAAAATGAGGATAGATTCCCATTGTGAATCTCTACAGCTAAATGTTTTAGCTATCCCGTCAAACCAGCTGGGTATAGAAGTGCAGGTGGGTCCTGATTTTTCTGTCTCTCCTTGGTATGTTGATATTGTTTATGTATTACAGAATTTACAGCCTCCTGCAGGGTTAAGAAAAACTAGAGCGAGGTCTGTGAAATTGAAGGCTGCGATTTTTTTTATCATAGATCAATATGTTTATTGGAAGGACCCTGGTGGAATACTGTAGAACTATCTCCTAGAGAATGAAGCTCAACATATAGCAAAACAGTCCCATGAGGGAGATTGTGGGGGACACCATTCTTGGAAGGTAACTGCGAATAAAATTCTCAGAGCAGGATTTTATTGGCCTTCATTTTTTTCAGATGTGTATAAAGAAACCACCAAATTCCATTCGTGCCAAATTTTTGAAGGAAAAAGGAAGGTGGTTTCACTTCCACTCAACCTTATATCAGTAGAAGCACCTTTCTAGCAATGAGGGTTGGATTTCATTAGGGAAATAAATCCCAACTCCTTAGGACAACATAAGTGGATTTTAACAGCTACTGGTTATTTTACAAAGTGGATTGAAGCGATGCCCACTAGAAGAGCTACAGAAGAAGTGATAATGGATTTCCTGGAAAACAACATTTTGGCAAGATTTGGTTGTCCTAAAATAATTGTGACAGATAATGCACCAGCTTTTAAGTACAAAAAGATGATTAATTTCTGCCACAAGTATCACATAGGCCTAAATCATTCTATTGCTTATTATCCATAGGGTAACAGACTGGCATAATCCTCTAACAAGAGTCTGGTGAGGATTATCAAGAAGCTGTTGGAGGACAACAAAAGATCCTGGCATACAAAGTTGAAATATGCCTTATGGGATTACATGATCAACACAAAGAGGGCTATTGGTATGTCACCATTTCAATTGGTGTATGGAGCTGAGGTAATTTTTCTTGCATCTCTAGGAGTCCCAGTTACAAAATTGTTGTAAGACCAACAAGACAACCCTAATCCTATGCAAAGAAGGATCAACCAGATTATTGAACTAAATGAACTGAGGGATAAGGCCTATGATAAGGTACATAAACATCAGGAGAATATGAAGAATACCTTTGATAGAATAATAAAGGAGGATTTTTTTCAGGTTGATGACTTGGTGTTAAAATGGGATGCCCTGCATGAAGACAAAGGAAAACATGGAAAATTTGATCACTTGTGGGTAGGCCCATACCTTATTGCAGCACTCAGGGGTAACAATGCATTCATTTTGCAGTATCAAGATGGGTCGCAATATGAAGGAGGCCCAGTTAATGGGATATTTCTGAAGCATTACATGGAGTAAGGGGACAGGGTTCCATGTATTATAGTGTAAATATTTTTATTTTTTTAGTCAATACAGATGGTGAATCGAAATATTTTAAGCCCGTAGAGAAGGCACTAAGATCAAAAGAGCTGACCATTTTTCAGTTCTGTTTTCTTTCAGAAAAATAAAGTAAAATAAAAAGGAGTAGGTCATCAATGGATTCAAAAACTTGTCTATGGGGTTATTTTCTATCTCGTTGGGAGGATAGAATCCCTTGTGGAGCCATTTGTTAGCACCATATTTAAAAATTTGGATTATGGAAGGTTTTGGGGGAAGAGACCTTAGCAGGAAATATGGGGAAGGAACCCTTAGAGTTATTAGGGGTGCTGAAGGAATTTGTGGTAGAGCATTCTATCTTTAGAACAAGCAACAGTGGGAGTGAGGTAAAATAACGATGTGAATCGACAACTCCAATTCAAAAGGATAAAGATCAACTGTGAAAGGGAATTTTGCGAGTCAGGGATGCTAGGAAAAACACGGTCGTTGGATTTTTGGAGTGCGTTAAATGGGAACCATAATGGAAGGTTGAGATTAATCTAAGGGTAGATCAATGATGCCAGATCATTCCACATGGTGGACATGCTTGGCCATAGAAGCTGTTCCAAATTGTGAAATATGATAAAGGGGGAAAGAATCGGAGGGCTGAGATGAAAGCAAAGATAGATCTACGATCGTGGTACATTTCATGATATGAACTAGCGCAGAAGGGGTCAAGATTTCAATCCGTGAAAAGTTGTAGAGTCCACCAGGATCGATGGTTGCAAAGAAAGAGCGATCTTGATCGGAAGATAAGAAACATTCCACAATTGGGAGTTGCACACTCAGTCAAGGGAGGAAGAGTTGGCGAAATGTTAAAACTCTCAGGCATGGACGGTCCCAATGAAGGTAATTTGGAGATCGACGATGGAGGTCGATTTTCCCAAATTAAGCTGCACATACTGGTAATATGGAAACTTTGACACAAAGACCTTGCATGTCAAAGGCTTATATCTCAAAGAGAAAGGATCTACGGTGCAGATTGTATAGATAAGCATAGAGATTATGTGGTATAGAAAATTATAAATAGGTCTACATGGAGTTGAAAAGGTTTGTCTTTTCCAGAACCTCGATATTGACAAACGCCCCAACTACATATAGAGTGCCAATGTAGACAGATTGGAACACTGTGCTAAGGAAACAAGGTAGGCACCCTGATAATCCCTCAGTGCTGTTAAAAATGGAAAAAGTAGGAGAAATATAAGTGGTAGATGTATGGAATAAGTAAGAATCAGGGTTTATAGGTCGGAGGGAAGAAGAAAGTCTTGTGGATGAAAATTTTGATATCTTTGATGCCATTCTGTTGGGTGAAACAATTGAGACTGCTAAGGGTAAATTGGAAGTCCTGAAGGACTAGGGTAGCAATATCTGTAGTGTTTTTAAATCCTTTTTCAATCTTTTCTCTGTTAACTAGACCCCCCACTACCCCGAGTTTGTTGATTGGTGTGCATAAAATTTTTCTTCCACTGAAAAGGCCATCATGAATAGGTCCAAGTCCAAAATCCTCTACTCTGTTCAGGATCCTGTCATCCATAATACCTTCCACATTCCAGATGAATTTGTCCACATATCCCAAAAATACTGAGAATAAATATCGTACATTTCTTTTGAGAGTCTATTGTCGAAAATATAGATGCTTTCCTGAAGTCTTGTTCACAACCTAATACTGAATTTATCAGTCTATCTTACCCCATCAATCTAAATCTATTAAACGAAGAAACCCAGTGGTGCATGACCCTAGCCAGTCAATTTCTAAGTCTATCACAGAGTCATTGTTAAGTCTACTATTTTTTTTGAGTACCTGTCCTATCAAAACTGAACTTCAAGGACAATCCTTTCAAGCATGTTGTCTTAAAATGATGAATTTCTAGCTTAGGACATTTGTTCTCATTAAGCTAATTTCCATGAGACCAAAGTGTTTAGATTCCAATATTTTTTGTTGAGAATGTTCTTATCTTATAACAAATATTGTTTACAGGTGCCTAAGCTAGAGATCACTGATGACATGACCAAGGACTACTGTAAATTCATGAACTCCTTGATGGCAAAAATATATAACCTTTTCTTCCGAGAAAGGTTTCCCAGGGTATTTCTTGAGATGAGGCAGATGTTGCAGCTATCTCCTAGCAAGATGATAGGAGATTGGTTCCTTCTAGAATTTGAAACAGTCATAAGGCTATATGGATTTGTGCATCAGCCTTATGTCCTGCTAGCCTTTCTGACTGCCCAAGTTTTCTCCTTGGAATTAATCAGGAAAAGACTCACTGTTGAAGAAGAACACTTTTTGAACTCTAAGAAGGGCTCAAGCATTACTTTCCCTTAGGAGGTAGGGCCATACACGGTCAAGAGCAGGGCTTCCCTACCACAGGTTGGTAACTTACTCAAAGGCATGGGATTCTCTCTGGGGAAGGCTATAAACTATAACCCACATCAATTAATTTCCAAAAGGAGAAAAGCTCACAAGAGTAATCTTTTTGAGAACACTAAAATAACCAGGCTTAGAGAAGAGAGAAGCAACCAATTGGGATGATTTTCCTAACTCTACCACAATGGATATCAGCATAGGATGAGACTCTTTCTCACCCCTGCTAGGGAAAAATTCTCCCTAAATGGACCTATCCAAAGTAGTTTCAATGGCTGGGAATGCTTCATCGTTGGTCAGTTATTTAGGAAGTTCAATGAAAAGAGGACCTTCGGAACCCATGGAGACTAATGAGGTAGATACTGCCAACATGCCCAAAAAGAAGAAGGCTAAACAAGAACAATAGTTGGTACATGTTAAGAGAAGCAGTATGAAGGGACAAATGAAGAAGAAAAGCATGAAAGACAAACATAAACAAGAAGAGCCCGAAATAGCCAATTTAGAGATATAGGAGTATGTGTTTGATGGATAGACTCCAAACAGGCATTCCTCTAAAGAAGATTGGCTAGACTCTTATAGAGAAAGGGCTAATAGAAATTTTAATGAGACAATGAAGCTATATGATGAAGTAGTACATTTTCCCTACCCAAATGTGGCATTGAATACTGTGAGGGATCATGCTACAGACACCCTTAGCCTGGCCTTGATAGTAGGCAACAAAGTGTTAGAGGTCAATGTGAACCTCGAAAAGGTTCCCACTACTGATATAATACACCTTAATAGAGAGACCACTGACATCTTGAATAGTAGATTGCTTAAGTCCACATTGCAAATGTCCAAGCTAGAGTCAAGCAAAGAAAAAACTTGAGACCTATTGATGAAGGTAAGAGTTGAAAACAAGGCCCTTAGGGCCCAAATTAACAATTTGCAGAATGAAACCGTACAGATAGATGGATAGGAAGATAAGAGAGACTTAGCCCAAAGATTGTTGGATGAGAAAGAAAAAGAGATCTAGATACTTAAAAAGAAGTTGAAAATACCTTCCACCCAACTCATTCGGATAGCTGAGTTGGCTGAATTTGAGAAAGAGAGAGACACATTAAACACTGAGCTTACATATTGCAAGGTGAAGTTGTTGAAGCTCGAGGAGAAATAAAAGAAATGGGAAGTGGATGCCAAGATTTTGAAAGAGATCGAAAAGGAATTAAAGGCTAAGATGGAAACAAAGGAAAGAGAGCTTCAGGAAAAATGCACAGAGGCTGCAATTCAGTCAGTAAATGTAGCTGGAGAAGTAGATACTAGTTCTCTTTCTAAAGAAATTTCCCAAATAGGCCTGAAGGATACCAAGCTTACAAATCTGAAACAATAGATCAAGGAGTTGGAGGAGGAAAAAGAAAAGGAGAAACAACGGAAGAAAGAGATAGATAAGAAAAATCAAGAATTGACACAGCAAAATGCCAAATTAAGCAAGCAGGTGGTCGGTAATATGGCCTTGCAGGGTGCCAGACACTTGATTTGGGACCAAATCAATGCAGAATCCAACAAGTTTAGACCTTATTTAGATTTCATCTCAAATTAGGAGAATAATTTGACAGAGGCCAATAAAAAGGTTTCGACAGTATACGGAGAAGTGAATAAAAGATCAGTAGAGGTAGCTAAAAATGTTGTTGAATTTCTAAGCTCCTTGTCAGATGATCTAGTCATCAAGTATGGTATCCAAAACAGAGTTTCCATTATTTCTGGGGCTAGAAAAGTGATTGCTAAACATAGGATGTTGGAAATTGTACTGGCTGAAATTGACATTGTAGACCACAAATTCAAGGAGATGATTAAGTTGTTTAGGCCACTGGTGAACAGAGGGGTCCCTTTATTCTAGGAAGAAAAGGGACCTTTATTGTGTTAGAAGGATTATTTGAAGCAATTGGTTAGTTGCAGATCAGATAACAACAATTTTTGAGACATGCAGCAAGCCTTGTCATGGATGATAGTATTTGATAAATTGACCGGTGAATTTGAATTAATTTTGATTTTAAAGCTGCTTGTGCCACAGTGCTTGACATCTCATACACAGAAACTATGGAGCTCAAATTACAAGCGCATGACATGGTTGTTGTGACCTTGCCTAGTTCTGATCAATGGAGGTCAATTCAACAATACGGGTCAACCAATTTTAGGATGCAGCCATAGAGACAGTATGGATGACAATGCGAGAATTCTTCTCCAAAGCATGTCCATTTGAAAAATCGCCTCTTCCAGACTTTGTACATCTATCACCAGCCAAAAAACACAGAAAGTATTTTGCGTATATTTTCCTCCAGCAATCCACCATTTATTTTTCTTTTTATGTAAATTGTGGAAGATATTCCACATTTGAGTTTGTTAGAATATGTTCTTCGGTTTGTAACAAATTTTGTTGCTAATGTCGATTTTTGAAGTCGGAAACACTATAAAATTACCTCCTGAAGAAGGAGAAAGGGTTGGAACCAATGTGATTTTTGTGTTGTATGCTTTCAAGAGTTTTCAAATAAAATTGCAGAGTCGAATTTGGTGTTTTCACAGGGATTCATGTGTTGTTTTATGTTACAGTTTGTTACTTTCTTTCTCATGTGAACGTTTTCCAGTTTATCTCCCCCATTATGTTTTCTTTCATGTCTGAAATAAGTGCATAATAGTTTGGAATTCATACATACTATGCTCTGTCTATTGTTTTAGATATCCATCGAATATTTGCTTCTAAATTTAATACATAATTCATTCTTTAAATGCTCTGTGTCAATGGTTTGTTCTTGTTCTTCCTTTTCCACCAGAGAAATTATAAATTGATTGTGACCGAATAGCTATCTTTCCCATGTGTTAAAATAACCTGCATAAGTTCTGTTATCTCCTTAGCACATCTTGACTCCATCGCCCAATGGTCCTATGTTCTGTTTCAACTAGTCTTACAAACAATTCATATTTTCGTTTGTACATATCTAGCATTGTTAATATCTGGTGAGAGATCCCTCTCAGAAGAGTAGAAAGCCAGTTCTCTCTTCAAAAGTGGTTATGTTGTTACCTGGGAGCGAGCCATCACAACTTTGGGTTCAATTCCAGTGCTAACACCTTCCTTTTGTGAAAAACCTCATGCAAAAAATCTTGCTTTAAACTTTTCAATACTGCCGTCTATTGAATGCTTTGTCTTTAAAATCCATTTTGAAGAAACAATTGATTTTTCCTTTGGTCTTGGCACCACATCCCAAACATCATTCTTTATTATTTACTAGTTTTCTTTGATCATGGCCTGCATCCATTCCTTCTTATTCGAAGCTTCTTAAAAAAATGTGGGTTCTTCATCAACACAATTTCTCATTAGTGTTACATAGTTTGAGTGGATTCTTTGTCTTTTGCTTCCTTTTGGTGCACCATATATTTCTGCTTCCATGATTACATCACAAGCCCAAGATGGTCTTATTTTTGTTGGGATCGTCTTCTGGGGTGTTTCTGTAAGTCCTTGAGGTTTTGCAAGGTCATGATATTCTTATATAGGAGCTTCTTCAATATCTCTAACTGGTGGTATGATGTATTCTGTGGCTCTAGGAGACTCCTTCTCTTCTTCATGATCTTCATCTGCAAGGTTCTTTCTGGATTTGGTGAAGGTTGCATCTTCACAAAATGTAAAATCTCTACTAATCTTGATCCGTTGGAATCCTAGAATATACATTCTATAAGCTTTTGAATTTTCACCGTAGCCATCAAATATTCCCTTCTTTCATGAAGGGTCCAACTTTTATCTTTTCTCCTTCAGAATATGTAGGTACACGAGACAACCAAATATCTTTAGGTGGCTTACTTCAAGATTTCACCAGTGAACATTTCTTTTGGGGTTTTGTTTCCAAGCACACGGTGGGATATTCTATTATGGACATAGGCTGGAGCTCTTTCTACTTATTCCCATAGATGAATAGGTACATCTTAATCATGGATCATTGCTCTGACTGCTTCTATGATGGATCTATTCTTTCTTTAATCCACTCCATTTTGTTGTGGATTATAGGGTGTGGTAAGATCCCTTTTAATGCCAACATCTTTACAGAATTCCTTCAATTCATTTGAAGTGAATTCTCTTCCATTATCTGACCTTAATATCTTGATATTCTTTTCAGATAGATTCTCCACAAGAACCTTACATATCTTGAATTTTACAAATACTTTATATTTTCCTTTTAACAAGTATATCCAAGTCTTACGAGAGTAATCATCAATAAATGAGACATAATATACATACCCTCTTTAGGAAGTGGCTGACATTGGTCCGAACACATTTGAGTGTACAATGTCCAAGATCCCCTTTTCTTTGTTGTTACTGCTTATAAATGGATTCTTGGTGTTCTTTCCTTGAGCACATCCTTTACATGCTCCTTCATGGTTGATATGGATCTTTGGTAGAGTTGTTAATACCTTTCTCACAATTGGTAATGCTTTGTAGTTTACATGAGAATCTCTTATATGCCATAGTTAACATGGAATAATGGTGATAGATGTAATAGTTGAATCTATTTGTCCTTTCAATTTGTAGAATCCTCCTTCTTCGACACCGATTACAGTAACACAATCTATTGTTTTCCCTTTCAGCCACATAAGGACTTCACCATCTATAAAAGAAACTCTAAACCCTTTCTTATCTAGAGCTGATATGGAAATAAGATTCTTATTTAAACCTGGAACATATAAGACTTCTTTCATCTTCATGAGATTTCCAGTTCTTAATTTGTAAGAGGCTTCTCCCATTCCTTTGATGGGGTACTCATAGTTATCTCCAAGTTGTACCTCATGATCAGAATAGTCTTTTTGGGTAAAGTAAGAGAGTGAATCCTTATGTCTTGTCATATGTTTGGAAGCACCACTGTCTATGATCCAAGTTTCACTTCCATGGGTGATTGCACCCATGAGAGTTAAAATTAGGACACACTCTTCACTAGAGTCTTCATTTTCTGTGGTTTTTTCCTTATCTGATTCATTTTATTCAGGTGCATGGGCATGGTACTTTCGGTTCTTTTTATTAAACTGGTCTTTTTTAATAGGACAATATCTAGCAATGTGTCCCATCTTATGAAATGAGTAACAATCAAAAGATGAGTAATCCCAGCTTCTATATTTCTTCTTGAAGTTAGGTGATCTTCTAGGATATGAACCTTGACTCTTCATTTTGAATCTTCCATTCTTAGTGTGTGTAGCTAGAGCTTGGTCTTCATTGTCATTTAACTTCTCTTCTCTATTGATTATCCTTCCTTCTTCTTGTACAAATTCTTCCCATAATTTGTTGAACTTGGTTAGCTTTCTTACAACACATATTCCTCTAATGAAGGGATCCCATTCTATAGGGAGACCATTCATAGTGGTCATCACCAATTTTTATTCTTCAACCATATCACCAATGGCTTCTAACTGTTCTTTGATCTGAGATACTCTAGAGAAATATGATGGTATGGTTTTTGTCTTCTGTATTTTCACACCCATGAGTTGGTTTCTCAAGGTCATTCTTTTGTTGATGTTCTTGCCTTCAAACATATTAGTTAGTGTATCAAACATTTCTTTAGGAGTATCTTTTGAAGATACCTGGGAGATCAACTAATCCTTGATAGAGTTAGTTGTGATCATTTTTACTTTGATCATATACTTTTTGTGTTTGTCCTTTTCCTCTTCTCCTTCTGGTTCCCTGACATCTTCCTTTATAAATCCATCTAGGTCATGTTATTAAAGGATGAGCATGACTCTATACTTCCATGCTCTGAATTTCTGTGCTCCCTCAATATTTTCCTCAATCTTGGTATTATTTGTCATATTTAATGAAAGAGAACCTCAAATGGAAATATAGGATATAGTACTTACCAGTTTGAGGACCTTTTCTGGAACCAGCTTTAGGATGACCTAGGGTTTGGATAGGAAACCCTAATTTTCCAACTGTGATCACTTGTAGATATGAGAGGAGGAAAATATTATTTTCCCCAAGGTGAGCTAGACTGTATCTTTCTTTTCTAGAATATTAGGAGAGAACCTTGAAAAATATGATTCCCTAGTTTCTCCCGGTAGTAGTGGTAGGTCAAAAAGTGAAATTCCTTATAATGAAAAACTGCCTCGACAGAAAGATGCGCCCTCCTAGGTTTATTTGAGTGGACCTTCTTGTTTATATAATCTATGGAGGGAGGTATCCATAATAGTAGATCCTATCTTGTCGGATTGTCGGATGAGCTGTTGCACAATGTCTTCTTTCAGGTTATCTCTGATACCATGTTAATATTTTAAAAGTTGTTATAACAAAACATAAGGATATATGAAAGAATAACAACCAAAATAGAACAAAAGAGAACAAAAATATTTATCCTAGGAAACCCTTGTGGGGAAGAAAACCCATACAAACTTCCTCTATATAAATTTCAACTAAGTACAGTGTAAGACCTAATAACAAGACTAGACTGCTTCCTCTCCTCTAGATGGAATGTCTCTTCTCTCTCTAGCACAACTGCTTGAGTGTTATTCTTGTACAAATGAGGGATATGCCTCTCCTATTTATACAGATCATTTGAGAGGCCTAATAACCCAACTGGGCCAACTTCTCCTTGCTTCCAGGTCCGAATTGCCTTGGAAGACTCAGAAATACATTTTAATAATAATTTAGTGGGTACTGCTCACCCAACTTACAATGGAGGTTTTACCTCAATACTTTTCATGACTAAATACATCAATGACATCCCTAATCGAAGGAACAACATCTATGGAAGGGGTAATAACAATAATAATACAAAATATAATATTTTCCACAGTTACATTTCTTTAACACTTCTATGGGATTATTTTTCTTTGAGTTCTATTATTGGTTTCATTACTATGATTTAAGAATCAAACAATGGTATTCATGCCTTAAAAATGATTATGGGAGAAATCCTCAGACTTTGGTCATATATGAATCTTCTATGGCTCAAGGGAAATGAAAAATTCCTTAAAAAACTATAAAGATATATTTAGTGGATATTTGACTTATAGGCCTTAAATAAATCATCTAAGTATCAAAGGACATAAGCAAGGAAGGAAACCACTACATAAGACCTCTCTGGGGGATGTTTTGGGTATGACTATAAATATTGACATTATTATGAGGTATCAAGCACCAATACATGGGTGTAATGGATTTAACCATGGTAGAGGAGGGAAACCCATGTATTAGGTCCTAAATAAATCTTCTATGGATCACACTCTATGAAAAAGGCCTTGAAGCACCACAAAAGTCATATTTTCCAAGATTTTTACTCTCTTAGTTAGGGTATGGATGCCATAAAATAATTTTGGAACCAATCATTTGTATGAGGGCCTTCAACATGGTTTAAGGATAAAATTAACTCCATAATCCCTAAAAAATTATATGGATTAATGGAAATGATTAAATCCTAAAAAACTATTTGAGATATCTATTGAGGGAATAATTAAGATGATTGGGTTACCATCAATCATTTTAATTCTATTCCTCGTGTGGCTCAACCACTTAAAAAATGGATATCAATATTAAGGAAGTTTGTCATCTATAGGAAACAATAGAGCTTTGTCATTTTGGCCACAAGTCTATCTCTACATTCAGTCCCTTTGGTTACGCACCTACCTGCTTGCCTACATAACAATGGAGCCTACAATGGAATTATCCTTAACAATACATTTGAGATGGTGTCAATGATAATGATTTAGATTTTTTGGTACTTGGATTATTGTGTAGAGGGCCCTTCTCCATTACTCTAGTATCTCATATAGATGATCAAAATTGAGAGAGAATTTTCCCACCTTTGTCTGAATCTGAAGGGCATCTTTTCCATAATAGAGATTTTTTTTAGGTTATGACATTATTGAATTTTTTCGCTAAAAAATCCATCATTTGGATCATTCTTAGGGAAAAAAAATCCATAGTGGCTGGTACACCTTGAATAATTCATATGAGAGAAATATAATAGAATTGTATCATACACCAACATATGCTCTATTGTTTTATTGAGTTATAAGTTGTTTCTGTAGTGGTTTAGGGAATAACATCCAGAATGTTTTGGTACCTTCCTAGGGTTTAAAGTTCATTTTACGGCCAATGCACTGTCTTTTACCGTACATTTGTTTTCATAATTTGTTGGTACCTTCCTATGGTTAAAAACTCTCTTTTACAACAAGCCTTACTCTCCTCTTTTGCTACAATTATTTTGGAAAAGTTTGAACTTTCTTTTCCTAGATTTATAAAGGTGAGTTTAACCTAATTGTAATGTCCCCATACCCCATAATGTAGATAATCTAAATTTTTTTCTTCAAGAACCCTTGTTATCCTTTGAAACATAGGGTATAGACATTAACACACACTTCAACCTTCATTCTCAGGCTTAGAATTAACCAATGTAACAGTCATTCCTCCTTTGACAGGTCCCTTTTGCGACCAAAAACACCTTTTCCGCACTGAACCTGTCCTTTCCACACTTCACCTTTCTCCTTCCACCTTTCTAACCTCAGAACTTAGGAGTCAAAAACTCAAAGGCTAGATGAAGTGAATGGTTAACCTTCCACCTTCTACCCTTCCTCTTTCCATCCTTCCGACCTAAGAAATCGAAAATCGAAAATCAAAAACATAATGGGAGATGTATACACTCAACGGATCTTTGGCCTTTCGCCTTTCACACTTCTTGTTTCTTCCTTTATGACCTCAGAACGTTTAAGTTGAAAACTTAATATTTCGAACTTAGCCTTTTCTTCACTTTCGACTTCCTCTTTCTGATCTCGTACTTTGGAAATCATAAAACACACTTTATTCCTTATTTTCAACCTCCCTTTCATCCTTCCACCTTCAGCCTTCCACAGGAGGATCCCAGGGTGCAGAAACACAACAATTCTCACTGTTCAACTTTCCCTTTTCTGGTTTCCTCCTTTCGCAGGCAGATTCCAAGAGGTGGAACACTAAGTCAGATGAATTCTGACTCTTTAACATGCTTCCATCCTCCTTGGACTTAGGAAAAAAATCATGAAACATATAAGGAAAAAATGTATGCAAATGCATTAACATTCATCAACAATAACTCTACTGAAATACTTAACAAGCATTCATCATCATCCATTCATCATATTCATAATCATTCTACATAACCAATATATTCATTCATAAGAAAATACATTGCATAAATAAAGATAACATAGATACTTATCTTGGATGATGGATTTGTCCCGTAACTAGCTATGTGGCTGCAAAGTTCCACCCAACCATATGTGAGTTGTGTTCATCAATTTCTCAAAACAACTGCCACCCCCGATTTGGGCATGATTTCCACAAGGAACTAGGAAAGAATAGACTTACACACAGCCATATCAAGACACACACACAGTCAATCCAACCTATAGTTGGGTTTATCAAATTTTCAGCCAATCCAACACCAAGTTGGGTTTATCAAGATGCAGGATTACAATCTAAACAATGTTGGGTTTATTAGGCTTACTTAGCCAAACCAGCATACAGTTGGGATTATCATACTATTCATAGTCAAGACAAATTTCACAATAAGGACCAGCTAAGCCACAAATGGGTTTATTAGACACTCAACCAAACCATCGCTCATAGTGGGTTTCTCAAGATGTCTAGCCAAGGATTAAACATGGCTGAAACAAAACAAGAAATAGCCAGGCCAATATCCAATTGGGTTTATCAGGATGCTAAGGCAGTGGAAAGGTAGAATGACTAAGCTAGTGTCTCATTCAAGAGATAGACACACCTCCACAAGGTCTATTTGGCCTAGGATCCACATTACCTACAGACCCAAAATAAGGAAGCATCCCCTTCTCTGCTCCACGGTCCCTCGGGCTATTCCTTCCCTTCCAGGGACCTTCAGGGCATGCAATGAATATTAACTAGCCACTCTTACCTTTCCATGAGGTTCTTCTTTGTACTAGGTTTATCAATCCCATTCCTCTTCTCTTCCACTCCTCAGTCTTGCATACAGTTCAGACCCAAAACCAGGGTGCACACCAGAATAACCATAGGGAAACACATCAACACAGAGTTTAACATAGTAAAAAAAACTACCACTCTATAACACAGAGAAAACAATTTTCCATACCACTCTGTAACATAGAGAAAACAAGTTTGCATACCACTCTATAACACAATGTTGATGGACTAAAAAAATATGAACAGTGAACCACACTGCACAACCACGAACATAAGCTTCTCTCTGACCCAGGTGAGCGAACAACCCCCCATAATCATGAGTGAATGAATGATAGAATGAATCGAATGATCACAATGTTTAGATCAAGACTGGGTTGACAGACTAGGCATGCAATTTTTGGTTTTACTTGCTTTAGAATCAAGAACACAGAATCTACAAATTGCAGGCTTGTTCATTCATGAAATCGATTGCCATGCCTTGCTCTGCCTAAGGTATTAACTGGCTCAACCAATTTCTTGTAATAAAATTGAATGTGCGAAGCACAAAGACGAACCAGGGTGGACAGATTAAAGGACGGGTAACTTCTGAGAAGATCTACAGCTACGATCAATCATTAAATAGATCAACGACACACAACGATTTCGCTGATTGAATGTGCACGGCTAAACAAACTTTTCATGTGCGCAAATTCTCAATGAAATCCACCCCATCAAGTTTGGATTCCAATGTTGATCTGGCGGGGACATAGATCTAACGGTCCATAACAATTCCACTGACTCAACTAGAAATTTGTTTCACATCAGATACCGGGCGCAAAATTTCTTATCCAAAAGGATTTAATCCGTCTCGCATCCGCCTAGGTAAATCAGCGAAGGTTTTTATGCTGATTAAACTGGGTTTTGTGAGGATTGAACCTGCAATCACTCACCTGGAATCTGCTGGTTTAATCCCTCTCCGATCCTTTGTGAAATCATGCCCCTGTCTCTTTCACATTGCAGTTCCATAGATGGTTGTGTCATTTTATCAAATTGTGTGTATTTACATGATATTCAAAATGCTCCATGCTTGACCAACACAATGAACCATAGGAATCAACCTTGATCACCTATACACAATAATACCAATCATTGGTAGTGCCTTGGCCTTGATCTCCTTTCCATGATTCTCATATAATATATATATACATCATGTACAATTTCAAATACCTTGGGGTAAAAACCGGGGTATTACATTCCCCTCCCCCTTACAACAACAATGTCCTCAGTGCTTTTCAAAATTGAAAAAAAATGGATGTGCCAATCACATGGCATCCTCCAGATCCCACAAAGCCTCTTCAGGACTGTAGTGCTCCCATTTCATCTTTACATTTCCAACGACTCGATTCTGGAGCACTCTGACCTTCCTGTTGAGGATGCACAATGGATCGGTTTGGAATTCTCCCTCGGGTTCCACTTGGATCACGTCCCAATCAATCACATGGTTAGAATCATGTGCATATTTTTAAAGCAACAAAACATGAAAAACATTTTGAGCTCTAGTTGTGGAAATTGAACCCAAGTGTATTGAATAAGTGTACAATAGAAAACATTGTGAAGTCATAGGCTGCTGAAATATATAATTACATGAGATATTCTAATGCATAAGGATGCCATTCAAAATAGTCAAAAAGTAGGATTACTAAATCTAGTCAAATCCCCCATAGGTGCATAAAGTAGTTTCCAAATCCACCTAGAGGCTCATGAATTAGCAAATTAAACTAGGAAAGCTAATAAGGGATGTAAAGACAACTCATACATTCTTTTATTAGGAGAAAAGGAGGGAGGATGATGTGGGCAAAAAACAAGTCAACTACACCTAGTCTTTCTTTCCCTTTTTCCTTAATTCTCAATAAAACCGGTAGCTTTGCATAAAAAGCAGATATGCACTTTAGAGGATCTGGAATAAATCAAACATGCTAAATATGGTTTCTAGGAGGTTTCCCAAGTGCTCCATGACTCAGTTTTAGAAAGTGTTGACTTCTATGACATGTAGAAGGCAACTAGCATAGAGTGGAATATAGGAGACTAGGTAAATAAGACAAAAATGAATTAATTAATGTCTAAGGTAGGTAACTATGGGTTGATTATTCTAACACCCCCCTTAAGCCTGAATTTATGAGTAAATATCAGAAAACTATAGGGCCTAGCAACAAGGCTTAGTCATCCTTTACATATTGCATGTCCATTTAACCAAGGAAAGAGACAAAAACCCATTGGGAAAATCCTCCCTTAAACATGGACAGTAAAAAAAATTTGAAAATATTGTCATCAATCATGCTTCACAGCATGATCCGCAATCCCTAGTAGTGATTTGAGATTGCTGAATGTCTTCTCACAAAAAACTTTGGTGAAGATGTCTGCTACTTGTTCTAAAGATGCACATAAGAGTAGGTGAATGGTGCCATCATGCTCAAGCTGTCTGATGTAGTGCATATGGATCTCAATGTGTTTGGTTCTCTATCTCTAAACTGGATCATCATAGATTTGAATGGTACTCTGATTATCTTAATAGATAATAGTTTAAAACTTTGATTCGAAGCCACACTCACCAAGTATTCCCTGCAACCACAAACATTGAGTTGTTGCATTTACAACTCCTCTGTACTCTGCTTCTGTAGATGAGAGTGCTATGGCACTCTTCTTCTTGCTTGGATATCTGATTGGTCCTTATGTAAGAATGAACACATATATTGATGTTTAATTTTGATTTGTTTTGTCACTTTCCCAATCACTGTCAGTTAACCCAATGAAATCAATATCAATTTAGCTTTGTAGAAGATCCCATGAGTTCTTGTTCCTTGAACAAAGTTAAGGATTCTTTTGGTTTCTCTCCAATGGATCTCATGAGGATGATCCATGTATCTCAAATCCACACTAATTTCATAATATATATCAAGTCGAGTGTGTGCAAGTTAAATTAAACACCCAATCAACTACCTATACATTGTATTATTTACCATAAGAGAAGAACCTGCTTCTTCAAGCTTAACTCCTAAAAGAAAGGGAGTCTTTCTTGGCTTGCAATCGTTCATGTTGAACTTGTTCAGAAAATATAAGGAATAATTGGACTGATTTACTTTGATTCCATTTTGGGATTGAGCAATTCTGAGACCCAATAATTGGCTCAACAATCCCAAATCACTCATAGAAAACGCATGGTTCATTGCATCCTTCAAGGAGGAAATCTCTTTCTTTGAACTTCCTATGATTAGAAGGTCATCCACATACAAGACAATAATAATCAAAGAACCATGAATCAGCTTCAAATAAACATTAGGATCATACTTGCATCGGACAAAACTCAATCACAGCAGAAAGCCATAAATCTTGGCATACCAAGCCTTGGGGGCTTGCTTGAGCCCATGCAATGATTTCTTTAACCTGCACACAAAACATGGATTAGAAACAAATCCTTGAGGTTGATGCATGTAAATCTCTTCAGTGAGATATCCATTTAGAAAATCACACTTCACATCCATGTGATGTACCTCCCACTGCTTCGAAGCTGCAATGGCTAAATCTAGCTTTATGGAGTCCATCTTTGCCACTGGTTCAAAGGTTTCATTGTATTCAATACCGTGTACCTATGAGTATCTCTTGGCTACCAATATTTCCTTATATTTCAAAGGTGAACCATCAGCAGAAAAATTATTCTTGAAAAGCCACTTACATTGAACTAGCTTCCTCCCCGGGGGAAGATTAACCAGTTCCCAAGTGTTGTTCTTCTGGAGCGAGCTGAATTCTTCTTTCATGTATATTTTCCATATTGGATAATGTGATCCATATTCACATGTTTTTGGGTCTGATTCAACCATCAGACAACACTTCTCTGCAAAAAAAGGGTCTTTCATACACAGGGCACTCTCAAACTGAGATCTAGTCCTCGTAGGGTCACTAGGATTTCCAGCTAGTTCCCCAGATGCATGAATGGTATTTGCTGCCCATTTTGGTCTTGTAGGAATGTCAGGATCTGCAATTAAATCATCATTATCAGAAATATCAGAATTAGTAAACTCATTTGTCTCTCCACTTACATTCAATGTATTTGGTGGTGAAGAAGACTCTCCAACTTCAACTGCTACTAAAGGCTCTTCTTGGAACTGAACTTTCTCTCAGCAACACCATTTTTTTGTGGTGTGTAAGGGATTGAATGATTCATTTGAATACCTACATATTTACAATATTGAATTAACTCTTACTTGACATACTCACCACCATTGTTAGATCTGAGGATCTTGAGTATTCTTCCAGACTGGTTTTCAACCAAGGCCTTAAAGACTTTGAAGAGGTCAAAAATTTCAGACTTATGCTTTAGGAAGTAAACCCAGAAATACTTGGAAAATTAATCTATGAAGGTCAATGCATATTTGTCTTGACTCATGGAAATATGAGGAAATGGACCAGCAAAATCACTGTGGATCAACTCAATAGGTGCAGAGGTTCTCTCATGACTAGCTCTCTCAAATTTGTGCTTTGGGTGTTTTCCTAGGATACAACCTTGGCAGACTCCCTTGGAAAACTTAATCTTTGGTAACCCTATGACCATATATTTTTCACTCAAATCAAAAATATACTTATATTTAAGATGGCCAAATATTTCATGCCAAAGATTGCTTGCCTCATTAGCATGAATTAGAAGAGCAGAGGGGTTTGAGTAGGGTAGAAAATGGGAAAACATGTATACCTATAAGTGTGATCAACAACACCTTTTTCTATGACTTTACCATTTGAAATATTTGTCATTTCAACTTCATCAGGGGAGAAGATTACCTTCTTTGGAGACACTGTGTGAGTCATGTGATACACTGACAAGAGGTTAGAGGAAAGACCTAGAACATACAACACATTATTGAACTTACCATGGTCAAGATCAATCCTTCCTTTCCCTAAACTGTCAGTGAGAGAGTCATCTCCCAAAAATATTGGTGGACCTTTTGACATGTCAAGAGAGGAGAATGCATCCTTTGTTGAAACCATATGTCTAGAAGCTCCAGAGTCTATGATGAAGCTAGGTGAGCTTGATGTGACAACAACCAAAGCATGTACTCTCTCTGTCCTATGAATTTGATCCTCCTTCCCTCTTCTTTGAGAAATCAGGAAGGGAGATGTTATTCTTCTCTAGGGTTTGAGTCAACATGTCAATTTTATTCTTCATACAGCAGCTCTCAAGATGATAGCCCTTACTGTAATATGTGCACTTGCTCATTTCTCCTTTGTTCTTCTTCTTCTGAAAGTTATTCTTGGAGCCTTGGGGATCATCTTGAGACTTGTTCTTGTCTCTCTTTTGCTCAGGTGGCTTATTAGCTTTCTTCTTGAATTTTGAATCCAACCTTGAATCTCCAGCAACCAAAGCTTGGTCTTTGGAAGATTTGATGGTGCCCATCATCACCAATTTATCTTGTTCTTGTGTGAGAGATTCCATGAACTCTGCAAGCTTAGGCATCTTCCAGGCCCAAGTTGTCAACTTGGTGGCATGGAAGGTAAAAAAAAACACTGAATAGTCAGGGCCAAGCTTTGAAAGTATGGCCAAAACTAGTTCCTCTTCCTTCTTTTCAATTCCACATTGTTTTAGTTGCAAAACAAGGGCTTTAAACTTGGAAAAAAAGAGTTTCAAGGATTCAAAGTTGCTGGGACTCAAAGAGATCAATTCATTCTTGATTTGATGTCCTCTCATCTCATATGTCTTACAAAAAATCTCTAGAAGCTTCTCCCACACTTCATTAGGTGATGTCAATCCATCAATATGGAAGAGGAGGTCTCTTGAAATGCTCAGACACAAAAGACCATAGGTCTCATCCCTCCTGTTGTGCCATTTTATTTTCTCTGCAACTGCATTGAGCTCTGCCTCAGTTTCCATAGTCACCCTATAGAGACCTTTCTCTCTCAACAATATCTCCATATCAGCTTTCCATTCAAAGAAATTAAATGGAGTCAAGATGATCTTCTGAGATTAGTCCATAGCTCAGAAACTGTGCCCTTCAGTCAGTAGAATATGCTCCGGCTAGTCAAGATGTTGAACCTGCAATAGAAATATGGAAGGAGAGAAATTGATCTACAAAGGCTCTGATACCATGTGGAAATTGAACCCAAGTGATAGAACAATTACACTCACAAAATTGCTAATCAAACTTGAAAAATTACCATCAAAGGAGACTGAAATTGGAGCATAACACTAATCTATATTGAATAAGTGTACGATAGACAACCTTATGAAGTCATAGGTTGCTACAATATATAATTACTTGAGAGATTAAAATGCATAAGGATGCCATTAGAAATAGTCAAAAAGCAGGCTTACTAAATCTAGTCAAATCCCCAATAGGTACATAAAGCAATTTCCAAATCCACCTAGAGGCTCACGAATTAGAAAAGTCAACTAGGTAAGCTAATAAGGGATGGAAAGACAAATCATACTTGATTTTATTAGGATAAAATGATGGAGGATGATGTGGGAAAAAAACAATTCAACTACACCTAGTCTTGCCTTCCCTTTTTCCTTAAGTCTCAGTAAAACAGGCAGCTTTGCAGAAAAAGTAGATATGCACTTTGGAGGATCTAGAATAAATTAGACATGCTAAATATGGTTTATAGGAGGTTTCCCAAGCACTCCATGACTTAGTTTTAGTAAGTGTTGACTTCTATGACATGTAGAAGGCAACTAGCATAGAGTGGAATATAGGAGACTAGGTAAATAAGACAAAAATTAATTAATTAATGTCTAGGGTAGGTAACTATGGGTTGATTATTCTAACACTAGTGCTAGCAGGTAATGCGAGTCTATATGCAATTGGACTGTTAGATAGAATGTTTCACCTCCTGCGGATAGTAAGGTGTTCCACTGGTCTGAATGGTTTAGATCCAGAAAAAATAGAGGATAGAGTTTGAAGACTCTCCCTAGACGTCGTAGATACCTGGAATGAAATGCTTTGATCGTTACCCTATGTAGCTGCAATAAGCTTCAACACAAAAACAGATCAAGGAAACCATAATATAATCTATTTATCTATGTTAGTGACTAAGGAATCTAACAACATACATGTGAAATCGAACAACAACAATATATGTGGGACAGAAATCAACTTGCATTAATATAGAAATATGAAGAAGTTTACAACCAAGCCTTAGTGTTTACATGCATCTCCATGAAACCAAGCATTCTCATCCCTGTAAACTCTGACTCTAGCTCTCTCTATGCTCTCTAATGGTATGGACCAAGTGATCAATCCAACAGCATAACAATACCTTAAGAGTTCTCCCCATCAACCATGGCCATAAGCTTTTATTTATAAGGCTTAATGGATGGGGTAGGTTGAAATATAAGTGGGTGAGGTGGCCTCTAAGATCCTAACATGAGGGATATCGAGATCAACTAACCCACAACATTAGGAATAAGGGAGGAAACGAGGCTTATCATCTAAAAGCCTCAAGAAACTTCTCTTTTTCCCCTTTTACCCAGGTTACCACGTTTCTCCTTCAATGATAGAGCGGTTCTGGTAAGAAATGCTTATGGACTAAGGACCATAATCTGTGGCACCACTTGTGGATAACAAGGGATAGGAAGTGTGAACAAGGTACCGCTTTTGGCTAACAAAAGAAACGCGATGCTGGGAATTTTCATGAAAGATTGACATTTAGTGGGTTTCCACTCCAAGAGCTGGGATTCAGGGCAAGTAGGTATGTCAAATGTCTTATCACATGATGGTGATAGGATTTTTGTATAACAGGATGCCCCCAAAGCATGATTCTTAGAGGGATACGATAAACGAGATCTTTGAGAGAACAAGTCGTCGCCATGAGATGAAAATGTCGGCTCGATCAGAGCATGTTGTCAAGTAGGCATCTATAATACATCAGTATGTTGACTCATAGACACAAGTAACCAAAATCATAGCTGCAGACCAATACAAGGCAGATCCATGAGAGGAATAAACAAGCATGGCTACTAGAATACAATGTAGATCCATGTGATAGAGGACTCAAACTTGGACATAGCTACCAGACATACAATGTATATCTATGTCATACAGATGCAAATTTGAGCATAGCCACGACCATACAAGTGTGGATCCATGCTATATATACAAAACTCCATTACAACCTGGGGAAAAAGCAATGAGCGCTTTTAGACAAATACCCATGGTCTTCGTCTCGTCTTCCACAAAGTACGATTCTATCCATGTGATTACAATGATCTGAAGTCAAACATGGTAGAAATCACTTGATTATCAGCCAATGAAGTGAACCATTAACAAGTGCAAGGGAGATCACCATTGATGTCAATGATTCCCAAGGTACCTTAGTACAATTTGCTGAGTGTGAATATATGTCCTGATGTTGAACACCCAGTAAATTATATCGATCAAAGGTCAATGATGTGAACCTATGTTGAGAGTGAGAGAATATGTCATTAAGGAATACATATCTCAAGGTGCCAAATATTGTTTGTAAGACTATTTCCCAGATAATGAGCTGATGTCGATGAGAACAGTCTCGTCGAAGGAGGGCCATGACGAATCCCACATCGACGACACGAAACTCGGAACATAGTTCTGGAATGATGTGGATGTAGTAACCATATGACTGACTCAAAGATACTGACACAAAGACTGTGTAGACTGCAGAGGTAAAACTTCTTCAAATCCCCTTTGAACATTGGGTGGCATGATAAAAACACTTGGTAGCATGACTAGATGGGACAGACACACAGTGCAACAATGGACAATGCATTCTTTTGAAAGACTCAAAGGAGTGACATGACTCATGAAAGTGGATCGTCACAGAGATCAGCTGAATACCCAATTGACTGACATGATTGTGGAGACAAGTGCCATGTTCAAAGGTAACGACAAACAACTGCCATTATTTTCAAAATGATTCCCTTCCCATTTCCCCCATTATGATCAATGAGTGCCTCTTTTCACTTTTACATGTTCAAAGAGGGTAACAAACACTCGATATAGCTTTTCGAAAGACAATTCTAGACTCATATGTTTTACGAACCTGAGAGAGGAGGGTTTCATTCCCAAGACGGGTCTCTCAATGTTTGATTTAACAATTCCACTGAAAGAAGACTCGGCATCGTTCATTTTTAGAGAGTCTGAACGAATACAGAAGAAGACTCCAAAGGGGTCCTTTTTCATATGATTTAGTCTCTAAGGCCCAAAAAAGTGTAAAATAATACCTTAGAGAACTCTTCCAGTCATGATTGGCTGGAGTGTTCCTTTTTCATAAATAGTTCTATCTGAACCAAAAAAGAGATAACCTACCATCGGACGGACGACTCTTCAAATAATTTAACGAGCATGAAGAAGACAAGATCGCTCGATGATATTTTCGTATTTAAGGAGCCCGAAAAAAGTTTAAAGAAGAATCTATTATACTTTTTCATGTTTGAATCCAGAGCAAGAAAAAGTAATAAAATAATCTCAAACCAAATTTCATGTTTTAACCAGAGCACGAAAAATGAAAAGTAAGCTCAACACCATCTTATTGTTTTTAACGAGCTCGAAGACCAGTTGAAAGAATGCTCAAGGATTGGTTTCATTTTTACACAAGATTGAAACCAATTGGTAAACTATGCTTGAAAAATCCCATTAACATGATATACAAAGGTTGGAATCTTGCCCCCAGCATGATTGCTACTGAATCCTACCCCTAGCATAGTTGCTAGTAACTCGACATGCTCCCAAGCTTCGTTTCATTTAACGTCGATTCTTCTTCCATACCCAACCTAAAAAATTGGTTACTAATGTGAAAATGTTCACCAGGGGTGTAGGAAGAATGAGAATCGGGCAGGTGAAAAGAGGGTTCAAGTTCTAACACTAAAGGGAAGACTCGACTCAAGGGAAGGGGATATCTTTCATTTTTACACAAGCTTGAAACATAAGGTAACTATGCTTAGAACATGGTTTCATTTTTATGCAAGATTGAAACCAAAAGGTAAACTATGCTTGAGGAGATCCATTTCATTTTTTAACGAGCTTTACATAGAATATGAACTTTGCTTAGGAAAAACTGACATGATGGTCAGGTGCTATTTCATTTTTTAACGATATTGACATAGAATGGGAACTTTGCTTAGGGGCATCTGTTTCATTTTTTAATGATCTTGACACAGAAAATGAACTATGCTCAAGAATGATTTCATTTTTATGCAAGCTTGAAACCAAAAGGTAAACTATGCTTAAGGAGTGGTTTTATTTTTTAACGAGCTTGAAACCAAAAGTAAACTATGCTCTAGAACCTGCTCCTATCCAACATGATATCCAGAGGTTGGTAGGTTTCCCCCATTTCATAAAAGCTAGCATCTTAGCTCCATTATGATGTCCATATACTAGACCCATGTCCCCCATTTTACCTATGATGGGAAGAAGCTAACTAGAAGAAGGAGAACGAATCACAAGAACATGCGGCACATTCAGGGCAGTATGATTACTAGGAGTGATGCGATGGTTAGGTGTAACAAAAGAAAGCTGATCAATGGTCACAATATTCCCATCATGGGAAAAATGCATAACTCTAAAGAGTGTGGACATGACAACCTTCATGGCATAAACATAATCACGTCCAAGGAGCAGATTGAAATCTAAAGGACCTTGGACCACCATAACATCAATGCAGACAATTTTCCCTCCTAATGTAATAGGAAAACAAGGAAGGGTCCCTAAAGGTGAGCTAGGACTGCGATTAAAAGCTAGTATCTGATCGATGGTTGGAACAAGCTGAGGAAAACCTAAATCTTTCCAAGCAGTTGAGGATAGAATACTAACAGAATCCCCTTTGTCAACAATAGTGCAAAGTATCCGCCTAGCAGTAACATTCACAACTATTTGGAAAGGAACACTCAAATGAATACAAGACTATGTTAGGTTACTCCAATCAAACGAAATAACCTCACTACTCAGAGAGAGTTTTGTCGAAACAGAAAAAATTTCCTCTTGTCGAGAACAATCAAAACGAAGCACAAAAACTTCAGCACATTTCAGTTCATTCTCTACTGGAAGAGAAGAACAAGACAAAGATTTGGTCAAAGAGACTACTTTAGTCTTAACACTCTCTGGTGAAAGAGCGGGACTGAGTGGAAATGACACCGACTCGACCACTTTAACTTCACTCTCCAAAGGAAGAGTGGGATTAACCACAGATAAATCTAAATCGACCACTTGGTCAACCAACGAGGAATCGAGGGATAACTTACTATCATTTGTTGGAATCACCTATTGATGATTAGTAATATTTTCCAACCAATGTGAAGCTTCATCCATGCTTGGACAAAGAAAAGTACAATGCATAGCCTTGCATATCAAACAACGATACAAGACTTTACCCTTACGACTTTTTACCAATGGATCACTAGTTGAGGGAGTATTGTCAACATGATGATCAGAGGTTGATGACACAGATGGTTTGGATCTTTTAGACCACTCTTCTTGTACATTGGAGAGATCGAGACACTCCTTAAGAAGGTGGCCGCCCTTGCAAAGTTTACAAGGGAACTTGGGTTTTCTGAGATTTCTCTTGGAACAAGCACCATCAAGAGCAGATGGTTGCTGCTTTTTCTCTTTCTTATCCTTCTTCTTTTTACCCTTCCCTTTCTTCTTCTTCTTATCCACCTGACTACTAACTATAGAGCTTTGGTTAAGCGAAGAAGAAGAAAGGGATGAAGCCACAACCGAAGAAGAAGAAGAGGGATTAGGTTGAGGTCGATCCTCTCCCAGAGGAGAAGTGACATTTGAGACATTAGGTGTAACAGGAATTACCGGATTAAAAATCTAGACCGGTAATATTATAGTTAATCCAGGAAGATTTAGAGTGGCAATAAAGGGAGTACCAATACCTTCACTTGGAGGAAATACAAAAGGTACACCTTGGAAAGGTACCTATTGAGTGGTAGTCCTATATTGGGATGCCATCTCTAAACTCTCTAATAACCCCCTAACTACCATGCACAAGCAAGTACTACTCAAACTAAAAGAAATAAGCAAACATGTGAAAGGAGTGGATAAGAGTCAGGAACCTCACAGGATAGGCCAAAAGGATAACTCAGATGGTTTGAGGATTCTTAAAAGGGTCTCCCAATATATGCAAGGTATGTGGGAGCTCAAATTGGTAGTAGTGCTGTCTAATGCATAACCATTCACAAGGGACCTTCCTATATATAATCTAGTATGTGAAGTACCTTTCTATATACCTCAAGGGTATGTGAAAGGCCGTTCGATATACCGACAATACGTGGAAGAACTGCACGAGTCCCAGGATGTAATGCAGACAAGTAACAACAGCTCCTACGCTTAATGACACCCGAACACATCTCTAACTTATCACTCAAATTGATAAAATTTTTAACCTAGTACTACCGTTAATTTTAACTTGTATGGTTAGGTGAATGCATGATGTTTTGACAGAAAAGTAAAACCATGCAATATGCTAATGCAAAATATTTTCACTTTACCGTTCAGTATGCCTACTTACGGGAGGGAAAGCGAGTATTTTCCTTTTGTTTCAAAACCAAAAATACTTCCAAACAATAGTCATGAACATAAAATCAAAGACATGCAATATTTTGCCAAACTCATTTCTTCTTTTTGAAAGAAAATGAGAAGGGGAAGAATCTCTTTTCCTAAAATAAAACAAGAAGAACACCTATATGCAAATGCACTCAATTTTTTCAATTTTCTCAAAACATAAGCAAATCTAACTTAAAACTACCATATTTTTTATTTTGATCGAGATAGTTCTAAATGCATAAGAGACGAAAGAACATGAAGATCCTTAAAGCTTGTAAATCCAATCAAAAACCCAATTTCCAATGCTCAATGATGATATCCTAGTCTCAGTGAAAAATTTTCTTTTTTAAAGGAAGGAAAAAGAAGTTTACTATGCAAATAAGAAATGAAACTTAGAAGCTAATATAGTGTTCTTCTTTTAGTCTATGTGGTAGAAATGAAAAGAGATTTTAATAACACCCTAAGCTTTTCAGAAAACAAGAAATTTCTTCGTGAACACAACCAACAAGCATAGAAGCTGATGAACAATCAAAAGACCTAATCAAACTTTTGAATTTCCACTCAAATCAATCTTAAACCATAAAATATCAAACCACAAGCATCAGATTCTATAACACAAGTATGATAAGCAAAACTGAAAGCAACAGAACTCAATTTTTTACAAAAAAAATGAGGAAAAAGGGTCTTGGAATGATTCCTACCTGGCACTGCGCTTCTCTGGTGTTGACAGGGCAGTTCTATCCCAGCACCACTTCTCGCCAATAGGATACAGGTAGTGGCACCGTGTATTTCTCACTCTGTTAAGGCGGTGGCATCGCTCCTTGTACATAGCATAGGTGCAGTTCCCTGTAGATGACCAAAACACAAAGAGAATGAAGGATCCAATCAGAAAAATACTAGATCAAGGTAAACACTGCTGAATTGAGTATGGAAACAGAGCATCAAAGATCAAAATGACTCAGATCTGGACATTTCAAACCCAAATGGACTAAGTCAGAAAGTAGATTTGACTGAAGAGAGTTGAAAAATGATCCTAGATTCGAACAAGAGTTGCAGACTAAGGAAGATCAGAACAACTGATACACAATTCTATTCCCCAGTGGAGTCGCCAGATTTGTTAGCTGGAATATTTCACCTCCTGCGGACAGCAAGGTGTTCCACTGGTCTAAATGGTTCACATCCAGAACAAATTGAGGAAAGAGGCTGAATACTCTCCCTAGACATCGTAGATACCTAGAATGCAATGCTTCGATCATTACCCTATGTACCTGCAATAAGCTTCAACACGCAAACAGATCAAGGAAGCCAGAATATAATCTATTGATCTATGTTAGTGACTAAGGAATCTAACAACATACATGTGAAATTGAACAACAACAATATATGTGGGATAGAAATCAACTTGCATTAATATAGAAATATGAAGAATTTTACAACCAAGCCTTAATGTTGACATGCATCTCCATGAAACCAAGCATTCTCATCCCCGTAAACTCCGACTGTAGCTCTCTCTATGCTCTACAATGGTATGGACCAAGTGATCAATCCAACAGCATAACAATTGTAGAAATAATAGATCAATTCTATGTGCAATGATGCTAAGA